>JAODAL010000196.1:0-377671 GCA_025379985.1 Phyllomedusa bahiana
CTGTGCACCCCCCTGGAAATATGCTTTTTAACGCGTTTTCGTGCCGAATAATTCGGACCGAATTTATTTTTGTCGGAAAATTCGGCGAAGTGACCGAATCGAATTTTTGAGAAATTCGCCCATCTCTAAATACGATCTATTGTACACCCAGGGGGAGATTTTTTGTGACACTTTTTGGCAGCATTCAATACGTTACACAACAATGCATACAAAGTAGGCATGCAGCCTGCTACCCACCACTCTCTCCCCTCCTTTAGAAATATTCACAGAATATTAAAAAAGGGGCAAACACATGGCATATTGCAATGCAGTGCATAGTAAAAAGCATAACAATATCCAGCAAACAATCATTTTATACATTTTAAATTTCTTCAGGGCGCTCAGTCCCATGAAGAATGCATGTCAATTGGTGCAGCAGGCTGCTGCCTCACCCCCCCCCCCCCCCTTCAAGTTCCCATACCACAGCCTAATTGGGGCGACTTAATGCCCACAATTAGGCTGTGTGGACAAACCCAAATTTAAAGGACTTACTCCGATATCAGGCCCCTACGTCCAACCTCATGCGGCAGTACACTGTGGGTCTCCGGCCCATGTTTCTCTTGTCCTCCTCCCTTTGGACATGCAAGTGGATTTGAGGAATATTAGCTGCACAAATCATATTCTAGCTTTGTTCCTCCCAAAAAATGATACAAAACCAGACAGTTGCCCAGGACTACAGACTGACCTATAATTGAACCCAGAACGGATTCTTGGCGTTTTCCGCGGCAAATACGCGCCACCCAAGTGTGGACTGATTTGCGACGGAATTAAGTGACATGTGCATTGTTTTTCCGTCCGGATTGCCATCGTCAATCCGCGGAGGCAATCCGGCACGGAACTACGGTCGTGTGAACGACGAGCCGTATTTTCTATTGAAATCAATAGAAAATAGGCTGTGACTTATTTCTCACGATTTGCCGACGGGTTGACGAATCGTCAATCCGTCCCCAAATCCGCGCGAAAAAAAGCCGTGTGAACGAGGCCTAACAACCCGTGAGATCTGATGGTGGCTGTTACTGCCAGATGGCTACATGGATATTTGCTAAGGAGCTAGAAAGTATAATGAGAGACTATAAACCATTATGTTTATGGATTATTACTGACACATATCAACATGATAGGTTACATTATAAAGTTCTGTAATATAATATAATGGTATATAGTGATAATAAAGCATTGCACTTCTCATCTTACTTTTGTACTGTCTACTATTCTTTCACTTCTTTTCTTCTCCCACCATTATTCTCTTTTGATCCTACCCTCCTATTTTAAGTTGTGGATGGCATCCGGGCATATTTTTGATGGAAAGCAAGATTCCTTCTTCTGTAAATGTCATTAAACTTATTTAATGAATAATATATAGAATTTTAGCTACAACATTAAATGTAAAAGCCAGATTTAAATAAATATATTGTATTAATATAACAAAATGTATTAATGTAATTTTTGTGCTTTCTTCTTTTGAATTATTTATTATCTGTTTGCCAGTGGATAATGCCATGTTCATATAAGAATTGTAGTCCACAGACCATACACATAGTAGAGAAATAGAGAAGAGAATTGTTCAGGGTTTACATACATAAACAATAAACTAAAATTTACCTGGTCACATCCAGGTTTAGTACAGTTTTCCTGCCTTGAAATGGTGCAGGTCTCTTTTGACCATATAATACATGAGCGGAAATATGTCTATAGGTAGCTGAAGAAGAATCTACTGACTGCCCCTTTCATGATCTCTAGTTCTATGGATCTCCATACAACATGTTGTATAATATGCCGGCGGTTTTAGTTTTTTTCTGTGTCTTCCCATACAGTTCAATTGTATGGGTGACGTAAAAAAAACGAGAACCAACCGTGTTTTTTTGCGCAAAATGTGACAAAGAACATGGTCCTGCATCGGCAAAAAAAACGGTTGATTTTGGCCATTTTTTTTTTGTACGATGCAGTGAAGACCTAGCCTAAGACTCACAATGTAAACACCGATACACAATAAGAGGAAGCAGAAAACAGCAGTATTAACCACTGAGTTAGGTAGAATTTAATGATATCAATTTGATATTAAGCAGCTAACCTAAAAACAGTTAGTTCATATCTTCTTAGTTCTAAGTTTTAGCTGGTTCTGTTCTATATATACGATTTGTCATTAGTGCTAACATGACCATTTATCTGGATTTCATCAATCAAATTTATTCATTTTTCCCCTTGATCTAAGTTCCTGATATCCACTTTTCATTCTATTTCTCTCTCAAAAGTAAAATAATACAAAGACATAATGGAAACTTAAAATAATGTAAAGGACTAGAAAACTACATTGTTGTATTTTCAGAGAAGATGTGAAAAGAAAAACAATTATAATTAAAATGAAAATAAACATGACATATGTATAATTTACAACTTGAGAAGACCATGTTGGACATATTCAGGTTGCCAAACCACCATGATGACTAGAATATCAACAATGAGGAGAAAGCTTTGGGCCCTGAACTACTTGCATTTATCAACCTGGAGCAAAATGTATGAACGGGGCTACGACAGTTTTCTGGCGTCAAAAAGCTTTAGTAGACCTGTTCTATAGATGTATAAACAGTCGCACTACAAACTTTGGTGCAATAAGCGCAGGAACAACACTTTTTAATGCACCAAAGATTTGGGGCGTTCTGGGGATGTGCCGCACCACATTTGTAGAATTAGACACATTTATGATTCATTGATGCCAAACGTAGGCGCATAACAGAACAGCCAGACCAGGTTAAAAGTGGTCTGCCTGAGCCAGACTTGTCGTATTGGCACTAGATTGCGCCTGTATGTATGACCTGCAGAAGAACAGGTTCATACATTCTGGCGCATTCTATACTACCTTAAAGGGATTTAGAACTGGTCTGTTAGTGCCAATGTTTATACATGTCGCCTCTGGTGTTCATGTCCAGAACTGAATACATACAACTCGCTGCTGTCACTGACATGTAAATCATAACTCACATATCCCTGGTTGCAGCATTAAACTCTCTTCAACTAGCTTGTGTGTAGTCAGCCCTACAGAATGTTGCTCCTGAATTCTAACTTTGGAAGCTGGCCCCCAAACCTGACTATGATCTGTCTAGGCCCAAAAAATATCTGAAATAAAGATATTGCCAGTCGTGGCTCCTGGGAATGAAGAGGGCTGCGAAGAGGAGAGGTAAGACTGATAAGAGGTCTGTATTTATTTAAAAAATTACAGCATGTAAAGGCATAAAACAATTTTGTGTAACTCAATATCTTCTTTCCCATGTAGAACAAGGTAATATATACTTTATTTTTAATATATTTATCACATCTGGCAGGTTCATAGAACAGATGAACAGAAAGTATTAAATGGAATATTGATGGATCACACTGCTCATCCCATAAGAGAGCTGAATATATTCCTGCCACTGAGTAACAGTTATTTTATGTTATTTTTTTTTGTCATATTCCAAAGAAGAGTCACATCTGGTTGACAGACCCATAGCTTACACTGAAACTCATACTGATACATTACATACTTTATCTATCTATCTATCTATCTATCTATCTATGTATCTATCTATCTATCTATCTATCTATCTAACAGTTCTTATTTGATAGAATGTACCGATGATGCAACCAAAGAAAATGTTATAAAATAACAATTAAATCAAAGCAAACTCTAACTTAAAGGGGTATTCTGTACCTCAACTTTGCTTGTTTTTCTGTCTGGGTATGAGTAGAAATAAAAGAGAAGGCTCATACTTACTTCCCGGACACTCTTGTTCGCTCCCGGCTTTTGGTCCCTTCACCCACGCTGAAGCAGTGAAAGGTCTTCAATCATCTGACAGCGGCAGATAATTACAGACCACAAAGGTCACATGCACATGAGATAGTGGTTGTGATTGTCTGCACCTGTCACGTGAACAATGAACATTCACTGCTGACCTCTGGGTTGAACACACCGGCAGCTAGGAGTGAACGGGCACGTCCAGGAGGTAAGTATGAGGTTTCTTTTCTATTTCTACTCATACCCCAACAGACAAACGAGCAATATCAGGGTCTGGAACACCCCTTTAACGATTTTAAACAAGGACCAAGGTACATGATCACTGCTGTGAGCAGAAATAGATATTTCTCTTTCAGCTACATATATGTCTATTTATCCATACTATTTTTTACGCAGTAAAGACTACAAATTGCATGAGTGTTATTGTTAATACCATCATCATGGGCAAAGATTTAAAAAATATTCAATAACTCTTTACAGCCATCCAGGGGGCATTTCCCAAAAGGCTAAATGAAATATTGGTTAGCCAATCACAGAAAAGGGTGTGGCCTGACCTCAAGCTGCAGTTTTAGGTGTAGAACACACAGATTAGCTTATATCTGCTTCATTAAATGATTTAAGTAATGCAAACCAATTGCAAAAGTGCTTACTTTTACTGTCCCCATCATTAGAGATATGATCTTTGAAGTGAAAAAAACTCTTTAAGCTATATAATTTTTTTGTGCCCAGCACTATTCAAAGAATTATCCTTATTGTCTTCCTTCCTCTTTCTCTTATATACTGTATTGTTACTGCTCCTACACATAGCTCCAAATGTTTTCCACTTTCTACACTAACTTTCCTCCACTGGGTCTTGCATTCTAGTTTTGCACCCATTATGCCCAATATTCCATTGATCCTTTCCCTTACATACACTCAGCTACACAATCTCTCCTTCAATCATCTCCTCCATATTTACCTTTCTTCTGTATTTACCATCAATTCCATGCTCACGTCCCTATTTGGTCCATGTCCTTAATTGTGGTCTTGCATCCCTATCTCCACATTCTTCCCCTCCTGTCACACTTCTACAATAGAAGCGACAATATGGAATTGAAAACAATAGTATTAATGCAAATATTGAAGGGATACAATAGGTGATACCATAAGTTAGAAGAAGAAAATGTAACAGGGCTGGAAAAAAATAGACTCACAATGGAAAGCATAATACTGAAACAGCCATATTTGGTGTTATGGAAAAATATTATGGTTATGGTCACTGAGGAAACCGACACGATGTGGGGTTAAGCTGGAGTCAAGTCATTGTGATGTCAACAACTATATATATGTATATATATACACTCACCGGCCACTTTATTAGGTACACCATGCTAGTAACGGGTTGGACACCCCTTTGCCTTCAGAACTGCCCAATTTCTTCGTTGGCATAATTCCACAAGGTGTTGCAAGGGATCCCAAATTTTGGTCCCAAGGGTCCCAAAGAGTGCCAAGAAAATTTTCCCCCACCCATACACCACCACCACCAGCCTAAACCGTTGATACAAGGCAGGATGGACCATGCTTTCATTTTGTTGACGCCAAAATTTCTGCCCCCTACCATCCGAAGTCGCAGCAGAAACGAGACCACAGACCGGGCAACGTTTTTTCCAATCTTCTACTGCCCAAATTTTCATGATTTGGGCAAAGGAGCCCAGTTTTTCTGTTTTTACTAAAAGGGAGGGGGCCCCCGGGTGTGTCTTCTGCTGCTGTAGCCCATCTCCTCAAATTTCCCTACTTGGTTCAGAGATGCTCTCTGCCTACCTTGGTTTTTAACGGGTGGCTATTTGAGTCACTTTTCCTTTTCATCACTCGAACCAGTCTGCCCATTCCCCTTTGCCTCTGGAAACAACAAGGCATTCCGCCCCAAAGGACTGCCCTCACTGAGTTTTTTTTTTTTTTGGCCCATTCTTGTAACCCTAGAGATGGTTGTGCTGAAAATCCCAGAGATACAGTTTCTAAAATACCAAACCACCCCTTCTGGCACCAACAACCATGCCAAGTTCAAAGGCACCAAATCCCCTTTTTCCCCCCAACTGTCTGGTTTGAACTCAGGAGATTGTCTTGACCATTCTACTGCCTAAATCACTGAGTTCCGCCAGTGATTGCTGATTAGAAATTAATGTTAACGAGCTTTTTGGACGGGTGTCCCTAAAAAGGGGCCCGGGTGAGTGATTAGTATAACATAGTTTTAATTTTTTAAGTCGGGGTTGCAGGGGGATTATACATCATATCAGGCAACATTCACATGGTCAATTTTTCTAACAGAAATATCTGTTCCGAACTTGGAAAAAAAATCCATGGCAGAAATCCAAGGCGGTCCCTTAGATTTCTGCCATGGTTTTGCAGATTTATATGCAGCAGATTTGAATGCAGATTAGCCTCATTAAGTTGTGACTTTCTGAGGTTGTTTCCCCAAAGATTCCAAGTCAAGAAGTGATCTGAACTGTGTGTTTTCCTGCACTGTCTACTTTAAATGAATGAAAGACATTGCCCTGGGTGAACTATGGAACGTATTCCCACTGACAGCAATGCGGTGCGGTTTTCATGTGATTTTCCGAAGACGGAAAAAAATTAGCATTAAATATGAAAAAAGGGTATTTAAATTATATTTATATTTATTATCACAAATGTCTTTTCCACAATGTTTATTACACATACCAGTACTTTTATAAACAGAAAGTGAACGTCTACGACACACATCATGGCGTCCAATCATATGTTCACACTGGATAGTAGACTTCACTTAAATTATGTGCAAATGGCATCTAGCCCTCTGCACCAAACACTGACGTATATATCACTGCACAAAACAAAGAACTTTTACTTCAATATTTCAGCGTTGACATGTACCCTTTTCAATCCCCCCTTCCTCCTCTGCCCCCCATCCTCTCAGAAAATAGATTTCAGGAGACATTGAAGGAGATAACAGATGTATATAATGCATCTTCCTTTGTAATTCTTTTGCTGTTACTTTGAAAATAGTTTTGGCAAGCAACTACACTATTATATATCAAAGCAGAAAAAATCTTACTCCCAACAGGAACATATTGCTTTAATAAATGTGGGACATCACTTTGTTTTAGTTGCAAAACTAGAATATTTCACTCACTTCTGGTGCAGCTGCATAGGTACTGTATAAGCTCAGGAAGTCATTATGTTGATGATAACTTCCAGATAATAGGCATGGGCAAAAGAAACAGACTTGATAAACTGGTCAGTCATTTATACAGTTTTAAAAATGCATCCTTTACTATTTACATAGTTAAAAGTTAAAGGGGTTGTCTCCCTACATCAATTCATCTTACCTCAGTCCTGTTTTCTTGGTTTAATTTTGAATTTAGAAGCGTATTTACTGGCTTCTACTAGGCTGCAGTAGAAGCCAGGTCTGTAGCTATAACAGACAGTGCTGGCAGCCTATCAGGAGAGATCGAACAGGTCTGTAGCTATAGCGACCTGAGGAGCTGATGCAGCCCATACAAGAGGGGATATCTCACAATAGGTAGGACACTGTTAATGGACACATATTGGAAAGTGACTTGGTTTTGCAAGATCTTTAACATAAAAAGCAATCCTTGTAGTGAAACAACCCCTTTAAGTGTTTGCAGCACCAACTTCTCATTACTGGTCCACATCTGTAAAATGAAGATTAGCTTTGATGAATCCATTAGATTAATGAGAAAGGCAATATGTATAGTTGGCATTGGCTCATCTTCATCTCTGCCACCTAGTTTGCATTATCCAATAATCTCGCCCTCATAATTATCTGGGAAACTTAATGGTTCATAAGTAAATGCAAATAGAAATGAGCTTTTCTTTGAAAACGTGAGCAGCATATGGTACAAATCTTAGGGCATTCCTGAATGTGTGGGCTACGTCATGTTGTACTACTGAATAAACACCTAGACTAAAGCGTAACTTTGAATTTTATGCAGGATCATAAATAAAATAGATAAAATAAGGTAGAGAAAAAGCAGGGTACTGTAAATCGTAGGAGTAATATGCACTATAGATTAAGGTGCACAAAGACAATGATCAAAAAGTAGCAAATGTCCAATATACATACAGTTTACATGTTTGTGTGTGTATATAAATACAGGCAGTCCCCGACTTACATCGTTCCGACTTACATACATCCCCTAGTTACAAACGGAGACGTATGGGGCATGGCTGACATTCAACACCGAGTCACGCCCAATGATTACCAAGTGCCAGCATGCCACAGCTGCACATGAGATACAGAAAGTTAGGTGAAATATTCTAAAAAAGGGCACAGACAGCAAAGCAAATGTAAAAACTGTTCCCTGTACTATCCAAAACATTTTTTATGCTGGAATTACATTTAATAACTATACCTGTTCTGACTTACATACAATTTCAACTTAAGAACAAACCTACAGTCCCTATCCCGTTCATAACCCGGGGACAGCCTGTATATTATATTATATATATATATATTATATATATATATAATATATCTATATATAATATATATATATATAATATATATGATATATTATATGATAGTTAATATATATATATCACCTGCTGCATATTCTATCAACATTGACAAGTAACTAGCCTGAAAGTTATTGCCACCACAATCAATGTCTAGTCAGTAATCCAAAAAATTCCTTGTGCTTATGTTCTTAGTACAGGATTTGCCTGAACCATGGTTCGTCTGGGCTGGGTAGATGCATACAATATCCAGAACCTCCAGTGTATCTATTAGTTAGTTTGCATGCAATAAGAATAAGCCCTATGAAGATATTTGTGTGCCGAACTAACAATTGGACGCATGCGGCAAGCTGTTTTGTATTATATATTTTTTTTCCATCTTTTGTAAGGGCAGCCCGATTTGAGTAACGGCGCGTGCACGGTTTTTCTGCGCATGCATACTGTGTTGCCAGTAGTTCCTGGAAGAAGTGGGCAAACATGTGATTCGTTGACGTTACTGACATGCACAATAGTGCGTCTGAGACGCCGTTTTGATTGTTAATCGTGTCTATGGTGAGTGGTTCCTCTAGAGTGAGTAAATTGTTTTCTTAATTATGCACAGGTTTTTCCACTTGATTATTTATATGATATTGTAGTTATGGCACAGTTAGTAATGACATTGATTGTATAATTATATATATATTTTCACATTATGTATTTTATATTGGTATTTGGGTATTTACACATGATGGATATGTCACTTATATTTCTATATATGATTATTGATTTATTATTAATGTAATCACGGTTTGGGTTTATATACCCCTTGTATGCATGTATCACTATGCTTGAGAAAGACTCCTTTGTGGGGTTGAAACGTCACAAGTTCCATGGGTGAATAAAGGACACAAGTTTCATTCTAAACAAGGAGTGCTGTGGATCTTTCCGTTCGTTATATTGTAGTCCTGGTCAGGACTTATTCTGCTGGCACCCATCGTATGTATTGATTCAGAGAGTGTGCCTTGATTATATATTATATATATATATTATATATATATATATATATATATATATATATATATATATATATTATTAGTACTGTGTGTGTTTGTGTTTTGTCATTTTCTACTCAATAAACATTGTCAATGTTCAAAATAGAGATCTTACAGTTTACTAAAAATATTACATTCTACACAATGGACACAACGGAACACTATAACCTTACTCCCATATTAACTCTCTTACCTTTATCACAAGCATCTATTTTAAACCTTTAGTTGTCTGGTCTGTTGACCTTTCACATAGCATTATATAATGGATGTCAGATCACATGTTATTGATTTGTTGAGGTTAGGGCTTATTTAATATAAGTAATGACCTCTTGTGAAATTTTCTATGGATCCTAGCTGTGGATTAAACTTCTTATCACTTAATCACTTAATAAGATATTATCTTAGATGTATGGCTTCTTAAATGTAGTTTTAAATGCACCTAGTGGCATTACCATGGATCTGGTGGTCATATTTTTAGTCAATGTTTGATAGATGGCTATAAGCTGAAGGTCAGTTTAAATGTTCTTTGAGAAACATTGAGAATTAGACCATTGGCTGTTCAGTTTTGATTACCTGTAATAATTTTTGTACATTACTAAGTTAAAAATGACTAATTGTAATGGGAAGCTTCATCCCTTGCCATACACATAAGCATACAGAAGAGGGTTATTGGGTAAATTCACTTGTAATACAGCAAGTGTATTGGAATTAATTGGGTGGTATAAGATCTGCTATTGTCCTGCTATAAGAGATGCATTGTGTCTGCATAGATCAGTGAGTGGCACTGTTATGAAGGTGCTGTGGATTACATGTTTATGGGAATCTGTTCGAAGTCAACTGCTCGGCAATTATGTGGAGGCACCGGCAATGAAAATATTATGCAGTCACTGACTATGGCTGGCAATGAGGCTGCAAAGTCTACCCATGTGTCTGAGTGCCTGAAAGCCTGAATATACCTTTAATCTCCTTTCTTGACAACCATTTCTCAGTTCCCACTTAAAGAGGCTGTTTTTTATTGTTATTAATTAGGCTCTATATGGGCAATAATGTATTTATTTACTTTACTGTAGTTATTTAGTTGTTAGGTGTGTGTTTTATACATTTATTTATACTATTATGTGTATGGCAGTAAGTGGGGACATCCCATTCGGAACGTCATTCCTTACTACAGCATACACTAAAGAGCCAGCCAGCCTGCTAACTAACGCGTGCCATGTCATACTACTCTGTATAGTGTGGCCTGCTGACGACCATGCATTACTCTCATTACTTTTTGTAAGGGGGAAGTCTGGGTGATGGTTTGGTCCAAAGTCATTTTCAGCCTAATCCTTCCAAACAATCTTGGTTGTCTGGAAAACCGTCCATTTTTTTTTTTAGATGTGGCTCCTGTAAATTTTTCAACATATGACTGTAACAAAAGACCTGTAACAGTGTAGCCAGCAGTCAAGAATATAGGGTATGTAATTTCATTAACTGTAAAAGCGAAGGTGTCATATATATGGCGACATGCTCCTTCCCTAAAAATTATGTGGGTAAAACCATCAGTGAACTTCACCATAGGGTTGGTGAACACATTAATGACATCAAGAATTGCCAGGACGCATGTTAGCATCACATATACAGGGGGTACATTCTGGTAATCTTGGTGATTTGACATTTTGTGGCATTGAGATAGTATGACAGGAAGCTTGAGGAGGAGACTTGGATCACCATATCCTTCAGAAGGAGACTGAGTGGATATATAGATTGAAAAGTATGTCTCCAATCTATATTATTATAGATTGGAGATTAATACTAAAGTATTAATGAACATTTTATTTATACTTCCTTTCTTCTGTGATCATTATCAGTATATGGTAGTAATAAATTGCTTGCCATTTGTTGGCTTATGTATGACTAGTTTCTCCTAAAGTTTGGATACTGCTTTTAGAATGCGGTCATTAGGGGATTGTCAAACTTATACTGGGTAGATATGTAGGTTTGCATATTGTATCCATATCCCTATTGGTGGCGTTTGCGTTTCAGTTTGGAATGAACTGAGACTTTGGAAAATGTCACTTCCAGTCCCGGTATATCACTCCAGTGTGCTGAGTTTAATCTGGTGCATTCCACACTGGAACGTACTCACTTCCGGTTGAGCTTCTTCCGGTCCTGATGTTTTGGGATAACCTAAGCATGTTTGTTTATGGTCTGAGTGTTTTCTTTTTTTTTTTTTTTACATCTTTTAACTTATAGGTACTTCATCTCAAATTTTGTAAATTCCATTTGGCAGTTTGAAATTTAAAATAGCCAATATGGACTTTATTTAATATATTGGCCAGGTATGGGGGAATTTTACCCCAGTTTTTTTCCGGGTTTTGGGGGCCCTACCCCTAAAAATGGGAGGTTATTCCTGCAACTGTATACTATTTAAACCAGCTCACTGCTACTTAAAGTAGGGCCATCCCATCTTTTATTCCAGGGATCATTTTAAACCCTTTTTTTTTGAACTTTTTTTTTCTGTTTTTATTTTTTGGTTTTTTTTGCTCATGCCGAGATTAAACTGTAAAAAAATTTTTTTTTGGTTTGGGGGGGGGGGTTTTTTTAAAACCCTTTTAAAAGGGACTTTGTAGGGTTTTTTGAGGCCCTAAATGGTGGGGCCCACCTTTTTCGGGGGTTGGGTACCCTAAAGGGAGGGTGTCTTTAAAGGGTTTACTTTTAGGGGGGAGTTTTTTCTTTTCCCTAACCAATACACGGTTTGTATCCCTTTTGGATTGGAAGCTCTTAATGCTTCCTCTATTGCTAACTTTTATCCACTGACAGTCTAAATACTATTGTTTTTTCTGTCATTTCCCTTTTCCAAGTTTTTATAGCCCAAGAGGTGTTTATCAACCCCCTGCACTTTCTGCATATTCTCCTAGGACAATGGTTGGGTGATTAAAAACCCCTTTTGTGCCCCATTAAAATTATTTTGGGTTGAATTAATTTGTTTTTTTGTTTTTTCTTTTTAAAATTTTTGGGTTTTTAAAGGGAAATTTTGTCTTTTTTTGGGCTATGTGATTAAATATTGTGTACCCCAAAAATTGTTTTGTGAGATGGGCCGTGGGTCCGAAAAACATTGAACATGTTCAACCCTTCCCCCCGGGTTTTTTCCGGGTGGAACAGAACATTTTATTTTCGAAGGGGGAGGGCTTGAAACCGAAAAACCCGCGGTGAAAAGCCCCCCTAGTTGCAAGAAACGAGCAAAAAACGGGCCCCCTTTAGACCGGGTCTGCTTGCATTGTGTGCTCAGTTTTTATAAAAAGAAAAAAAAAAAAATTACATACGGGCCCATCAGTCATTTTTTTAAAATAAAGGGGGGCAAAAAGAGCTTTTTCAAAGCTTTAGAGTCAATTCTGGCTAGAGATTAAGGAGCATGTCCACCACTATGTGGGGAATGGACTAAAAATAATGCGACTTTTGGAGGACCTTTATAAAAAGGGAAACCCCAGCAGTGAAGTGCATATGAAAAACCAGATTGTGAAAAACAGTTGTCACAGTGTGTAAATGTGGGGGAAAAAACCATGTCCCTTGTTTATATATGTGAAATGATTGTATATGTGAAAATTTAAAATGTTTTAAAAAATACAGGGGTATAGAAGAGGGAAATCCGCCGCCCTGTTTCAAAAAAAAATTGCTTTTCCTCTCGGAAACGGGAAATTTTTAAAATAAAGTATTTTTTCCCAAATAAAAGATTTTTTAAAAGACCCATTTAAAACCTTTTTCCACATAAACACTAAAATAACGCTTTTTCTCGCCGGGTACCCCGGGGCCTTCTTTAATACAAAGTGTTACAGTGAAAGTCTGGTATCACTTTGTTTTTAAAATTTAAAAGGGAAATGTACCCTTTTGGTTTACTTCGGACCCAAATATATAAAATCCATAGAAACATGTGTGGGTGTGGTAGCCAATGAAATCAAAAAAAAAGGGGGAAAGGGGGATTGGTTTAAAGCACAAGGCGGGAGATATTGTTGGCCAATCAGCAAGTCAAACGTCAGTGATTACAGTGAAATAGATAGAATGAAGAGCCCCAAAAGAGTTCAATGGGGTGGATAACCCGAGGGCCCCGATAGGGTTTTAAAAAAAAAGAGAGAAAGACAGAACCCACCAATCAAAGGGGGCGGTCGGTTTGTGAGAAAAGAGAGGAAAAAAAAAACCCCAAATCAGAGGGGAAATACTGAGACCTGATTTCTAGTACCAAAATACAAAGCCAGGTTTAGTAGCCAACTTGCTGACAACCCATCCTTTCCATAGAACAACATTTTCCTCCTCGATTGGCTTTTTTATCTTTCCCTCCTTTTCCCAACCAATCGACAGCCCCTCTTCTGATTGGTGGTTTTCCGTCCCTTTTCCCCCTTTTTTTCAAACCTACCGTGGCTTTGTACGTACAAGTGGGCAAAATTGGGGTTCACACTTGTAGAACCTTTTGTGGCAATGCAATTGCCTTTTAAAACCGGGGTTTGTTGGAAATAAAAGAGCTGGTGAAAGATATTGGCTAATGAGGTGCTTTTCTAGAAACATACAAAAATTGTTATTTTGAAAATTTTACATATTTTTTCTTGGGCAAAAGCAACAGTAAATTTTTTTTTTGCACATCTTTTTCAATGTCAAAATTTGTAAATAAACGTTTTACTGAAGACAATTTTTTTATCCTTTTTGTTTTTATTTTTACGTTTATCTTTTGTGGGAACTTTGTTGCAAAAAGGGTTTTCCTAGGTATATTAGCTACCTGTTCTGCCGTCTTGTCTTAAAAAACATTCTTTGTACCCTTGTTGTTTGAGTCTATTTATAGCCATATTCGTGTATTCAACGTACGTTTCAGTTTTGGACGAATTTCTACTGATCCTTATGAATTCTCCTCTAGGAGTATTAGCCGTAACATGCTTGGGATGGGCGGAATCAGCTCTGAGTATTGTGTTGCAAGATGTAGGTTTTCTGAAAGGAGTGATTATAATGGGCTCTCCATGCTGAGCAGACAGTACAACATCCAAATAGGATATAGACTGCCTCTGCCAATTGTATGTACATTTTAGATTGAAATGGTTGTTATTAATGAAATAAAAAAATAGTTTTACTGACGACTCGTCCCCCTCCCACACCAGGAGGAGATCATCTATATATCTCCCATATCACCTGACGTGGGAGGAGAAAAGACAGTCATCAGCAAAAAGAAACAACCCTTCCCATATACTCATGTATATGCTTGCCACTGATGGAGAGCAACGCGCTCCCATTGAGCTCCTCTGCATTGTACAAAAAAACTTTCCTCAAAAGAAAAAAATTTTTTCTGCATAAGAAACTCAAACGCACTGTACAATATATTGATTGATGACACTTGTAAAACTGGCTAAAATCGACGTAAAAAAATTTGTAACATTATTGAGGCTTTATCAGGGGTATTGACGGATATAGCCCCACTACATCACAAGTCAGCCAAGAAAAAGACTCCTTCCATAAAATTTTGAATAAATAGAGATCAGGCACTTTGTATCTTTAATGTACCCAGGAATTTCTAAACTAATGGTTGGAGCAAAGCATCCACCCATACCCCTAAAGGCTCAAAAAACAAATCATACTCCACTGACCCAAACGACGCAGAGGTGGGAAAAACGTCCTTTTGCATTTTGATGAAGGAGTGCATGATTGACGTAAAAGGGTGATCAACAAAAAGTTTTTTCCGCTAAATCCAAAGTGATAGCTCCTAGGTAAACACCTTCATTCAAAAGATTCTTTAATTTTCTTTGTACGAATGTAGTTGGATTATAAGAAAAAAAAATCGATATGTAGATGTGTTCTGAAGAAGATCCTAAATTCAACTTGTTGTAAGTCCCGCTTTAAATTTAGCACCACTCCCCCTCCTTTATCAACGGCCTTATCAACAAGTCTTCATTTTCCTTTAATTCTTTCAAAGCCTTTACACTCTTTTTTGTGATGTTAAAATGCCTCAACATGTCCCTCTCTTGAACTTGTTTATATAGCTCTAATAGGTCCTTTCTACTCTCCTCTTGAAATGTACCAGTCCGCTGGTTTTTTTGATTGCAACGGATAAAACACTTCATTTTTCTTTCTGTATGTTGGACAGAGTACATAATTACTGGGCTCTATTTCTCCTTGCAAATTGCGCAGTGATGTTTTTTCGCACAATTCCTCAAAGGTGAAAAGTTATCAGTGATATGCTCCTCCGGGACCTAAAGTTTTCCACTTCCTCATCAACCATCTCTCTTCACAATTGGAAAAATGTTTTTTAAACTGTAAGTAAACTGTGAATTTATTTATATAAAACAAAGTTTGGAAAAAATCAAATGGTTGTGGGAACAAAGTTCAATCCCTTTGAGAGTAGAGAAAGTTGTGAGCACATCAAAAATATAGCTGATTTAAAAAATTACGGGACATCATTTGTGTTTCCTTGGCTTTCTTTGACCTGTGTTTAATACCTCCTCTATGTCTCCGTTTTTTGGGATACAAGTGTTGCGTTTTTTTCTGAAGGCGTCTATTTCTAGGCAAACTACTTTCAGAGTTCGTAGTAGAAATATCTGAAACATCCTCCGATGTAGATGGAGTAGTTGTTTCATCTGTCAATTCCAAATCCGCAAACGAAACTCTGTTTCTCCTCTGATTTACATTGTGTTGCGGATACGGTGTCTGTGCCTCTAAGATAGATCTCGCCTGTTTATTTTGATACCATTTGTACACAACATTTTTTTCGTAATCTTGTGTGTCCCGTATAAACTTTTTATTTTTGATCTCAGTAATAATGCCTTCCATCTTAGCCAAATTCCGTTGCATTTTAGTTTCTAAATCTTTATATACCTGCATTTCCTTGTAAGGTTCCAATTCCACCTTGAAAGCATACATCTCATGAAGCATGGTGGATCTTACGTCTTAATACTAGATTTCCTGCTGGTGTGAACAAAAGACATGACATTATGTTCCACTATTAGAGAATTGTGCATTTCAGTTGTGTATTTTTTTTTTATTAAATATATAGGGTTTCTTATAACTTTTAAATGGATATCTTGGTACACCTGATGTGGGTCATGTGACCCTATGAGATATAATGAGATACTCAGTTGAACATGTCATGTCATGAGTAAGGAAGCGTTTGTTAGTCTCCTGAAATGCGTAGACTTTTTTGTACACTAACATGTAGTGTATCGGCACCTTTTTAATATGTATTTTTGGAACACTTAATAAAGCTGCAAGCAATCATCCGTTTTTAAGAAATTTGGTGAGAAGTTGTGTTGCTGGATATCTTCGTTTGTTTATATTCCTACACTAACAAGTTACAGAAAAATCACAGAAAAATTGGACATTATTTACTCAAAAACACAACAAAGACCATACTTACAGCTCAATCGCTGGACTAAAGACTGAACCCAATAGGAGACAACACAAACCCCTGTGCTACTTTGGAAAGATAAATAGGTGCAGGTAATTGATGAGCAGTAGCTCACACACCCCTCCACTAGGGGGACAATTAGATGATAAAAAAAACTGCACATTGAATTGGTACCTGTTTCCACCAGTATGTAGAAAAGCTACAGTGAAACACACGGGTAGATTGCACAAATGCAAAAATACTGATAAGACAACCACTCACAAGTCTTCTATGTATGAGATAGTGGCCACTGTATCAACTAATACCTCATATTTTATATTTTTCCAGTATGTTATTTTTTGTCCAAAAGTACTGGGGAGCACAGGGTGTCTGTATTTTGTGTTGGCACTCCAGTTGAGATGCAACAGAATAATCAATTTTATTTCAACATGCTCCAAAAAGAGTATCCTTGTCACTATGTCTGTACATACCTCTTTTTGAAGCATGTTGAAATAAAATTGATTACTCTGTTGCATCTCAACTGGAGTGCTGTCAAATTTCTATAGACTGTCTGCTGTATTGACAAGCACCCAAGTAAGCAATATCCGCTTGCAAGTGCCAGCCACTTCTTAAATTTGTATTTTCTGTTGGACACCTAAAAAGTGATGGGCAGCACGCCCAATTGAATAGTAGTGGCATAATAGGCTGTAAGCCAGCATGGTGCACCACACATATCTGTATTAATGGCACCCTTTTGTATCACCTTATCAATATGCAATTATAATACCAGCAACCACCCCCCTCATACATAGAAGGCGTGTGAGTGGTTGTCTTATTGGATTTTTGCATTTGTGAAATCTCCCCATGTATTATACTGTGGCTCTTCTACATACTGGTGTGAACAAATGTGCAGTTTTCAATCATCTAATTGTCCCCCTAGTGGAGGGGTGTGTGAGCTTCTGCTGAGCAATTACCTACACCTGTTTTATCTTTCCAAAGTAGCACAGGGGCTTGTGTTGCCTCTTACTGGGTTCAGTCTTTAGTCCAGCCATTGAGCTGTAAGTATTGTATTGTGTTTTTGAGTAAATAATGTCCCAGTTTTCTGTGATTTTTCAATAATTATCAAAATCAAGAAAGTGCTGTAGTGTTTTCAAGATGACAGAAAATGGCAACTAAGAATATAAATCAAAGGGGTCAGCTTTAGCTTTTGAACACTACAGAGAGCTAAATTAAACATGTAACAATAAAATCAGCTAAAATAAAAAATAACAGAAATCCAAAGAAAAGAAACATAAGCCCCAAAAAGTTCTTTAAACATATAAATGCAAAAAAAAACAGTTCTGAAGCATGTAGAGCCCCTAAATAATGGTAGTGGAGAAATGGTCGGTGGGTCTCAAAAGAAGGCAGAGTTACTAAATGGGTTATTTAGGTCTGTACTGTATCTCAGTTTTGTAAATATTGTATTATATCTTTTCATGGGACAACACTGAAGATATGACACTTGGATAGAATGAATAGTAGTCAGTGTACAGCTCACACAACAGTGTCAATTTGGTGTACCCTCAAAATAACTCAACATGCAACCATCAATGTCTAAACTGCTGGCAACAAAAGTGAGTACATCTCTAAGTGAAAATGAACAAATTGTGTCCAAAGTGTCAATATTTTTTATGGCCATCATCATTTTTCAGCACTGCCTTAACTCTCTTGTGCAAGGAGTTCACTAGAGCTTCACAGGTTGCTACTGGAATCCTCTTTCACTTCATGACAACATTACAGAGCTGGTGGATGTTAGATACATTACACTCCTCTACCTCCTGTTTGTGGATGCCCCCCATATGCTCAATAGAATTCAGATTAGAGATGGGTGAATATCTCAAAAATTCGGTTCGCCCACTTCGCTTGATTTTGAGACAAACTTAGTTTCGGTCCGAATTACTTCAGGACAAATCGCGTTAAAAAACATCTATTTCCAGGCTGCACAGAGCCTGTAAGGTGCTGTAGAACATTGTGCCATGCTTAAATATGCAGAGGGAGCTTGATTTGGTCTTCATACAATGCTGTGTTTTAGTATGACACGCAGATGACTGCCGCCGCTCTTAGAATCGCTTCACTCTAAAATTTCCTGGGCACTTACAGGGGCAAAACTGACCAAAAAACTAAAGCAGGAATGTTGCCTGATAAACTCATGGCAGCGCCAGCTGGAAAAAACAAGTTTGGATCCTACCTACATAAAAGAACCATAGATTTCCGGAGCCACCACAGATCACAGCACAGAAGTGGTGAGGCAATAGCCAGGGCAGGGAGCGGAATTTTAAGTAGGTCCCTGTTTTTCCCAGAGCCCCCCGAAAAGCAGGATGGACTTGTCGGGGGAGTTAAAAGGCTTTAAACCCTGACGTGCTTGCTTGCAAAATGGCCCCGGGGGTTTAAAGGTACAAAATCGTAAGGCAAACTCGGAGTGGGGGACAAGGAAAGGGTCGGACGGGGGGCAAGGATCGTGGTAAGGGACGGGGGAAGTGGACGGTGCACGGATATGACAGATGGGGCTCAAGAAGGAGGCGGGGCGGTTTTTCCTGTCTGAAATTTTGGGACATACGATTCTCTTCCCAAGCCATTTTGCAATTTGTTGTATTCAGATTCCGTTTTGACAAAAATTCCATAAAATGGCCGAATGAAAAAAAAGCCCCAAAACTTTCCCCTGTTTTAGGGCTCCTTCAATTCCATACGCTGATTTCAAAAATTGCGCTGCATTTCAACAAATTTGGTTCACCAGAATTTTCCATATTTGGGTATATGTGGAACCCAAGGGGGGGCTAGGTCAAAACAGGGAGGCAGGGGGGATAGGGAGGTCCCAGGAAGGTAAGGGGTTGCTGCTTGGTCAGAGTGCAGAGGTTAAGCGGTGGAGCGACAGGGGAACAGGTTAGCACGGGTTAACTGCAATGAACGGAACAAGGGGACGCAAGTTCCCAGGCAGAGGATGGAAAGCAGGACTAAGCACAATACTAAAGCAGTGAACAACATTGAGGATTTTAAAAGGAACCAGGAACGGGAAACAAGATGGCAACCAGTTGAGACAAATCCACCATTTAACAAAGGGGAAAAATTTAAGGGGGCAAACCAGTTAGTAAGTTCCAAGGAAAAGTAGGAATTCCTACATTACTCCCCCCCAAAAAAAAGCGGCCCCCTTTGGACGATCCGACTTGGTTTTTCCGGAGCCCTTGATGAAATTGTTTTAACAGTCAGGAGTTTTAATGTTATTACAGGTTCCCACAATTTTCTTCGGGCCAAAAACCTTGCCACTTAATAAGGTATTGCAGTGGTTCCTAAAAATTTCTAGGCCCAAGTTTGCTCCACGAAAAAATGCTCTTGCCTCTTCTCCACTGCTAGGGGGGAGGGGGAAAGTCCCGGAAAGGTTTGGGACAAAAAAGGGTTTTAGTAGAGACACAGAAACACCGGATAAATCTTCTGATTGTGGGAGTTTGACCCGAACTGCTACTGGATATTATCTTCTGACTTATAGGGCCCACAAATTCTGTCCCGTTTTGGTGAGGAACTCAAATTTCAAAATTTTGTGGGGCCCTCCCTTATCCCCCACCTTGAAATTTGGGTGCGGGGTTTGCGACGTTTTTTTGCCATTTTCTTTTAATTTTTTTTGAGCCTCCCCAGTGTTTCCTTTAGTAGCTGTAATTTTTTCGAAATTTTCCAAAAGATCCTTTTCCCGTGCAGCGGGAAATATGTGGAAAAGCAGGGAAATTTTGGGAAAAATTTTTGGATGGTACCCAAATTTGCAAAAAAAGGAGTTGTTTGGGGGAGGTTTTTTGGGGAATTATTGAAATGAAAATTCGGCCACGGAAGCAGATCAACCCAGTCATTTGAAAATGGCAAATAACATCGAGTACTTTTCCAGGGTTGTTGTACGTTCAGCGTCCATTGTTTGTGGGTGAAAGGGGGGTTTGACGTTTAAAATTATCGATGTCGAGTGCTGAACAAAAACTCCCCCAAAAATTTGGGATGTAAATGCACCCCCGCCCGGGAAACTTCATCGGGAACACCATAAGGCGAAACCTTTCTAAATTATGAGATCCCTGTGTCTTTGGCAGGGGGTAGACCGGTACATGGAATGAATGGCACTTTGGTGACCCGGGTTCAACACCACGAGAATTGTATTTTTCCCCTTAGGGTGGGTTTAGTTTTCTAGTGAAGTCCATGGAATAGCCCCCAGGGGGCGAGAGGGGACGGCAAAGGCTGTAACAAACCTAGGGTGAAAAACGTGGGTCTTGCATCTAGCACAGATGTCACAGGATGTTACATACTTCTTTAATCCTGTGAAAATTGGGCCCCCAAAAGAACGGGAAAAAAAAATTCCCTGCGTTTCTCACCCCTTTGTGACCCGCAATCTTGGGAATCGTGGGTAGCTCAGAATCTTCAGCTTACTGTTTCGGTAAAAAAAGCTGCTGCCGTGGGGCCCACATTTTTGTTTTTAAGCACCAACTGTACATCATCGGGTGGTGGGGAGAAGGATCGGTTCATAGGCCTCTCTTATCTCTTTGAGCAAGCCTTTTATAATTATTCCCACAATTTTTGACCCCGGAACAATGGTCTTAGGGGGAATTGGGGTGTGGAATCATGGAAACATTTGTGAGCATTGCCTGCCATTACGGACCCGGGCCTGTATGAGATTTTAAAGTTGAATTGGTTGAAAAAAATACTAAAACGAGCTTGAGAGGAGATAGACACTTGGCGACTAAGGGAATTCCAGATTCCCGTGTCATTAGAATTTATTTGTTGTGGGCCCTTAAAGTGATGTCCCCTTTCCCTTTTAAAAGCTGCAACAAATTTAACCATTTCTTTATTCCCCACTCATAATTCCTCTCAGAGAGGATAAACATGGGGAGTAAAAGCACAAGGATGCAATAAACTTTTGTTCCCGTTCTCTGAGACGGTAGGCCCCTAAGCACCGTTAAAGCGTCCATTCCCCAAAATGAAGGCGATTTCTGGGTCGGATGAATTAATAAGGGGCTGTATGAATTGCCCTTTTAAGAGGAAAAGGATTCTTGTGCTTGATTAGCCCAAAACAAAAGCTTTTTTCTTTTTATAAAATGGTAATAGGTGAAATGATTTTAAAAATTTTCTTGATGAGCGTTATAGAAATTGGCAAAACCCAGAAATTGAAAATCTTTTATGTTTCTGGGGGGTGGGGCCCCGTTAATTTTTCTTTTATCTTGCTGAGTCCCTTTGTGACCGATGAAATTAATGCCCCAAGGGAATTGGTCTCTGTCTGATGGAATTCACACTTCTAATTTTTATGTAAAAGGGTTCTCCCCGACGTTCCCGAAAAAGTTTCAAGTCTCTGGGGTTTTTTTTTTCCCTCGAATTGGAAAAATCAGGATATCGCTAGAAGATGGGGCTATGAATGGTCCAGAAAGGGCTTTGAAGATTTTTGTTGCGAGATGTTTGGGAATGGGCGGGGGCATTACAAAGGCCAAAAGGATAAAGCAATATCAAAAATTCCATAAATGACCTAAAAGGCGTTTCCTTTTTTCTCAGATCTGATACGGGGGCCCGGTTTTAAGCCCTCGAGATTAATTTTTAAAAAATTTTGCAGTCGTACTCTCTCCAGAAATTCAGGGGTCAGTGGGGAGGATAAAGGTTCTTTTTTGTGATTTTATTTAAATTTCTTAATCAAGCAAGGTCTTAAGGAACCATCCCTTTTTTTGACAAAAAATTGGGACCCCCCGTGGGGAAGAGGGGAGGATGAAACCCCTTTGAAGGTTTTTCCTCTATTTAATCCTTGGGGCTTTTTAAATCAGGCCTGCCCGAGGGGAGAGTTTTCCGAAGGGTTTTTGGTGCACCAGGAAGCAAGTCTATGGGGCAATCGTAAAGGTCGGTGGGGGGAAGTTTTTGGCATTCTGTTTTCTGCAAACACGCAATTCCTTTTATTCAGAGGGTAGCTCCCTTTTTTTATTTTTTTGAATGGGTTTCAGGCTTGGTTTAGAGTAGCTGTGGGTGAACATCCCTTTCTGGGAGCTTACTCTTTGGTTTTCCCCGTTTTTTCCGGGTTCTGTGATTGCAACCAAGGTAAGCCCAAGAGACAGGGGAAAGTGCGGCGGAAATTTAATAGGAAAGACAGGACTTCAGGTGCTGGGGTGCCATAATGATTTCAAAATGGGGCGGTCTCTTGTCCATGGCCCGAGCTCAGTGGAGACCCATCTACTCTCCATTACCCGGGTGGGAGTCTCTTTTTGAGTTTAACCCCCTGCTCTTGAGCAAAGGGGAGACCATGAAGTTGCCATTGCCCCAGAGTCCCCCATGCTGAGGGGGAACCCCCTGGGGTTAGCCCGGAATTTAGGGAAAGGAACAAAGAGAGTTTATTCTCTTTTTTTTTAAGCGCCTGTGAAATGATGGACAATACTCTTTCAGATAATATTCTCTGAAGCAATTGTTTCCCCCTCGGGATCGGGATCCTGATGGCTGCCACCAAATCTCCCTGGGCGGTAGGGCAATTGAGAGGAAGTGGTCGACTTTCCCCAGTAAAAGCTAGACTTTCACGAGCCGCTGTTTTCTTCTATTACTCTTTCACGTTTCAATAGGAGTCGATTGCATAGGCTCGCTTTCCCCAATTCTGCGAATTTTCCCTGGGGTTTCCTTTTGAAAGGAGACAGGAAAGGTGGGGCCCGCTTGGTGTTTTTAATTCAAAGTAGCCCTTTTTTTTTGTGTCGTTTGATGTCGGGTTCAAATTTGAAAGAATGGTTTTTAAAAAACATCCAACCCAAGGGAGCCCCAGCACGGGGAAATTCTCTTTTTAAAGTGCTGGTAGTCCTTTCTTAAAAAAAAGACATCTTCGCAGCGTCATTCCCGTCGTGTCGATTTCCACCTCTTTAATTCCTAGCATACTCAGCCCCGGGGCGTTTTTCCCTGGCGCAATGCTAGTATAGCTGCTTCAGCTGTTGCACGCGATTGGGTCATCAAACATCTACCATGGGGCGATGAAGTCTTCCCGGTGATTCAGCCGGGGATCAGGGTTCCAAACAAGGGTTTGCCCCGGCAAAGGGGTTTATGTGTTAAAAGCAAAAAATGCATAGGCCTTAGACTTGTCCCTAGGGAACTGCGTTGGGTTTTATCAAAATATTTTCCCCACATTGGTTAAGGAATCCCCCGGGAATTTATCGCGGTCTCCCCCAAAATTTTAAAGGCGGGCAACTTTGGCTCCACAGGCCCGAGTGGGTGGGCCGAGGCTTGATTCTCAGGGGGATATCCCCCGGGCGGTTAAGGTCTGCACGGTCCCCCGTAGTCTTGAAGGGCTTGTCCCATGGATATTTTGGGGATTTGACCTTCCCCTGAGCGTCGCACTTGATCTTTAAACCCCGATCCGAGCGCATATTAGCCACCGTTGTTTGCAGTTGCTTGAAGCGAGCTTCGGGCTCCCAGCCCCCCGCGGACCCACTTTGGCTTGGATTTGCACGATACTGGGGTTTTCTCTGGAATCCCAAAGGCCGGGTAGGTACAAACACAGGGAGGCAGGTGGATAGCGGGGGTCCAGAAGGTAATGGGGTTTCTGCTTGGTCGAAGTGCAGAGGTTAAGCGGTTTGGAGCGACAGCAGGCAATAGGTTAGCCGGGGTTAACTGCAAAATGAAAGGAACAATGGCGGCAAGTTCCCAGGTGAGGGGACTGGAAAAACAGGGAAGCACAATATAAGGTTTAACAACGGGTTGAGGAGTTTTTTAAGGAACCGGACAGGAAACGGGAAAAAAGATGGCAAACCCGTTGAGACACAATTCCCCCATCTTAACTAAGGGCAAATTTAAAGGGAAAAACAGTTAGTAAATTCCCAAGGCAAAATAGGAGATTCCTACACAGAATGGATTCAAACTACCACGTTTTATTCATAATAAACTGCTTGGAACTTTTTTTTAGGTATTTTAAAGAAAAAGTGATTTGGGGGTAGAATTGCCTTGGGCCAAAAATGGTTTGGAAATTTTGCAAACTGACTAGAAGGTTTCTCTATAGTACTTAGTTTGCCTCCCTTCAGCAGTGGAAAAAAAATCCCATTTTGGCCCGTAGGGGGGTCCAAGAGGGGGGGGAGCCGAAATCATCGCTCTGCCGGATGGGGACTATTCGGCTGTCATACGGCAAAATCAGCATGTGGGGCCATTGAGGGACCCCTGCCTCCTTCCACTGTATACTGCCACATGTTGGGGTGCTTGGGGGCAGGGCACAAAGACAGGTGTGGTGGGGGGGACGGCCAGCCACAGCACGCATGGGGTCAAGAGTGGCATAAAGCACAGTTTGGGGGTGACGCATAAAAGAACGCAGTTGTGGGGCAATGACAGTGTGGAGGTGGCACAACCCCGGGGTAGGCCAAGTGGCACAATCACCGGGTTTTGGGTGGCGTAACATCAGGACCACAGAGTGGGACAATGACAGAGTGTGGGGGTATGGCACAGACGCGAGCGATGTCAGCAGCGGGAAATGACATTCTGAAGGTGGCAAAAACAGGAGTAGGCCCCAGAGTGGCACAAAAGACGAGTGTGGAGGTCACGGCAGGAGACAGCAGCCATGAGGTCAGACAGTGGCACCAAAAAAGGGGTGGGGGGTCACGGCGGGCAACAGCACGATGGGGCAGACATGGCACAATGAGAGATGTGGAGGTCCGGCGAAGCCCCGCAGCGCATGACGTCAGGGTGGGAAATGCAGGTGTGGAGGGCACAAAAAGGGTAGGCCAAAAGTGGACAATGAAAGGTTTTTGGGGGTCACGGCAGGAAAAACAGCAGCAACAAAGGGGCAGAAAAAGGGACAAAGACATTTGGGGTGGCAAAACCAAAAGTAGGCCCAAAAAGTGGCACAAAGACAGAGTGTGGGGGTCCGGCAGGAGCAAACAGCGCAGCTGAGGTCAAAGTGGCACCATGACAGAGTGTGGGGCCCCGGGAGGGGCAACAGCAGCGCAAAGGGGCGACTGGCACAATGACGAGTTTTGGGAGGTCACGGGAGCATCCCCTTCAGCAGCATAGGTCATGTGGTAAATGAGAAAGGGGGAGGGGGGTGGCAATACCAGTCCCCGGTAAAAAATTTTGGAAAGGGAGATGGAGAAACTGGGAGCAGTGTTGGGGATAGGCGCGGGGCAATAGAATATGGTAGGAGGTAGTTTGAACCCCGATCATTTTCAAAGTTTTTGGGTGAGGGGCATGGGTGATGTAATTACGCCTAAGGCATTGGTGTGTGGAAATCCTGGCCCTCCACGCCTGATTATTTGACAAAAGGGCAGTCGTTCCCACATTTCCGGTGGACAAGGGGTTCTCCCTTGGGGTAAGATGGCCCCGGCCCCACTGAACACCCCGCTATGTACAAAATACTGCCGGGGGGACGTTCTCGGAAGTTGCGGGGACACCGGGGAAGTTGCGGCCAACACCATTTGGGGGCCCCCTTGTCCAGGGATCTTTAAAATGGGGTGGCAGAGTGCTGTCCAAGTAGGGCCCCCACCTTTGGTTTAGGGTCTGTCCAGGTCCTTGCTGCTTTCTGGCGAGTGCCCCCTCATAGGGAGTGAAGGGAAACTGCTCATCACGACCCTGAATTAGGGTTCTGCTGATGGCGGTACTGCCCTAGCCCCCCACCTTTCCCCCAGCAGCCCCGGGCCCAGTGGGTACTGAGCGCTGGGGGAAAACCCCCCGGTCAGACCTGCAGAGGAGGGGCGATTCGCCTAGGAGCAGCCAACGACTACGGAGGATTTTTCTATAGTATTTGAGTTTTTCCCCTTTTCTTAGAAATGGGAAAAAAGGGTCCCCTTTGGACCGGTAGCGAGGGTCCAAAAGGGTGGAGAGCCAGAAGCATCCCCCTGCCGGGTGCTGACTTTCGGGGGTCACTAGCCAGGCAAATCGGCTGCGGGCCATTTGCACAAGTGACTCCGAGGGATCCCTCCTCCATTCCATGTTTTCTGCCACGGGCTTGCGGGATTCCTCGTCTTCCCCATCTCCCTTACCCCCTCCAGCTGCTCCTCTCCCCTTCCCCCTCACCTGGGTAAAAAATCCACCATTTACCAACAATGCTTGTTCCAATGCCTCCCCTCCAGTTCAGTCCCCCCCCTGAAAAGGACACGCCTCCCGAAACGCGTCGGTGGAAAGTTGCTGAACTGTTAATGTCTGACCTTTAAAATTGGACTTTAAAAGTATATTTAATAAAGCTACAGTTTTAATGATTCAAAGAAATCTTACAAGTTGTGGAGTTGCATAATATTTTTTCCTTTCTGTATGCAGCAGCGAGAGACTGGCTGTTATCCGGATACTCCCCACTTCTCCGTGACCAGTAGTGAGCTGAATATTCCTTCATATTTATCATTTCAAGTCCCCCACCGGACTCATGTGGCCGGAGATGTGTCGCCAAGTCTCCAAGTCCCTGCCCAAGGACAGATTCTTCAGCATCTGTTCCAGGACTTGAAGCAGTGGGAATGATGTTATCATTCCCGTAGTCCTGGCGACTGACTAAATACGTTTTGGCTCCTCGAATGCCACAAACAACGGCAGGTGTCACGCATGAGCTGCCACTGGTGTACATCAAAGTTACACAGGGGGTTACTCCTGTCCGGCCCTGGATCATCGATACAAAATCGTTAAGGCCTTTCTCTTTTCATGCAGTCGGTCCAAACTTGCTGCAGGCTGGAATTCCAGACGGGTAGGAAACCCGAATACTACAGGTGTTGTCTGGGGAGGCCGTTATGCCACTGCAACTCGAGAGGGTGTGCCTGGCTTTGTAGGAATGGATGAATTCGCGATGCACAGTTTTCCTGCCCATTTTCAGAATCTTCTGAAGATCAGGTTGGAAGACATTCAGGAACCTTTCCACAACCAAATTGATACATGTGCGCCATTGCAGGGGCGCATGGACCATCCCTCCTCGGTGCAGCACAGCGGACACCTCATGTTCCTCCATTGTCCGTCCTCCATGTTTCGATTTTGCAGTTGGCGCAGAGAAAGTCCCAACATCGTTTCTTGCTGCATGCCGCGGAGCAGTTCCTCCCCTGTTAGGTGACTCGTTCGCGAGTCAAGCCAGGTGTTAGACAACTGCGTTGACACGCTGTGCCCTACACATGTGGTTATGATGGGAGCAGTACTTGTGGACGGTGAGATGGGGTGGTGGGTAGTAGGAGGAGGCATACATTGGCGCAAGGAGGTGCAGCTGTTGACAACGTGGAGGAGAAAGCGGCTTCTCTGTCCAGTTGTTGGTGTGGCCTGGGCAGGAAAGCACATTCACCCAGTGGCCATAAAGGACAGTTACCTGGCCTTGACATAGTTACAGCTCCAACGTCGCTGCACCACATGTACCTTGGAACAAACGATAGGCTCAGGGCCTGGCCCACCTTCTGTTATACATATTTGTGAAGGGCTGGTCTTTTGTGAAAAGAAAATTACAGCTTGGAACCTCTCCAAATCTCGGCTCAGCAAGGCCATTAATTCACTGAATGGTGAGAGTTTAACCATTTGGAAAGGGACGGGGAACTGACAGAGTACCAACAAACTGGGACCAGGAGCATGGTCAGCTTTTGCTCCTTAGCCATGGATTGTATTTCATACTGTTGTCTCTTTGCAAATCGCCCTCGTTGAACGATGCTGTTAGCGCCATGACGAGCGAGGAGCAGGGAGTGTCTGGAACCGGGAGTTGTTGGCAAAGAGAAACGGCTCCCTTCTGGCAGAGGTGGTGGAGCCTTGACTGGCTTGCAATGGCTATTGTGTGCCAAGGGGCGATGCTGCTGCTGTGGCTGCGACGGCAGATTGGGAACACCACATCTGAGCCACGTTTCTCCCAGGTCAACCAGGATGGTGACAGCTGCATGGTTGACGCAGGGCGTGGTGCCAACGTTGGCTCCCTGGCCACGCGTCACTTTGTGCCTCAGAGTCTACATATACCATATTCAGGCTCCTCAGGTGTTTAGCAAAGAACTGCCCACAACGCCGAGTAGCTGAGTAAACCTCCCCCAATACTGTGCACTGGGAAGTGACTACTACCGCCGCTGCACTCGCTGAGCCCCTGTGCCGCTACTTTCTTGGACATGCGAAGTGGGTTTTCTACCCAGTGGACCCTTGGACTCCCGAGCCTCGCACTGTGATACACTTGCTGACTCACGGCCCACATTACCCAATTGCTGGCTGCGCTTCTGCCTGAGGCGCAAGCTGAAGCCTCTTCTCCTGACGATGATGAAGCCCTTGTTTACTTCACCCAGCTCCCAAGTGCGGTCGGCTACTTCTTCATCGATTATTGTTTGATTTCACTGCTGTTCCTCCTCAACGGTTTTGGTAGCCAGAGGCTGACCCCTCACAACATGACCTCCAATGCCTCTATCCACATTCTATACTTTGCCGGGCCTACCGCAATGACAGCAGGGGGGATATTGGGCACCATTTCTTCGCTGCCAGGTAGCTGCTGACTTGTCCTCCTCAAATTGTTCATCCTCGCTGTATAGTGGCGCTGAGACCCAGACCACATAGTAGATCTCTGGCTGAGGAAAACCGGATGGGAAGAGGCGGGATTTTGGTTTGAGGACAGCGTGAATGGTCGCCATGACCTTCGCTCCCGGGCCTTGCCAACTAAGGTTGTGTCTGACGTTCCACTGACTCTTGGCCTGGGGTTTTGTCAGATGTTAATCTGGGAGGAAGTGGATGACCTAGTCAACAATCAAGAACCCTTGGGGTTTGCTGGTTCAACACTCGGCCGATAGATCGACACCGGCAGTTCTTGGCCTCACCGGAGTGCACCCCTGCTGCGACGTCACTTACTGTGCTGCGACCTTGGTCTGCTCCAGGATATGTTTGTGCACTGCCCTCAGCATGTGAAGACTACCACCTCTCGGTCTGACTTACTGTTTGATCTAAATTTACAGGACTCTGTTTAATGAAGTATCTGTATACGATAAATACACACCCTGTATTTGACTCCAAATTGAACCCAACTAACAAGCTTGGGCTAACCCTTGGATTTAAATTGCGCTCCAATCAAATGGGCAGGAACATTTACTTTATGTGCCGTTTTAAAAATTTCTGTGTATATTTTACTGTATTAGAAAAGCGATAAATGGGCTTTATTAACCTTCGGTTTATTGAATTTGTACAGCAAATTTTCTTCTTTGGCGGTGAAAAAACACAGTTTTCTTTTTACTGACCAACAACAGCAGAAAAAATCTTAAATTAACTTTCGGATATGAATTATGCTACAGTCTAAAATTTCTTCTTTGGCATTTAGAAAAAAAACCCAAACCTTATTTTTCGACTACAATAGCAACAAATGACGTTTTTAAGTAATCTTGGGATATAATTTGCGCAAAAGAATTAAGCAGCAAAAATTAACTGGTTATTTGGATTGTAAAAATGCTGTTTCTTTAACTGAATGGACAACAGCAACAACAGGCTTAGGTAACCCTCGGATATTCAATGTGCTACAGGAAATGAGCAGATAGCACTTTTAGATGTACTATGCGCTGAATTGGGACGCCACTGGACTTCAATTTCCTATAACACCCACACAAAAATCAATAAATTAGAACATAACGAGAAGCAGTCTCTGAGAAAAGCTGTGTGAACCCCCCAAAAAATCGCTGTATAAATGGTTTTCTTTTGTGTGAGGTCTCTAATACTGGAGCTGCAGCAGCATACAACTTGGCACCAGAGAAGGATGTGAACTCGCCTGACCAGCGTCGCAATCCGGACTCTATATAGTGCTGGTGGACATCTCAGAATCCTGACGGTCTCTTGGATTGGCTTCATCTCTGACAATGTCATTTAGGTTACTCCTTTCTTCCTACCAGACTTCTCTTTGCCACCTTGTAACGCCATGTGCATTGCAGCCGTTTTATCAATTAATAACACGCTTAGTTACCGGAATCACCCCTAAATTTCCAATTCGTTCAGAATCGAAGTTTTCCTGAATGTCTAACGAATTCCACTTCGTTGAGAATCGATTCGCCCATACTCTAATGTCAGATCTGGTGAAATGCTTGGCCAGTCCAGCACCTTTGTAACCCTCATTTTCTTTAGCAAGGCAGTTGTCGTCTTGGAGGTGTGTTTGGGGCTGTTATCATGTTGGAATAATGCCCTGTAGCCCAGTTTCTGAACAGAGAGGATCATGCTCTGTATGTCACTTTACATGTTGGCATTCATTGTTCCCTCAATGAACTGTTTACTCACCAACATGCAGACCCAGATCTGATTACTCCACCGCCATGCTTGACTATAGACAAGACACACTTGTCTTTGTACTCCTCACCTTGTCTTTGCCACCACACACTTGACACCATCTGAATTAAGTAAATTTATATAAAATTTAAATTAAATATATATCATCAGACCACGGGACATGGTTTCAGTAATCCATGTCCTAAGTCTGCTTGTTCTGCAGCAAAACTGTTTCGGAGACTTTTTGTGCATTCATCTTTAGAAGAGGCTTTCTTCTGAGTCGACAGCCAGTGGCAGACCAATTTGATGCAGTGTGCATAGTACGGTCTGAGCACTGACAGGCTGACCCCCTGACTCTTTAACCTCTGCAGCAATTCTGGCAGCACTCATATGCCTATTTTGAAAAGACAATCTCTGGATAGGACAGTGAGCATGTGCACTCAATTTTTCTGGTCGACCATGGTGAGGCCTGTTCTGAGTGGAACCTGCCTTGTTAAACCACTTGGCCACCGTGTTGCAGCTCAGTTTGAGGGTTTTGGCAATCTTCTTACAGCTTAGGCCATCTTTATGTAGAGCAACAATTCTTTTATCAGATTCTCACACAATGCTTTGTCATGAGGTGCAATGTTGAACTTCTAGTGACCAGTATGAGGGAGTGTGAGAGCTATAACACAAAATTTAGCACACCTGCTCCCCATTCATACCTGAGACCTTGTAACACTAATGAGTCACATGATGCCGTGGACGGAAAATGGCAAATTGAGCACAATTTGTCCATTTTCACTTAAGTTTGTACTCACTTTTGTTTCCCATGGTTTAGACATTGATGGCTGTGTGTTATTTTGAGGGCACACTAACTTTACACATATAATAATATAATATTTACAAAAATGTGAGGATTGTATTCACTTTTGTTAGATACTGTGTGTACAAAAGAAAAGAAAGCTAATACAAATGGGGTCAGTGTTGATGTAAGTGGGGTCAATGCTGTCAGTACTATCATGGTCAGGCTCACTGGAGACAGGAAGTGGATCTTTTTGTCACCTTCTGGAGTTGATATACTCTACGCCAGAGAGCGGAGTCTAAGAAGCTCCCTGGCATTCACCAGAGCCTGCCGCTAGAAAGGTTGAACATCGCTGCAGGTCACTTCTGCAACTCCCAGGTCCCTTGAGGTGACAGCTGATGCGTGGTCTTGCATATTTCCCATGCGTAAAGCAGAGACATCGTCAGGGTAGGTGGCAGACAAGGCAAAGTCAGGAATGTAGCAGAAGAATTCGACAACCAGAAAACTCGCACAGGAGAGATAGCATAACTAAGCGACAAAAACAACTGGGCAACAGGTACTGAGTAAGGTGTCTGTAAAAGACCCATGAGCTGAGGTGATTGACTAAAGAAAATTGAATGGCACATGCTGGCCCTTTAAATCAAAGGGATTCAACATGCACACCCTTTAGTGGCCAGAATGAGAGTTGTGGCTTAGGCTTGGAGTGGAGCAGGGAGAGGTGAGAACCAGAGCGGGAAGCCAGGGCTTGGAGGAAATGTGCCCGCGGACCAAGACCCAGCCCACCATAGAGGCTGGGAAATGGACACGATTGTGGACTGGGTGTCCAACCGCACTGCATGCCATTACAAGTACTTTAGTTAATATGCTTATTTGGCTGAATGTAGAAATGAGCCAAGCTCAGTTTAATAAACAAAGACTCTGGGACCAGATGGATTACACCCAAGAGTTTTTCAAGAACTCAGCTCAGTTATTTCTGTGCCCCTGTTCATGCCATTTAGAGATTCTATTTTAACTGGTATAGTTCCAAGGGACTGGTTCAAGGCAAATGTGTTTCCATCATCAAAAAAATGTCCAGGTCTTGCCCAGGTAATTATAGACAAGTTAGATTAGAGAAGTTGTCCATCTTATAATGTCTTTACTTATGATGTACATCATAAGGAGACATACAATTTTGAAATATATATGTATTAAAAATTTTGCTCCTGTACCTCTTTTATACCAGTGTAGTCAGCCCCTATCTAGAACTACGAAAATCGTATAGCCCACATTCCTGTTTATATTGACTGCTCCCTTGACTAAACATGGCATTAGTCATGTAACCTTCTGGCAGTCAGTTAGCAGCAGGGATAATAACATCTAAGGGTAAATGAATGTAAATGAATAGAAATAATATTTGAATAATTATTACAGTTTTTATAGCAACTTCTTCACTGTGTGTAGTTGCTTTTATCACTGGTAGCTCTTTATGGGATGTCATATTGTTAATGAAGTTAACTTAAAAAAAAAAGCAGAAAGATGAGACAGAGAGTAGAATGTGCGAGCAGCTTCTCCACAGACACTGACAGACATAAGACGCTACTGGCGGTAGTAATATTGGAGAAGTTCTGCTTTCAAGAATAAAACTCGTTAACCTGGATACAGGTTTTACTACCTGAATTTTGGTGGGTCACATGGACTGTGTTTGTCCATTAGATTACTCATAGGGAGGTATTGCTATGGATAAGAATGTGGGTTAATCCATTTTTTTTTCTAGATAGGGGCCTCATACATTTGTTGCAGTGGCAAATAAGATTCACTGTGGATAAATGTAAAGTTATGCATCTGGTGAACTAATAATCAGCTTGTAAGTGTGAGAATCACTTCTTCAGAACGATCTGGATGTACAGTACTTGTAGATCATAGACTACATAACAACATGCAATGTCAATCAGCTGCCTCTAAAGCCAAATCATATACATGTTAGTTTTGTGGGACGGAACATGCTATTACTGCTCTACAAAGCATTGTTGCAGCTTTACCCGGAATATGTAGTTCAATTCTGGGTACAACTTCATAGAACGGATGCTTCAAAGCTGGAGAAGGTACAAACACAAGCAACTAAACTGATAGGGCATGTATAAATTTAGTTAGTAGGAAAGGTTAAAAGACTTAAACTTATTTAATCTTAAGAAGAGACATCTACAGGTAGATATTAACTCGTATAAATCAAATGGCCCTACAAAAATATTGTGAAAGGGTTTTTTTGTTAAATCTCCACAAAATAAGGGGGGTTTTCCCCTTCTTTTTGGAGAAATAAGGTACAGCCTTCTTTACCATAAAAACCGTAAATATGTGGAATAGCCATGTAGGAGCAGGTCAAAAGGCTTAAACAATTAGTGGCAACAAAATGTTATTAACACTGATGTAGACATATAGGGGGACATGTCCCAAAAGTGGCGTCCGTACGCCAGTTTGAATGCGGCATAAAGTATCATACCCACGAAATGTATGTTCTAATTTGTTCTGCACTTGTTTTGTAAAGTGGTTGTATTTGCGTCTGTCGGAATGTTTAAGGCATTGCGCCTTTTTGTTGAGTGTGTTGCTTGGGGCGCCTGTTTGGGCGTTCCGGCTTGTATACTTCAAAATTAGGCGCATTAGTTAGTTCTACGCATTTGTTAAAGGCACTTTAGGCTTGTTTTGGAGCGCATGTTGTCTTGGCGGTGCATGTATGGATTGAGGTGCATGCTTGTACGCCCTTTCTGGCCCCCTCTGAATTTTTGTCATAATTGCTTTTGGGGCGCATTCGTAAATTAAGGCGATTTGGCATTTGAGCAGATTGTGAGCAACATTCAACATCAGGAGCGCCACCAGTAGGCGCACGAATCTACAACTTCAACCAGCAGCCAGAAATAAGTACCAGGACGACGTTCTGCAATGAACCCCGGAGCAATAAATAAAAAGGGGCCGCTTTGCACGGGTTTGGTTATGTACTCAAAATTTTTTCACACACATCAATGTGCAGAACTTGTTGTCCACGAATGATGAAAGTTCGGATAATGCAAATCTGACGCCACCAGCCGGCAAAAAAGGCGCACACTCACGCATGACAAAATGCCGCGATGTGCCTAAAATGACACACAGAAAACAGCCGAACAGTGTAAGCCCATACAAATTTGTGGCGCACATATACGGCTAACAAAGGCGCATACAGCCACACAAAAGATGGCGTACACGCGCGACAAACCCCCTCACTTGGAGTACACTACAAATTCGGGAGACACATACGCCAAAAAAAACCGTTGGCGTGTTGGGACATGTCACCCATATTATTCTGTTTTTAATGTAGATTCAGTCAGACTGCAACTTAGGATCAAGAGTGAAATTTTTTGTGCCATACATTGGTTCGTGCCTTACAGACACCATATTTCTCTGTATCTATAGTGGATACAAAGTTGTAAAACTGTATATACTCCTCCCTTTTATTCACATATTCTCTCCATTCTTGGTTCATCGTTATGGACATATGTCTTTTTTCAGCTGTACTATGTAACTATATCTTTGGCTGAAAGTTTGCAATGACTTAGACCTTTAATGGATCTATCTGGAAACTTTCAGACAAGAATATACCTTGTACCTTCACTAAATAGTTTACATTTTTTTCAAACAGTTGGATGAATGTGAGCTTTCATGATTTGAACAAACGTGGCTGACTTGAGAAGTATGATTAGTAGAAAAAAATTAAAATATTATACAAATAACCAAATAAAAACCATCCAATAAAATCTCTAAAGATATTGTTTACAATGTTTTTACATACAACAGAATTATTGCTTAAACCAAAAGGCATATCTAAATACTTATAATTCCCCTCTGGGGTATTGAAAGCCATTTCTATTCATCCCTTTCTCTAACACGGATCAAATTATAAGCCCCCTTGAGGTCTAATTTAGTAAACCAGCGGTCTCCTTGCAGTTCATTCTAAAGATCAGGGATAAGAAGTAAAGGGTATTGATTCTTCAGTTATTTTGTTTAGCTCATTAAAGTCTATTTTTCAGTAGTTGCTTGTCTATTTTTAGCCTCAGTCACGGTTCTGTTCAGAGTCTAGTGGGTAAAGTACATGGATCAATCCCAGGTTGGGGCGAGGTATTTAAACCCCTTTCAGTGTTCACTCATTGCCTGTGATTGCTTCTGTGTCCTGGCTTTTGTTCCTGTGTGTTTTGCTATTGTTGGTGTTTCACTGGCTCTGGACTATGACTAGGATTGTTCTTCTGCCTGCTGATTTTGTACTGTGTTCTCTCCTGGCTTGACATTTGCTCATCTGACTTTGCTTACCTGTTTGTTTACTTTTTAGTCTGTGTCCTGTTTGTCTCTTGTATGTTGTGTGTCTGCTCCCCGCTTTAGATCAACGTTTGTGCAGAATAGGCTCCAGTGTGGGGTTTTCCTTTTTGGGGCAGGGTGATTCAGAAAGAGATTAGGGCACTCCTGACAGAATCATAGGCCCATATTGTTTTTTTGCTTCAGAATTTCTGGCAGTCCTCAAGTATGGAACAAGTCAAAAATCTGGTAAACCAGATACACAATCTAATGCAGTTAGTCCAAGGTCTTGCTTAGAAGGTCTTGCAGGAGACAACATCTGCCCAGTACGCAGTTGCTATGTGTCCACCTATCAAGCCCAAGTTAAATCTGCCTGATCACTTTTCTGGTGACCGTAGCACCTTTGTCACATTCTGGGAAAGCTTTATTTTCAGCTTAAGCTACATTCCTCTGGTACTAAGGAACAATGAATGGGCTTCTTTATCTTGTTGTTACATAGGAATCCTCAAGCTTTGGCCTTCTCCCTTAAACCTTGTTCCTCAGAACTGTTTTCTGTAGACTCTTATACTCCAGCACCTAGGTGACTCTCGGGATAGTCACCTAGACGGCCAGGTATTTCCCAATGTATTGCAAAAAGTATGTGTATTATGTATCAAAGCCATGGTTTTTCCAGGCACGCATTTCTTAACTGCGGTTCTGCAGCTAATTTTCTGGACTCTCTGCTGGCAGACCTCCATTATTGCCGCTTGTAACTTGAGTTAATGTGGTTGATATAGACAGCACCCCCCTTTGCCAGGGAGCAATTACATTACACAATCCTCTGGTTACATTAAAGATAGGATCTTTACACTCCAAAGTTATGTCCTTTTTTGTATTAGAAAACTTACTAGCAGATATAGTTCTGGGGTTACAAGTTCATAACCCAGTAATTGACTAGAAGAAGGCTGCCATGGTTCAATGGAACCCTAGGTGTTATAAAGGTTGTTTAACTCTATCATTGTACACTCTTTCTACCAGTAATTTACCCTTACCCAAATTAATTCAAGAGTTTTTTTTAGGTATTCTCTGAGACTGGCAGTGAATTACTTCCATCATAAAGGTCCTATGACTGTGCTATTGAGTTGCTCTCAAATGCCAAATTTCCTAAGGGCTGGATATATAATCTCTCTGTTCCTGAGAGAGAGGCTATGAAAGACTATATCCAGGATTGCCTTTAAAGGGCCATATTCGTCCCTATAACTCTCCTGTGGAGACTAGAGGCCACATGTGTGAACCTGTTTAGGTCTAAAACTCACTTTTTTGCCCATAAGTTACTATGGGCAAAAGAGTGAGTTTTAGACTTAAACAGTTTCATGCATGCAGGTTCTTCTTTACAAAAAAAGGATGGTGGTTTTAGGTCTTGAATCAACTATTGGGAGTTAAAAAAAAATAATCATCAAAAATCAGTACCCTCTTCCCTTAAATCACTGATTTCAACCAGATTTCTAGGGCTACCTGGTTCTCCAAGTTAGATTTGCGGGGTGCATATAGTTTAATTCATATTTGCAAGGTCAATCAGTGGAAGACTGCCTTTAATACCCCTGATGAGCATTATATGTATTTGGTCATGCCTTTCGGCTTAAGCACTGCACTGGCAGTTTTTCTTAATTTTGTCAATGAAATCTTTCTAAATCCCATTGGGCTATTTGTAATCATCTATATGGATGATATTTTTGTGTTTTTTCCTGACTGGTCTTCCCACATAGAACATGTGCATACTGTCTTGCAGGTTCTTTGGGAGAACCATTTATATGCAAAATTTGAGAAGTGTTTCTTTGGTTACAAGAGTTACATTTCCTAGTTTAAATCCTCTCAACACACGCCTTCCATTTAGATTCCATCAAGGTTCAAGCTATTCTGGATTTGGTACAACTGAGCACCCTGAAGGCTTTGCAGAGACACTTTGGGTTTGCTATTATAAAAAAAGTTTATCCATAACTTTTCTTCTATAGCCAAACTTTTGACGGACCTTCCAAAAAAGAAACTATGACATTGGGAATCGGAAATTTTTTGCCATTAAGTGGGAATTTGAGGAATGGCATAATTTTTTTGAGGGGGAAAGATTACAGTATTGACTGATCATAAGAACCTGACTTAATCCCAGACAGGCTAGGTGGGCCCTATTGTTTTACCAGGTTTGATGTTATTGTTACATATAGACATGCCTCCAGGAATGATGCATTGTTCCGAAGCTTGTGCGCCACTCAACCTCCTGAATCACCACCAAAGCCCATTATAGCTAAAAGTGTTTTCATCTCAGTGGTATCTCCTGACCTTGCCAGTGATATTAGACAGCTTGAGCATTTCACTCCAAAATCTACTCGCGCTGGGAAGTTATTTGTACTACTTCAGTTTAGATACCAACTGTGCAACCATTGCCCGATGCTCTACTTTGTGGTCATTCAGGATTTGTGGGAACTAAAAGACTTGTTGCTCGCTCTTACTGGTGGCTGTCCATGCTCTGTGATATTACCTCTTATGTTTCAGCCTGCGAGACTTGTGCTTGGGTCAAGGTCCCTTGTGTCCGGCCCATGGGGGAATGTCATCCCTTGCCCATTCCCCAAAGGTCTTGATCTTATTTGTCTATGGATTTTATTACAGATTTGCCCCTCTCTGATAGAAAGAGAGTGATCTGGATTGTTGTCGATCATTTCAGTAAAATGTGTCATTTTGTGACTTTTCTGAGCTTCCTAATGGTAAAGTATTGTTGTGTTTGTTTATTGACCATGTACTTCCCCATCATTGGATTCCTCAGAGCATTATTTCTGATGGAGGTGTACAGTTCTTGGCTAAACTCTGGAGGGCCTTCTGTACTAAACTCAGAATCTAGGTGCCATTTTCCCCTGCATTCCATCGTGAGTCTAATTGTCAGGCTGAGCATTTTAATTAGACTCTCGAGCAATACCTTAGGTGCTATGTGTGGTCTAATAGGCTGAGTAGATAACTTTCCTTTCTCTAGCAAAATTTACCATCAATAATCAAGCTGTCCAGCTAGTTGAAAATTAAACTGCCCCTTTATTCAGATAAACAAGGAACAAGCTAGCCAGAAAAGCCAAGGCAAGATGACCCCTTATGTTGTCTTATGTTGTCACTTCAGGAATGTGTGTGGGGGTTTCCTTTAATAATTTTTTTTCGGATGTGGACACTGCTTTAGTCTTATGATATATTTTATTACATTCCAAGAAATAAAGTAAAAATTGTTATTTATTATGTTAGAATGTATTCAATGGTCCCTCAAGTTACAATGGCCTAAGTATACAATATTTTCAACATACAGTGGTCTCGCCTTGGACATTGGATGTTGAGTGTGGTTTTAAGATGCAATGGAGCCAATTACAATGAACATTTTACTTACAAAACTCCTTTATTAGTTAAGTGTATACAGTGATTGGTGGTCAAGTAGCGCCACAGTACAGTACAGTACAGTACTACATGTCCTGTACTGCTCTTTACATGTGCCAGAATAAGCGGCTCTTTTAGACACCAAGGGCAACATGTATGAAATTTATCATGTAAATGCCAAATTTCATGTGCATAATAATAGCCTAGAATGTGCCTGATTTATCAACCTGCTCTACAACGGGTCATACAGTAAATCAGGCGCATTCTAGCACTAGTACGACATTTCTGGCTCAGAAATACTTTGTAAGCGATATACCTGTTCCAGCAGTAATGCACCTAGAAATGCTGTAGCAAAGCTATAAATCTATAGCTTCGTACGGTTCTGGTGCGCCAAAATTAGGTGCATTACAAAGTGCCGCTTGCGCTTTGTAATGCGCTTGATATTGGCGTACAGGCCATTTAAAAAGGTAGCGAACAGAGCTGCGCTGGATATCGAGCTAAAATGACACCAGATATCTGGTGCAGCCCCGTTCATACATGCCGCCCCAGGTGAATATGGCCATATTTTGTTCTTTCTGGTACATTGTGTATAAAATACATGACATAAAGAAGCTCCTATCCTCAACATAGAAAGTGATTTCTAGTTTCCAGCAGCTCTTTTTGACTGTTACATGTAAGGCCTTACTTTACTTGTATTATTCATATGCATAATCTACATTTTGCCTTCTATTGGGTGACATTTTGGGGCTTTGGAAATAAGTTTTCCATAGAGTTATGGTTTCAACATACAATGGACCAACAGATTAATATATAGTTGAAACCAGGTGTTTACATACACTATATAAAAAACACATATGCATGTTTTTCTCACTATCTGACATGAAATCAGAATAAATCTTGTTTTAGGTCAATTAGGATTACCAAAATTATTTATATTTGCTCAATGCGAGAATAATGTGATACGGAATTTTTTAAGACATTTTTATTACTTTCTGCAAATTCAAAAGTTTACATACACTTGGATTACTATGCCTTTAACAATTTGGGACAGCCCATGCAATTGTACCGAACGCATAGTAAAGTTATCCTGTCATTTACACTGCACAGCGAACGCTATAAAATTGAAGCCTAAAAAATTATTTCAGAACAGTGTCCCCCCCATTTTCATGGCCCAGTACTAATAAAGAACTGTGGAACACATGTGCGCCCAAAATGCACAATAGACCCCTAAATGAGATCCATGAGGGGTGTTGAATCAAAAATGGGGTGACTTCTGGAAGGTTTTACCTGTTCTGGTACTTTGGAGGTTTTGCAAATGCAACATGGCACCCATCATAATCTGCCTTCCAAAAGCCAAATAGTGCTCCCTCCCTCATATGCCCTGCCATGTGCCCAAACAGCTGTTTACACCAATATATAGGGTATTGCCGAACTTGGAATAAATTGCATAACAAAATTTTGCCTAACTTTTTTCATTTTCACTACCTTACACTAAAAAAAAATTGTCTAAAACCTGATATACTCACTGGGCCCTTGGATATATTCCTCAAAGGGTGTAGTTTCCAATATGTTTTTTTAGGGGTGTTTATTATGTTTTAGCACCTTAGGGTGTCCGCAAAACTGGAATAGCATCTAAATAAAATTGTAATGAAAATGACACCCCAAAGTCCAGTAGGTGCTCCTCCTACTCTGAGGCTTGTGGCTGAGCCAAATAGTGCACTAGGGCCACATATGGAATATCTCTAAAAATGGCAAAATCTGGGGAATTGATGTTGAGTTGCATTTCTCTGGTCACATCTACCGTGTTCCAGTGAATAATGAATAAAAATCTGCACTTTGCTTTAATTTTTGTGAAATACCTAACGGGTTAACAAAAACAGTGTCGGACTGGGGGGTCTGGGGCCCACAGGGGAATTGATCTTGGGGGGCCCACCCTACTGTACATGAAAATATTACCGGCCTCTCGGATGTAAATGCGCCCATTTTACCACATAATACAGTGTGCAAAACAGAACTGTATGGTATAGTACAATAGCAAGTTAGTCACACATTTGTCACAGTCTAGCATATCATAGACACAGGGCTAAGTAGCTCCATCCATATCCCCCTCCACCCACATACAATATCCCCCTCCACCCACATACAATATCCCCCTCCACCCACATACAATATCCCCCTCCACTCACATACAATATCCCCCTCCCCCACATACAATATCCCCCTCCACCCACATACAATATCCCCCTCCACCCACATACAATATCCCCTTCCACGTATCCCTTGGTCACGCACCTCACCACCTTCTAAAATAATCACCAGCAAGAAAGTAAAAGTGTAACTCCTATCACAGGGTCAATCAGGGACACATGTACGCTGGCATTATACCGGCGCCAATATAACCTACAACACCGCCATATAGAAACCACATAGAGGTAAGACACCAGCTCAGGTATAACTTACAACACCGCCATATGGAGACCACATAGACATCAGACCCCAGCTCAGATATAACCTACAACACTGCCATATAGAGACCACATAGAGGTCAGACACCAACTCAGGTATAACCTACAAACCGCCATATAGAGACCACATAGTGGTCATTTTACCAGCTCAGGTATAACCTACAACACCGCCAAATATAGAGACCACTTTAGGGGTTTCAGACACCAGCTCAGGTATAACCTACAACACCACCATATAGAGACCACATAGAGGTCAGACCCCCGCTCAGGTATAACCTACAACACCACCATATATAGACCACATAGAGGTCAGACACCAGCTCAGGTATAACCTACAACACCGCCATATAGAGACCACATAGAGGTCAGACACCAGCTCAGGTATAACCTACAACACCGCCATATAGAGACCACATAGAGTTCAGACACCAGCTCAGGTATAACCTACAACACTGCCATATAGAGACCACATAGAGGTCAGACACCAGCTCAGGTATAACCTACAACACTGCCATATAGAGACCACATAGAGGTCAGACACCAGCTCAGGTATAACCTACAACACCACCATATAGAGACCACATAGAGGTCAGACACCAGCTCAGGTCACATCACATTACAGTGAATACAGCACTGATCCAATATAGAAGTAATATAACCCCTGAAATCGGGGACTCACCGGAGACGTCCTATCTGAGGAGTCGTTCTCTTCTTTCATGAGCCCGTTCTTTATTCCCTTTTTCCTCTGATTCAGTTCCACACCGAGATGATGACTTGTCCCGGCCACAGCTGATCCCTGCAGAAATTTTATACAAATATCTTAGTATCCCCAATTTTCCAGCATATCTTTACCTATTCCCACCTCTGTACAAACTTCCCCCAGGGTGGGAGAGCGGGTACAACCATAACTTAGAGGCCTATATCCTAAGGGGTTGGAAGGTGGGGAGAGGACTAAGTCCCTGGAGATAATGCTAAAACCCTATGGGCTGCTGCCCTCTATTATATTACCAGTAGGTAGACAAGACCCTAGGTAGGTAGGCAAAATAGGCAAGACCCCAGTCTGAGGTAGGTGGTTTCTTCCAGTTGGGTAAGCTGTAGGTATTTTGGGTCCCTTTATATGGGCTGCAAGCAGTTAGGGACCCCCTTTAGGTAGTATACAGGCAGTTAGGGCTTCCCATGAATAGTATACAGGCAGTTATGGCCTCTTTTAGTTTGCTCGCAGGCAGTTAGGGGTCTCCTTTAGGTAGTATACAGGTAGTTAGGGGCCTCCTTTAGCTAGTGTGCAGGAAGTCAGGGCCCCCCCCTTTAGCTACTGTGTAGGTAGTCAGGGCCCCTTTAGTATTTAGGTAGCCAGGGCCCCCTTTGTAGTCAGGGCCCCCCTGTAGGTAGTCAAAGCGTCCCTTTAGGTAGCCAGGGCCCCATTGTAGTCAGGGCCCCCCTGTAGGTAGTTAGGGCCCCCCTGTAGGTAGTTAGGGCCCCCTGTAGGTAGCCAGGGTCCCCCTTGTAGTCAGGGCCCCCTTTAGGTAGCCAGGGGCCCCCTTTGTAGTCAGGGCCCCCTTTGTAGTCAGGGCCCCCCTTGTAGTCAGGGCCCCCCTTGTAGTCAGGGGCCCCCTTTAGGTAGCCAGGGGCCCCCTTTGTAGTCAGGGTCCCCTTGTAGCCAGGGCCCCCCTTTAGGTAGCCAGGGACCCGCTTGTAGTCAGGGGCCCCCTTTGTAGCCAGGGACCCCTGTAGGTAGCCAGGGACCCCTTGTAGTGAGGGCCCCTTTTGTAGTCTGGGCCCCCTTTTTAACCAGGGCCCCCCTTTGTAGCCAGGGACCCCCCTTGTAGCCAGGGACCCCCCTTGCAGTCAGGGCCCCCCTTGTAGACAGGGACCCCCTTTATAGCCAGGGACCCCTTGTAGCCAGGGCCCCCTTGTAGTCAGGGCCCCCTTTATAGCCAGGACCCTCTTTTTCGCCAGGGACCCCCCTTGTAGTCCGGCCCCCCCTTGTAGCCAGGGCCCCCTTGTAGCCAGGGACCCCCTTTATAGCCAGGGCCCCCTTGTAGCCAGGGCCCCCCGTTATAGCCAGGGAACCCCCTTTAGTCAGGTCCCCCCTTGTAGCCAGGGACCCCCCCTGGTAGCCAGGGCCCCCCTTTGTAGTCAGGGCGCCCCTTTTAACCAGGGACCCCCCGTGTAGTCCGGGGCCCCCTTGCAGCCAGGGACCCCCTTTATAGCCAGGGGCCCCCTTAAAAGCCCCGGGCCCCCTTGTAGTCAGGGGGCCCCCTTGTAGCCAGGGACCCCCTTGTAGTCAGGGCCCCCCTTGTAGCCAGGGACCCCCTTTATAGCCAGGGACCCCCTTGTAGCCAGGGACCCCCTTTATAGCCAGGGACCCCCCTTGTAGTCAGGTCCCCCCTTATAGCCAGTGATTCCCCCCTTGTAGTCAGGTCCCCCCTTGTAGTCAGGGCCCCCCTTTATAGCCAGGGACCCCCCTTGTAGCCAGGGACCCCCCTTGTAGCCAGGGACCCCCCTTGTAGTCAGGGCCCCCCTTTATAGCCAGGGCCCCCCCCTTGTAGTCAGGTCCCCCCTTGTAAGCAGGGACCCCCCTTGCGTCAGGGCCCCCCCCTTTCAGTCATTTGGGCCCCCTTGTAGCCAGGGACCCCCTTTATAGCCCGGGCCCCCCTTGTAGCCAGGGCCCCCTTGTAGCCAGGGACCCCCTTTATAGCCCGGGCCCTCTTGTAGCCAGGGACCCCCTTTTTAGCCAGGGACCCCCCCTTTATAGCCTGGGCCCTTTTGTAGCCAGGGACCCCCCTTGTAGTCAGGACCCCCCTTGTAGCCAGGGACCCCCTTTATAAACCAAGGCCCTCTTGTACCAGAACCCCCTTTATAGCCAGGGCCCCCCTTGTAGCCAGGCCCCCCTTTAAAAGCCAGGGCCCTCTTGTAGCCAGGGACCCCCTTTTTAGCCAGGGACCCCCCTTGTAGCCAGTGATTTCCCCCCCCCTTTATGCAGGGGCCCCCTTTATAGCCAGGGCCCCCCCCTTGTAGCCAGGGACCCCCTTTATACCCAGGGACCCCCTTGTAAATCAGGTCCCCCCTTGTAGCCAGTGATTCCACCCTTGTAGTCAGGGCCCCCCTTTATAGCCAGGGACCCCCCTTGTAGCCAGGGATTCCCCCCTTGTAGCCAGGGACCCCCCTTGTAGTCAGGGCCCCCCTTTATAGCCAGGGCCCCCCCCCTTGTAGTCAGGTCCCCCCTTGTAGCCAGGGACCCCCCTTGCAGTCAGGGCCCCACCTTGCAGTCAGGGACCCCCTTGTAGCCAGGGACCCCCTTTATAGCCAGGGCCCCACTTGTAGGCCAGGGACCACCCTTTATAGCCAAGGCCCTCTTGTAGCCAGGGACCCCCCTTTATAGCCCCGGGCCCCCCTTGTAGCAGGGCCCCCCTTTTCGCCAGGGCCCTCTTGTAGCCAGGGACCCCCTTTATTGCCAGGGACCCCCCTTGTAGCCAGTGACTCCCCCCTTGTAGTCAGGTCCCCCCTTCTAGCCAGGGACCCCCTTTATAGCCAGGGCCCCCTTGTAGCCCGGGCCCCCCTTTATAGCCCGGGCCCCCCCTTTTAGCCAGGACCCCTTGTAGATAGTTTAAAAAAAAACAAAAAACAACAAACAGCCACTTACCTGGCTCCCGCTCCAGCTCCTGCCGGGTCCGAGCTGCCGCCGGCTCCTGCTGCAAATGCATAGGCAGCGCGGTGGAGTGACATCACTTTCGCCGCCTAAATGTCAGCAGTAAGGGGCCGGCGCCCCGGGAGGCTGAAGGGCCCCACGCCTTCAGCCTGCCAGGGAGATCAGCGGAGCGCAGCGCTAGTGGCGCTGTGCCCCCGCTACACGGTGCAGCCCCGGGAGTCGGGGACATTAGTCCCCGGTTACCGGCCGGTCCCTGAGCGCTCGGGACGCAGGTCCCGGGCGTTCAGGGACCGGATGCGCGTCCGGGCCCCGGGGAGCGACGGCACTGCCTCCGGGGCCCACAGCAGCTCGGGGGGGGCCCATCGGGGGATTCCCCGGTCCCCCGGCGGCCCCGTCCGAGCCTGTTAACAAACCATAGTTATCACTGTATGTATCCACATTAGTGTATAACACCCTCCCCCTCCAGCTCTGTATATTACATTCCTGTCAGCACCTCTGTTTATATATTGAAGAAGACATTTAAAAAATGATGCCAACCTACAGTCGACATATGGTAGATGCTAGTCAGAAAGTATTTGGAGTGGAATAACTGTCTTACACGGAGACATTTTTGAAGTTTGAAAATGGCAAATTTTTCAAAATTTTCACAATATTTTGATATTTTTCATAAATAAACAAGGATTGTATGGATCAAAATTTCTTACTAACTTAAAGCACAATGTGTCACATGTCAGATTTAAAAACAGAGGCTCTGTCAGGAAGGCAAAAACTGGCTGTGGTGGTAAGGGGTTAAAGGTGATATGTATGAAACTGTCTAGGTCTAAGACTATCTTTGTTGCCCATAGAAACCAATCAGAGCTTCACTTTCATTTTTTTCAGAGCATGATATGAAATGAAAGGGGGCCTCTGATTGGTTTCTATGGGCAACAGTAAAAGCCTTAAAGGGGTTGCCTCATCTCAAAGTTTCATAGGATGTGTGAATGAAATAATGCTGCTTTGCTCTATCACTTCCTGGTCAAGCTGTCTGTAATTAGCATATGAGCTCTGTGTATTCAGACTTCTCTGTTTATTATGTTTATTAGTCTAGATTAGCTAAATTATCTTCTACCAGGACAGGAGAAGCTGGTGAGCTAATGTAAACAGTAGTAATTACTGTCTTTTGTTTGAAAGATCAGATAACACACAAGCTCTCACACTGCCACAACCTGTGTGATGACTTCACTACCTGCTATCAGATAGAACAAACAGCAGGGGATAAAGAGTACACAGGTCGGTCACTTGGGAAACCAGAGAGAGCACAGAAGGTGATAAAATCACTTGTAGCTCCTTAACAAAAAAAAATTAACAAAGCAATATATTTGGAAACGTCTTCATTTAGTGTTCCTTACATATTGAAAGCTCTTCTTTGTAGTGAGACAACCCCTTTAAACAATTTTATACATGTCCCTCTAAAAGTTGAAATCACCCACCTTTTGCTATTTTACAAATAAGAAAAGAAAAAGAAAAACTTACACATACTGTAAATGGTATCACAGTGTTCGTATAGCTATGTGTACGAAAAGCATAAGATCATTTAGCCCATACGTTAAACACCGTAGAAGAAGAAAAAATCGAAATGTCAAAAATTTTGGATTTTTTGCTATTTTCATGTCTCCAAAAAAATTTAATAAAAAGTGATCAAAAAGTGAAATGTATTTCAAAACAGTACCAAAAAAACCTACACCTCAGCCTACAAAAAAGGAGCCCTTGCTCATGTCCATAGATTAAAAAGTTATTGGTCACAGAAAATGGCATTTTAGTAAAAATTTTAAAAGTTTGTATTTTAAAGTACTAAAACATAACGAAACCTCTACAAATTTGGTTTCACCAGAATCATATCAACCTACAGAACCCAGAAAACCTAATTTATCCTGAAGATTGGACTCCATAAAAACGAAACCAAAAATGGCACACTTGTGTTTTTTTCATGTTCCACGCTACATAGAACTTTTGTGGGGTTAACCAGTACATTAAATGTTATGGTCAATGGCACTATTAAAAAGTACATCTTCTTCAGCAAAACACAAGCCCTCATATGCCTATGTAGACCGAAAAATAAAAAAAGTGATGGCTCTTGAAACAAAACTAAAAGTGAAACAAAACATGCTCATAGGAGGGGAGAGTGGTGGCCATAGGCAATGTGTCGACTCTTGTAGACCTACTACTCCCAGCAGTAGCCAGATACATATTGATGAGACTTTTAGTCCCTGCAGTACAGAGACACAACCTAAATTTGTATTTCAGAGTATAAATATCACAAGGCATTATGGGAAAGGAGCTGGAAAGCTCACTGCGCCCTCTATAGGTTGTAACAAATCCTCAATTTACTTCTGATTCACTGAATCTTTGAGAAGCAAAAAGGAATAATTGTCAAGCCAATATTGCTCATCTACATACGCGTTTCGGGGTTTTGCCCCTCATCAGTGTAGAGCAGAGCGATATTGGCTTGACTGGTGGGAGGCAATGAGTGGGTATGAGGAGGGGAACATCTCTCCTTATGGAGAGCACCAGTTAAGGTGTGTAGTGTTTTGTTTTGCCTTTTAGCCCACTACTCAGCATCTGCATATCACAAGGCATTATGGGAAAGGAGCTGGAAAGCTCACTGCGCCCTCTATAGGTTGTAACAAATCCTCAATTTACTTCAGTGAATCAGAAGTAAATTGAGGATTTGTTACAACCTATAGAGGGCGCAGTGAGCTTTCCAGCTCCTTTCCCATAATGCCTTGTGATGTGTTATATGAGTAAATACGTCCGTATTAACGTCCAAAAATACATCCGGATTTTCCATTGGTATCAATTCTAAGCTAAATGTTCATTATTTTAGGCTGATTTGGTGATGTATTTGTGGACGTAAACACATCCGTAAATACGACCCGAACTAAGCCCTAGGAACATAGAAATCCTGCTTGGAGGACCACAGGTCCCAGCAAGACATTTGCTGTGCTGGCTCCTGCTGTATATACTAAATAGAATAAAAGGTGAAAGAAGCAAAAATACATCGTAAATTTTTGCTATTTAAAAAGACAAAAATTAACATTAGAACAACATCATCATTGGCTTATTTAATGCAAAATTAGTTTAATTTTCTCCGTATTTTTAAGACCTTTAATAGCTGATATTTCTTTCTTTAGAGATCTTATATATATATTTCCTTTAATTTTTTCAATACATTGAAATCGATTTTATACAACTTTGATATTTATCTTTATTCATTAATTAATTTTATAGACAACTCTTTTTTATTATTGTACTGTTGTAACTGTGCTCATTTTGACTCATTACAATAAGTTCTAGCTTCACTGCGCCTCCTCCGACTCAGGTAGACAACATTGAACTAGGTCTGCCTGTCGGAACTGTAACGCGCCTCACTTTGCCAGAAGAAGGCAAAAACCCTGGACACATTCGGCCAATTTTGTGACACGGAAAAATTCCTTCCTGACCCCAGGAAAAGGCGATCAGTTTTTAAACCCTGGATCAATCTATGATTACTATTATTACAGTATTGTTATTTTTAGTATTGATTATTGTTGATACTAATGTTATAATTATCCTAGTTTTATGCTACAAATATTATTAGAGTAGGACATTTATTTCCTTTTTATATTTGCTGATGTAATAGTTCAGAGGTGAAAAGCTGCCAGCAGGATCGTCCAGATGATGTTCCTCTTGCCCCTCAAGTGTTGGTTGACATAGTAGCGAATGGAGTGCTGCCTGATCCTGCTTCTTCTCATTGTCCGCTTTTCAATCCCTCTCATTGGGTAAGATGGAAGTTCCCGCTCCTATTCTTCCTTCTCTTCATTGGCCTCTTTGGTGACTATTTCACCTTCCTTGTCTTCGTTGTTTTCCTCCATCTTCTTGTCTTCTCTCTCACTTTCCTCCTTCTTCGTCTCTTCTTCTTTCTCATTGGCGTCCTCTTCCACATCCAGCCCTTCACACACCACTCTAGCAATCGCTGCTCTTGCCGGCAGTGCAATCTCTTCTTTTGTTGGTCGGGAGGGTTCTTCAGCCATCAGCAGAAATCGTCTTTGGGCATCAGGGCTTGTTGGCATGAAGCGCTGAAGAGATAAGAGATAAGTTAGTTGTGTGCTCAGATCACCTCATTGACAGAACCTGAATGATAGCCAGCATGTTCACTCACCTCCATCTTTAAGAGAGGAGAGGGCAGCAGTTTCATACAGTAGGCCACCTGTCATAGATGTTCCTCCGGTGTAACGCTGGCATAAACTGAAGAGAGAATATAAGAAGATATTGGGAATCATCCTAAATCCTAATGTAACATATATGTGGGGTTGTGAAATGTCCAGTAACTTAAACATAGGTAAGTATACACCAGTGATCCTCCGGACATCAGGCAATGTTCATTGATGGTCTATCAATGTGAAAAGTCCTACCTGATCCAATGCTGCTTGACTGTCTGGTCCAAATGCTCTCTGTTTTGTATCTGCATTGTTTCTAAACCAAAGAACAACGAGGTAACAGTTCATCCATATTCTATGATGGGGGCGCCCTCCTCCACCCACACAATTCTCCAAAACAGTACAGATCCTAGCACTTGCCAGTATACAAGGACTTCCAGTGCTGCAGCTTTAGTCTTCTATTAACGCTACAAGTCCTACAGTCCTTAATATGAGAGCTCAATTGTAAACTGGATATGAGACTTCATCATCTCCATAGTGATCCCAATGGTTCAGTGAGTGTGACTGTGCCCGACTACTCAAATCAAATCTATGATCTATGACTCCATGGAGGAAGCTCTGTATAGACTGGAGGGAGAGCAGGAAATGTGTTGCTTGTTACAATAGTTAGCCCCCAAGTGATAGAGATCAAGATGAGAGACGTACCACCACGACAAGGACAAGAAGGTCCCAGGACCCATCTACATGGAAGATGGGACAGGAGGAGACAGGTATAATTAGATGACAGCAGCCGACTCTGAAATTTCTGGAGTTCTGAACTAATCTCCTATGAACATGGAAGAAGTCCCCGCTATTTCTAGGACATTACGACATCTTACCCAGTATCACGGAGAAATTGGCAGTTGTCCATCTTCACTCCCCGCTGAACTGTAACAGACTGAAGACCACTCGGCATTCTATCACTTCAAACCCAGCCGTCCTATTGGTCAGTCACTAGTGCTGTTGCTATGGTGAATGATGCTACTGCAGATTTAAAGGGACATGACACTTATTTCACTACAATGTATTGAATATATGTTTCTTGTAATATTGCTTATAATGTAAAGCTGTTTTTTTCTATATTTCCACACAGTGTCATTTGTGGAAGCTGCACAGAAAGGATGAAAAAAAAGAAGGGAACTGAATTGGAAATGGAAATAAGATAATAAATATGAATCAAGCAGCAGAAATTGAATTTCAAATGTATTACTCTTTTTCCTTTGTTGTGCAATTTCAGTGTCTTTATTTGTGGTACTCCTACTTCTTTGGATGACATGGTGGGAGTGTCATCATTTGTGCCATTGCACTCTTCAAATGTTGCACCAATTTCACCAATATTGCTAAATCCCACCTAACAGTGCGCCAGTTTCACACCTGTTGACTTTACTAATGTAATAGTTGTTTAATTTCCAAATCCATCTTTAAAATGGCCTGGATGGGACATTAGCGGTGATCATATATTTTTGGACATTTTAAGGAAACAATGGTATTTACTTGGAAAGTAGTGACTTTTATTAACAAGGTTCCCTTAAAGTCTTTTAGTTATGTAGAGTACAGAAAATATCAATGAAATTGCAAAAAATCTAAAAGAAAAATATGCTTGACATTTATGGTTTCCATATCTTGTTTAAAGGTCACCTTGCAAAGCAATCATTAAAGGGTAGGGAAGGGTTAATTTAGCCAATACCTAAAGTGTTATTAATGATTGCAGGTTATGTTGATAAGACCCGAGAAGCTCTATAAACTGTGTGCGAGGCGATTTCAAACTCTTGCTAACTCATTTTTTTAATAACCATTTCTAAAATTTAATAGATTATAGCATCACATTGCTCATTGCAATTCCCCTCATTGATAAATTGCATTAGAAATATATTGGCTGGTTTTGTAACGGTGAATGGTTTTTAGTAGACAGACCCTGTTTGTCTAATTTCCCACTAATGAGAAAATATATCTGGGTAGTAAAGGATTATAGGATAAGATATATATCCAGTTAATTAAAATTAACAAGGTCTAATTTTAGCATTGAGTTATTTAAGTTCCTGCACATGAAACAAAGAAGGAAAAAATTGAGAGCATGAATATTTTCACAACTACAGCTTCCCTTGGAACATCAGTTGCCATAACAACTTCAAGTGATCCTATATTTTACTTAAAATTTCATTTCATAACAATAATTGTTATAATTATCTGTTTCAGTGCGTTTAGCACACATTTCTCTCGCTCCCATTGTTTTGGATCTCCGGTTGCTGTAACAACAAGGTTATCCCTGTTTTCTGACAAAGACAAACTTTACTCTTTCAGAAAAACACAGGTTCACGTTCCTGGTAGTCAATGAGCACCTGCAACCGATGTGTTCATGTGACTGTGGCTACATCCATGTTGGATCTTAGTGTGCATCTTAGGTTAGATTCACATCTGCTTCGGAGGTTCTGCTAAGAGATTGAACTGAATCCATGTCACAAAAGACACCAATGACAAAAAACGGACCCCACTGACTACCATGAAGTCTGAGTTTCTGCTGTGGTGGCTATTGTTTTAACAGAATAAATAGCGTAGTGAAAGGACCTTCGACACAGATGTGAACCAGACCTAACTTAAAGGGGTTTTCTTGCTACAAAGATCAAGTTTCTAATGATGGGGACAGTAAAAAATAAGCACTTTTTTAATTGGTTTGCTTTACCTAAGTCACTTAGTATAGTAAAGCAAAACTGTGCATCTGCAGCTATTTCTGCAGCTGCTGGTTGGGACATGCCCCTTTTCTGTGATTGGCTGGCTGACATTTCATTCAGCCTGTTGTAACATGCCCCCGGACGGGAAACGCCTTGGACACGCACCCTGCGCTGTGATTGGCTGCCTGTACACTCTGTGTATACTCCCCTCTGAGTTGAGAGAATTGAGCTACCTGAGATGGCTGTGTGTGTAAGGGTATGTTCACGTGGTGTAAGTGTGGGGCGTACAGTACGACACACAATTACGTCAGTTTTTGTCACACTGATCGGCGCATACTCACGCGAAGCGAATAGGTCACATGTCACTTATCTCCCCGGGCGTACAATACGATTGTATTGTACGCCCGGGGAGAGAAGATGTAATCCATAGTTCTCTATGAAAACTATGGATTACCATAATTTCTACGCACATCTCGCTCATACTAGAGCGCAAATATGACGCAAAATGCGCACAAAAATTACCCCGTGTGAACATACCCTAAGAGAGAAGCTGGGACAGCCCTATGTGGTAGCTTTCCAGTGATAGTTCTTTGAACTGAGTAACTTCACTCTCCCCTCATATAACACAGTCTTATACCCTGTGCTCCCCCCATATAACAGTCTTCAGTCCCATTATACAGTCTGCTATCCCTCCTGTCTGATAACAGAGGGGGGAGGAAGGGTGCAGAGAGCATTTCTCACACTTGCTTCATCAGTTCAGGCTGTGTGTATAACAGCAATTACACCAATGAAGGTAGTGGTTACAAGGAGCAGCCTGGAGCTGAGAACATTGCCACCATGAAATGTGAGAACTCTGAACTAGAAGCATGAGAACTGCAGTCAGAAGCAGGAGGTCTGTAAAACGGACTTCCTCTCCCTTCTCCTGCTTACACAGAATGATGATATCACAACTCTTCAGTGAGGGGAGACATGCCTCCTGGGACTAGAGAAACGCCTACTGAGAGAAGAAACTCGCCCCTGGATTTGAAATTGAAACAGATTTTGCTCAAGTGTACGAAAGCTTCAAACAATAAAACCCCTTTAACTAATAGGATATTATTCAGCTTAATTATGAATATAGTGAGTATGTTCTGCAGACTAGAAATCATATTATCTATACAGAGTTAGCATCAGTCTTTATGTATTTGGTAACAGGTGGCATCTTCCTATTTGCTACAAGCCAGTCTCAGAGAATGGGAAGTTGACCCTGCTTGCGCAGCTCTCCCCCATTCAGGTCTATGGGAGTTCCAAGTATAGCTGAGCACACTTGCTCGACTATAATTGGAACTGCCATAGAAAAAACTGAGGAGAACTGCACAAGCACAGCCATCTCCCCATTCTCTGAGGGTGGCTCGCAGCAAGCTGACAGCTGGTCTGACAAAGGGATTTTGCTTTGTGACAAAACCCCCTTAAAGTTGGCCATGTCATGGCATTTAAGACAGTGGGGCACATTTATCAATACTGTCTAATTGTAAGACAGTTTTCAGTTAGGCTAGACAGTCTTAAAATGCAACACATTTATCATAGTGTTCTTAAATCTGGTGCAGGTTAAAACTGGCTAGTCTAACATTTAACACCTCAAGTTGGCTTACTTTTATGCTACTAACATTGTCAAAATTTTGCTGCACATTAAGCCATATTTTCATATGAAGACACACCCCTTTTACCAAGGTCACACCCCCTTTAACAGACAAGGCAAATTGTGCAAGAAGGGGAAAGCAAATAAGTTTACCCAGAGAATATGCCAATGATTTTGATGTTTTATTCTGCCTGTGACTGCATATAATTAGCATTTTATTAATGTATCCATTTAGCATTGTGGTGGTAATCAGGGCCGCCATCAGAAATTTCGAGGCCCCATACAGCTAAAACATCGGGGCCCCCCTATACCAAACCCACCCATTACCAACCACTCAAAAAACATAAAAATGCAATTGCACCATTGTTTTTGGATTTAGTTCTTGTTGGATTTTACAACGTACTGTTTATATTTCGTGAGTCAGTATGTATACAAGGGCCAGCGAATACCGCCACATGATAACTGCATATCCCCACTATAATGTTACTAACCAACCATAACCCACAACCTATATACGCCAATCACGCACATACAGACTACATTACAACAAAATACAGCTAACAATGGCACCGGACTACATACATCTAAAGACGACGACACAACACCATACAACAATAACATAACACAAACCAATAATACATCTCCACATACTATAAAGAGACTGAATAATACCACCGTACTGTTACTAAATATAAGCCATTAAAACAAGACCAATAATACCTCCACAAAGTGACTATATAGTGGTAAGTACAAGTGCACACAGTGCAGTTACATTTAGTGACTCACAGGTGACATCTTGTCCGATGAGTTGTTCACATTTCCTTTTCTTCTCCATCCAGTCCAGACCTCCATGACGACTTCTCCCGGCCACTACTTGTCACTGCAGAATTTACAACACAAACACCTAAGACTCCAGTCCTCACTCTTCTATCATCCTCCCACCTATGTCTCCCCATCCATAGTGCCCCAAAAGGTAATAATTACCCCCTTAGTGCCCCGGTAGTTAGGTATATAACCTCCACCCCCATAAGTAGTTAGTTATATAGGCCCCCTCCCATAGGTAGGTAGGAAGATAGTGGACTCTTCGTGAATAGGTAGTGGGCTCCCTGCAGGTAGGTAGATAGTGGGCTTCCATAGATAGGTAGCTAGTGGGCTCCCTGTAGATAGATAGGTAGCTAGTGGGCTCCCCATAGATAGATAGGTAGCTAGTGGGCTTCCCATAGATAAATAGGTAGCTAGTGTGCTCACTATATGTAGGTAGGTATAAAGTGGGTCCCCCGTAGGTAGGTAGTGGGCTCCCAATAGATAGGTAGCTAGTGGACACTCCGTAGATAGATAGCTGGTGGGCTCCCCATAGGTAGGTAGATAGTGAGCTCAACTCAAGGGCCCCCTCTCCTCCAGCCACATGGGACCCCACAAGGCTGGAGGGGGGGGGCTTTGAACAGGGCCCCACATGGCTGGATGGGAGCTTTGACAGGGCCCCCACGCGGCTGGAGGGGGGCTTTGACAGGGGCCCCACATGGCTGGAGGGGGGGCTTTGACAGGGGCCCACACATCTCAGGGGCCCGTTCTCTGCCTCCGTGTCACAGCTGTGTGCCGCTCAATAGGTGTACATAGGCAGTTTCACTGTAACTTACTCCCTCTCCTATGCTCTGCGACCGGGCCCCTCCTCCCTCTGTCCAGGTCACATCCGTCCACAGGGTGGAGCCTCACTGATTTAATTTGCTGTCCCGCCCACGGATAGAGGGAGGGGCCTGGCTGCTCTATTCACAGCACACAGGAGAGGGAGTAAGTTACAGTTAAACTGCCTATGTACACCACTTGAGCGGCATGCAGCTGTGACACAGAGGCAGTGCATGGGCCCCTGAGATGTGTGGGGGCCTTGCTCAAAGCCCCCCCCCTCCAGCCTACATATTTCATTTGAAGTGCAAATAGCTGAAAGGGTAGCGAGAACAGGCCTATGGCCTGCTCTCTCTACTATTGCTGTGAAGCAAGGAGCGGCAGGCCTCCCCTTGCTTCACAGATCGGCCGGGCCCCATATGGGAGTACTGTCTGTACTGCCTTAACGGTGGCCCTGGTGGTAATCTAAAGACCACTTGTGTGGTAACTGGCCACTATGATCAATGATTATGCCTTAATATACTGGTAATATTCACTTAGGTTTTGGTGGTAATTTTTTCATAGTGTTTTTATTGGTTAACAATATGGTAGTATTATTTTGGTGTTTTTTAGTTATAATATAGTGGTGTAAATTATTCATGGTATAGTGATATTATCTAATCAAGATATAGGAGTGTTATCCATCATGCTTATTTTATCCAGTCAAAGGAGTGTTATCCAATAACAAATGCTGTCTTGCAGGAAAATAGAATTGTATAAATAAATTAATGTTTTTCTGAAAGTCCTAGCAGCACAGTCCTATATGGATGTACCAAGACATGTCTGATTTAGAATTATACAGAATATGAAATGGAGTGTCCTCCAAAGCTCCAAAATTAGATCTGTAATGTGTACCGAACATATAAGGAGACCCTCAGATGGCAGCATTACAGATGGAAGGGACCTGAGCTTCCTTCTCCTAACTAGAAGCAATGGTTTCTCTAAGTCACTTTCTAATTTTTGCAAGTTCTAGCAACTGTCTTTAAACTTCTGAAGGTGATAAACAGGTTACCTGGTTTTCTGAACCCTGGGTTCTGGATAATTAGATGCATAAGTATTCATACCCCTTGAACTGTTCCTCATTTTTAGATTTCACAGCCACAAACCGAAATGTATTTTATTGATATCTTATGTGATAGTCTTCTGCCTTCCATACTTATCTGAGGAGAAATCACAGAAAACCAAGATTGAAAACACATAGCAATCTTTAATGGCTGATACTTAAAATAAGTACAATAAAAAGCTATTACAAAAACCTGTTATGTCATCTATTAAAAGCCACACCACTAAACTACCGTTAGATAATCTCTATATAATATAATATGTGTATATATGACAAAGGCTCTGTGAGAGAGCTGAAACGTCGCTTCTGTAGCATGGGAGAATAAATCACCTTTTGCTGTAAATCTTTGGAGTGCCGTGGATTTTTCTCAATTCTAGCTAAGGATGAGCTCTTGTATCGGAGTTATCGCTGCGGGCACCCATCTCTTTGAAACGCTTTTGAAGGAGTGCTGCTTTTTTTGCTAATATATATATATATATATTATATATAATATATATATATATATATATATATATATATACACAGGGCAGTTCCTAGGGGCGAGCGAGGCCTCTGCAGGCCGTTTTTCACTGTGCAGCTGCTGATACAGGGAGGAGGCAGGACGGATCGTTACCGTCCTGCCTTCTCCCCTGTATGTATCAGCGTCGCAGGGGCACGCGGCTTTCACCACGCCCCCTGCGACGCTGGGTCTCCTAAGCTGGCAGCTCCTGCCGGTCGAGGAGATCCCGGGAGCTGCGTGACGGCGTAAGGGGCATGATGATGTCACGCCGCTTACACAGTCAACCAGCTCCCGGAGCTGGAACATGGAGGGAGCATTGAAAGGTGAGTAGCTTTTTTTTTTTTTTCCCTTCCCGTTCACTACAGGGGGAGCAGCTACCTTGCTACTATAGGGCAACTTTCTGGCTACATGGGAGACAGCTACCTGGCTACAAGGGGGACAGCTACCTGGCTACAGGGGACAGCTACCTGGCTACAGGGGGGACAGCTACCTGGCTACTATAGGGCAACTATCTGGCTACAAGGGAGACAACTACCTGGCTACAGGGGGACAGCTACCTGGCTACACGGGGGACAGCTATCTGACTACAAGGGGGACAGCTACTTGGCTACAAGGGGGACAGCTACCTGCCTACAAGGGGGACAGCTACCTGCCTACAAGGGGGATAGTATCTGGCTACAAGGGGGACAGTACCTGGCTACTATGGGGCAACTATCTGGCTACAGGGGAGACAGTTACCTGGCTACAAGAGGGACAGCTACCTGGCTACTATGGGGTAACTATCTGGCTACAGGGGAGACAGTTACCCGGCTACAAGGGGAACAGCTACCTGGCTCCAGGGAGAATAGCTACCTGGCTACAAGGGGGACAGCTACCTGGCTACAAGGGGGACAGCTGCCTGGCTACAGGGGGGCTGCTACCTGGCTACAGGGGGGACAGCTACCTGGCTACTATGGGGCAACTATCTGGCTACAGGGGGGACAGCTACCTGGCTACTATGGGGCAACTACCTGGCTACAGGGGGGACAGCTACTTGGCTTCTATGGGGCAACTATCTGGCTACAAGGGGGACAGCTACCTGGCTACAAGGGGGACAGCTACCTGGCTACAGGGGGGACAGCTACATAGATGGGGAGTTTGTACAGTGATAGGAATTGGTGGACAAGGGCCTGCATAATCGTGAGGGAGTCAAAGATGTTTGTTTGGTAATTTCTACAGTGAAGAGTCATGGCTGGGAGAAGATGTCATGGCAGTCTGGGACAGATGGAGAAGAGAAAGAGAACAACTCTTCAGAGATGTCTCCTGTAAGTACCTGTATGTAACTTTACTGTAATCTCTTATATGCCTGCAGAGTCTGTGTACAGCGGGTATCCATCTCTGTATGGTCATGTATGACCGTAATATTGGTTGTGTATAATGGCTTATATTCAGTTAATGGTGGTTTGTAGTGAGTGTATTATTTCAGTCACCTATGTTGGTCATGGAAGGTGGCGGTATATTTGGTCACTATGTAGTGATGATATGTGGAGGTTATGTGTGGTCATGGTGTGGCAGTATTATTCAGTCACTATGTGCTGGGGATATGTGGTCTTTGTAGGTCATTGATACTATTAGCCTGGGATTCTGGTTTTGTGTAGCAGTGTTATTTGGTAATTGTGTGACTATTATTTAGTATTTTTATACATAGCACAATATGTTAAAGCTTCTTGTATATCTTAGATTTGTTTGATGGTGATTCACTGTGTCACATTGTGTCGCATTATGTTTCGGGGGAGGGAGGGGCGAAATTTCTTCACCTCGCCCTGAGTGCAATTTAGCCTAGGAACTGCCCTGTATATATATATACACTCACAGGCCACTTTATTAGGTACACCTGTCCAATGCTCGTTAACACTTAATTCTAATCAGCCAATTACATAGGCGGCAATCAGTGCATTTAGGCATGTAGACATGGTTCAAGACAATCTCCTGCAGTTCAAACCGAGCATCAGTAGGGGAAGAAAGGTTGATTTGAGTGCCTTGTTGAACTTGAATGGTTGTTGGTGCAGAAGGGGCTGGTCTGAGTATTTCAGAAACTGCTGATCTCCTGGAATTTTCACGCACAACCATCTATAGGGTTTTACAGAGAATGGTCCGAAAAAAGACAAAACATCCAGTTGAGCGGCGTCTGCGTGGCGGAAATGCCTTGTTGAAGCCAGAGGTAAGGAGAAGGGGCAGACTGGGTTCGAGCTGATAGTAAAGGCAAACAGTGATCAAAACTAGCACACGTTACAAACAAGGTAGGCAGGAAGAGCATCTTCTGAACGCACAGTACGGCGAACTTTGAGGCAGATGGGCTATACAAGCAGCAGGAAGAACCACACCGGGTGCCATCCTTTCAGCTAAGAACAGGAAACTGAGACTCCAATTTGCCCATGCTCATCGAAGACTTAGACAGGTAGAAGATTGGAAAAACGGTGCATGGTCTGATGAGTCTCGATTTCTGACTGCGGACATCTCGGATTGGTAGGGGTCAGATTTGGCTGTCAAACAAACATGAAAGCATGGATCCATACTGCCTTGTATCAAAACGAGTTCAGGCTGGTGGGTGGTGGTGTCATGGTGTGGGAATTATTTTCTTGGCACTCTTTGGGCCCAATGGGTACCAATTGAGCATTGTGTCAATCGCCAAACAGCCTACCTGAGTATTGTTGCTGACATGTTCCATCACTTTATGACACAATGTAACCAACTCTGATGGTTACTTTCAGCAGGATATTGCGCCATGTTCATAAAGCTGGAATCATCTCAGACTGGTTCTTGAAACATGAGGGATGCTTCCAGCACCTTGTTGAAATCGTGCGACGAAGACATTGAGGCAGTTATGAAGGCAAAAGGGTCCAAACCCGTTATCTTAGCATGGTGTACTATTAAAGTGGCACGGTGAGTGTATATATATATATTATATGATTATATAGTATATATATATATATTATATATTATTATTATATATTATATATATTATATATATATATATGATTATAGTTCATACACTATCATATTTACACAATATATATGTATACCATACTAAATATACAAAGAATGCTCAGTGGTATTCGGTCTGTTGCAGTTCAGCAGTGAGTGAAGATGGAAAACTGCCAATTTCTCTGTGATGTCCTAGAAATAGCGGGGACTGCTTACATGTTCGTAGGAGTTTAGTTCAGATCTCCAGGAATCTCAGAGTTGGCCGCTGTCATCTAATTTTACCCCTCTCCTCCTGTCCCTTCTTCCATGTAAATGGGTCCTTGTCATCGTGGTGGTGCGTCTCTCATCTTGATCTCTATCACTTGGGGACTAAGTCTTGTAACAAGCAATGCATTTCCTGCTCTCCCTCCAGTCTATACAGAGCTTCCTCCATGGAGTCATAGATAGTGTTGAGCGATTGCGTTGGCTATCGAGATCGATCGATAGTCGATAGTCGGCCGCTATCGATTAAGGTTTTTTCGATAATGAGCATTCGCACTATGAGCGTATTACCATTAAAGTCTAAGGGGCGCAAACAACACCTTCATTATTACACACCAAACAAGGCTGGAGAAGCTGAAATTAACATCCACAAAACAGTCAAATTGGATCCGTGTGCTTACATATTAGGCACACACTTAGGTTATAAATGTCACAGAAAAAAGTCACAGACCATTCACTATCCCTGTCTTGTACCACAGATGACCTTATCCTGCATCACTCCCACAACATTAAAATGTGCCAGAAGGCATCGTTATGATTCTGAACCATCATAGTTAACTTGAACTGGACATTGGAATATCCCTGTCCTTGAAACGCCAGCGATGAGCCCAAATCCTGCATATCCCCAGATTTAAAAGTGCCGCAAAAAGGAGTTCTTCTCAACCACTATTTAGTTGTGTACTGGACACTAATATATCTGTACGTACCGCAGAATGACCATTAATCCTGTCTGATCCACTGTTTATATGTTGCCAGAAAAAAGGAGTCTGTTCAACCACCATGTTTAGTGACTGACATATACTGTCCCTGTCTGGGCAACAGTATCTGACATTAACCTGTCTGGACCCACAGATTACAAGTGCCCGGAAAAAAAGGAGTTTTCAACCACAATTTTAGTTTTGAACTGGAAATTGACTAGAACTGTCCTGTGCCACAGCCATGACCCCAGGCCGGAGTTACAGTGGTTGCCCGGTTTTGAGAGACCAGGCTGGCGTCTCCGCATTATTAACCGCAGGTTAATATGCCCTGATGAGCAGCAACAAAAAATGTCGTGTCTGAAGCAGAGTGAGGAAGCGAGAAAAAGTTGGGAAGAACTCCGGCCGTCCTCAGTACACAGTCAAGACCCATAGGTCGCGCTTCTGCCCCGTCCGATGAGTACAGGAACCAATTGTGCTTCACTTGGGAATACTGGTGTTAAACGTCTGTTTCACCAGGTGCCTTTTGTTGGCATCCTTTTTCTCATTTTTAATCAACGTGCTGGAGGAAGAAATTGTCTCTGTACTTTGTTCTCTGTCCAGTGCTCCATACTCCATCGTCCTCTGAATAAACTACATCTCGGTCAAGTTTATCCTGTCCTCCCTTGTACAATCAGGGGAATTTTTTTTTCCCAGCTATTTTTTACATGCAGTTTTCTTAGGTAGTTTAATTCTAGAAAAAACACATTTTTTAAAATAGATGGAATCCCAATGTCTTATGTTTCTCTTTTTTTCACTTGTATTAAATGGGCTTGTCTCAATAAGGGATTGATAGCTATTTTAAAGATCTTGCAAAACAAGTCATTTTGCAATATGTGTCCAATTAACGTGTCCTACCTATTCCTGTTTCTGACTCAGAACCATCACCCTTGAGCCACTCTTGACAATTGTGAAGAACAAATGTCTGTTAGAAAACAACATTTTTTAGAATAGGACTGTAGTATAGCTGCATGTCAAAGCAAAAAATGCCCCCCAAAAATTAAAGCATGTCCCTTGAGCCACTTGGACATTTGTGAAGAACAAATGTAGTTAGAAACAAATTTTTTAGAATAGGAACCTGTAGGATAGCTGCATGTCACAGCAAAATGACCCAAAAATTCAAAGTAGACCCTTGCGCCACTTTGGGGACAATTGTGAAGAACAAATGTACTTTAGAAACACCCATTTTTTAGAATAGGACCTGTAGTATAGCTGCATGTCACAGGCAAAATGCCCCCAAAAATTCAAAACATTGACACATAGCACACTTTTGACATTGTGAGAACAAATGTCTTTAGAAAACAAAAATTTTTTAGAATAGGACCTGTAGTATTGCTGCATTTCAAAGCAAAAATGCCCCCAAAATTCAAAGCTTGCACCATTGAGCCTACTTTGGTCAATTGCTGAAGAACAAATGTCTGTTAGAACAACATTTTTTTATAATAGAGACCTGTAGTGTTGCTGCATTTCAAAGCTGCATGACCCAAAAAAATTATAAAATGACTTCTCAGCCTCTGTTAAAAATTGTGAGGGAGAAATGCCACTTAGAAGCCACATTTCTGTTCCAAAGGACCATGATTATTGCTGTATCTCACAGCTACATGGACCAAAAAATTATAAATAGGATTCTCAGCCACTGTTAAAAATTGTTGAGGGAGAAATGCCACATAGAAGCCACATTTCTGTTCCAAAGGACCTTGTTATTGCTGTATTCACAGCAGCATGACCCAAAAAATTATAAATATGACTTCTCAGCCACTATTAAAAATTTGTGAGGGAGAAATGCCACTTAGAAGCCACTATTTCTGGTTCAACGGACCATAATTAAAGCTTGGTATTTCACATGCAACATGACCTAAAACCATTTGACAATGCGAAACCTTCTTAAGATAAAAGTGTGTAAATGGGAATCGGTGTTGTCATGAAACCTTGCTGTCTTTTTACAGTCTCCCTCACAGCAAAAGAGAATTAAAAGAGGAAAAGAGATATACATATTGCAAAGTAAGAAATGATCATTTTAAAAAAAAGTTTTAAGAGACCATTTCTGTTTGAAAGGAATGTGAAGTAGACCGCAACTAAATCGGTGATCCTCGGCAATTGGAGGCCAAACATCATCAGGAGATCTCCATGCCTGATTCACTCTTGTATGAAAGTCAAACGATCCACCATTATCTGTGGAAAGCGGATGCGTTTTTCTGTAATGACACCTCCCAGCTGTGCTGAAGGTTGCCGCTTCAGATATGACGCTGGCTGCTGGGCAGGACAACCACCTCTATGGCGTGACTGAGTCAGCTCGGGCCATCGTCCATTTTGGATACCCAGAAGTCTTTTTGGTCCGGGATAAAACGACATGCAAAAACAATCGGTGTTGTTGAGACGCAGATAGTCTGTGCACTATGATCTTAAGCTGATCTCTGTGTGTTGGATGTGTGCCCTGCATGCATGCATTGTGAGTGGTGCGTAAACCAAACGATTGCAAAGAGGTCACCCATTTAGGTTCCGCCACCTTGCCTGCTGCTGCCGACTACGACTACTTGGCACACTACTACTGCTGTCACGTCGTGATGTTGTTCCACCGTGACATTTGGTGGAAACGTGAAGCAGAGCAACCGCACAGATGTTCCGTTAGATAATCAGCAAGGTCTCCTTTTTCCTGCATTTTACTCTCTATGTTGGGTGGGTGGAAGAAAGTGCTGGTTTGTTTTGCTACCGGGTCAGGGGCGTGGCCCACCAGTAGTAACTGTTGTTCATTTTGATGGCCTTAATGCGAGGGATCATGTTGGAGGAAAATGGAGCATCCAAGCACATATGTGAGAGATGGAGCCTTGATTTCCCAAGCCTCTGCGGTCGAGGGGCACTAGCAAACTGATCTTCCTCATCTTTCCTCCTCGCCTCAAAATTAGCGCCAACCTCTTTCCAGGCAGGGACGTCGGTAACATCGGTGTCTAGGAATACCTCATCTCTCCTCCGCTGCTCCCGGCACAGCTTCATCTACAGCCCTGAATTGCCTGAGATGATCGCACCCCTGAGAGCCGATGGCACCTTGCACTAGCTAATGGACCCTGGAACCACTGCCTAATGAGACCGATTGAAATTGTGAAACTGTCGGGCCTGTGGATTTGACGGAAGAGAAAGGGGGCTCGTGTCCGCATCTGTGTCCGTCTCGCCTCCGTCGGCTGGCGGGGACTGTGTTTCAGAGTGTCCAACGATCGTTCAGAACTAGTCACCACAATGCTCATGCTGACGGGGAGGCCGAGCTGACACTGCAACGCAGGCCGGCGGGGACGAAGCAGGGTTGCGAGGCGGAAGTTGGCTGAACTAAGACCTCGAGCCTTCTTCAGAGGAAGTCCAGACCCGGGTAGCACTTTAGAAATTTCTGGACGACAAGGTTTATGACATGTGCCAGGCAAGGCATGTGACCTCCAGCCTACCGATCTTAAGGCGGCCAGCAGATTTCGACCGTTTATCGCACCCACTTGACTGGCACAAGGTTCTTGTCACCCAGCCAGCACTCGGTCTGTTGCGTAGAGCACGGTCCACAGCTCCTGACTGTGTGTGGCGGTCTCCAAGGCAGATTAATTTTCAATACGGGCATGGTGTACTCACTGGCAGTAGTTGGGCCACCAGAGGACCTTGGGGGATAAGGAGCCCTGCCACCATCCGTGCGGTTTTGAAGAGCGTTGCGCCGAGGCCTGTGAGCCACGTCTAACCACAGTAAGTGACATCCACCCAAGCTCACCAGTGAGCTGGTTCACAGAGAATATAGGCGGCCTGGCCGTGGTTTATAGTCCATGTGTCGGTGGTGAGATGGACTTTTCCGGACACAGATGCAGACAACGCGCTTGAAATTTTTAGATGACACGTGGCTGGGCAGGGCAAGGACGGCTTTTTTCTGGCAAAGAAATGCCTGCTCGCATTGGTCATTGGGGGGACGACGGGGCCATGACGTGGGGAACCCATTCTGTGTGTCACCGGACGGAAAGGCAACATTTCCAAGGCCAAAAGCTGGCAATCGCCGACATTTCAGGCTTTTGGCTTTGGGATGGTTTGGGTTAAAGTGTTTCTTCTGCTCCCAAACTCTGGAAGACAGGAAGGCTGGCTGCTAGACTGGTCGTGTACGGCGTGCAAGGTTCCGTCAAAACTGGGGAAGGAGAAGGGGTAGGGATGGGTCTCTGGTGGTGGTGGTGGTACTCGGGCAACGGTGGGAGGCTGACAGCGGTGGCTGATCCCTGATCATGACTCTGAGAGACATGGGCAGCTGTAGGGAACGCTTGGTGGTGGCGGAGGAGGAGGAGGGCGGAGACAGAGTGTGTGACAAATGGTTGGATGGGCCGGCGTCGGATTTTTCTTTTTTTTTGGGGGGGGGCGGCCTTTTTTGGCCAAGTGTTCCCCTCCATTTCAACTCATGCATTAGCTGCATGTGACTAGACATGTGGTGGGTAGGTTAACACTTAGGTTCTTGCCTCTCACTTATGCGTTTATGCAAAGGCTGTGCATATGGACACCGCTGGCGTGAATCAGAGGCTTGGACAACAGAAGGCACCAAGGCTTGAGGAGGTCCTGAGGACCTTTCGACGGAGATAAGAGCAGGAGCGGGGTTTGCGCTGCCGTGGCTGGCGGAATTCTATCAGCGGACTTCTGCGACCGCCCTCTCCCTTTTTGTGGCGGGACCCGTATTGACACTTACCCCATCGTCTTCTCCTCGTCACTGATAAAGCCGCCTCGCAAGCAAATTCTGCGGAAAGACCAGGATGGATCCGCAATGTCGTCATCACTAAGCATCTCATACATCAACACAGGTGACCTTGGGTCGTCCTGAACTTTCTGATCCAGAAAGCTGCAGGCTACAAGCAAGGGGCACTGCCAAGGCGTTGGACCGACCGCCCGGGGATTTTTCGCCGAATTGACCGGTTCTGTCACCTCCTCTGATGGATCAGTAACTGGGCGTCAGAGCCAGACTAATTCATCTCTTGATATTTATTAACATGCCTTCTGACCCCCAACCGCATTTCATTTTGTCATCACGAGGTCCCGAGAGACAAATGGAATTATCCACAGGTGGTGGGTACACGAGTTGACATTTGCTGCTTCATGTTGGACGGATGCTGATGTGGGTTCCGCTGGATGACGACATTTGTGGCCGTGATGCGAGGGACGAGGAGTAAGTTTGCTAGATGCAGTTGCATTACACTGAAGGACAGGATTGCCGACGATGTTCGCTTACTTAGATTCACAGGGCCCTGACCCAGCGATGACAGGAGTGACGGTCCTGCAACTGACGATCCGCTGGCATGGCGTGTGTCGCCAGCACTGGAAGGAGCACCTTCTCTCGTACCTCTACTCCATGTGCTACCCCCTCTTGCTAGCTTACCACCTGCATTTTGCTCCTTGTTCAGAAATATAATAATTTGAGTAATGGATATGAATAGTTTTGGAAAGTTCTCTTATTAAAGACTGTAAATCACAGCATATTCTCAATCCCTCTAATCAAAAACCAATTGCTGGATTCAAATTTAACTGCAAGGTGTCTATCAACAAATCTGGACTGGCAAAATGTCCAAAAAACAGTCTCTGTTATGTTTTGGTATAATAAACGGTTATTTTTGCACCTTTCAATTCACCTGTGTGTGATATAGAATTGCTGTTTTAAGATTTACGTGGATGCTGAGTCAATGACAATGCTGGGTGTGCAAGTCAAAAACCATGTAACTGTTATGTTTTGGTATAATAAACGAGTATTTTTTTGCACCTTTTCAATTCACCTGTGGGTGAATATAGAATTGCTGGTGTTTTAAGATTTTCGTGAGATGCTGAGTCAATGGAACAATTGCTGGGTGTTGTGCAAAAGTCAAAAATCAATAAACTGTGTATGTTTTTCGTTTCCATTGATACACGGTATTTTTGGAACAAACCAACCTGTGCTGGACTACAAGATTGACTGGATTGTATTTTAACTGCAAGGTGGATATATCAACAGTCACAGGTCTTTGTAATGGCGTAAAATTAAATGAACACTATATCTGAAAAATGTTATACTGATAATAAAAAGTGGAGTTTTGCACCTAACAAAGAGGACTGCAGTTACTAGAAATGATGTGTAATCCAATATAAGTTCAGGGCTGCCCATATCAGGAAATATTTCAATAGCAAAACTGTTAATATAAAGATATTCCAACTACAATATCATACACTAAGTCTTGGTGAACTTTATTCCAGTGTTCTTTATACGATAGAGCTTGTCTGTGTTCGCCGCTGGGCCCCCCCCCCCCTGCTCCCCTCGCCGTGAAATTTACAGTGTAGATGCTCTTTAAAATTCTTACATAAACTACATACGAATCTTCAAATCTCTAATATAACTAAATTGGAAGGATCACAGCTAATAGTAGAGTTTCTCTGTGCAGAAATAGACTAATTTCGCTGATGCTGTTTGGCCACAGGCAGAGCGGCAGGTCCTATCCCTATGAGCGCTGAGGAGACATGAGCTGAACCAGGAAACGCGTGTTCTATGTAAAACGAGGTCATGTGATTTTTCAGCCCAATCGCAACCATACACATCCCAGTCATGACGTCGCACACACATTCACCCTGCTCTATTCTTTAATCTGATTTGCTGGCCGCCAAAATTACAGGAAAGCGCCGAAAAAGGAGCGATCTTATTAGCTGGATGCACAGATTTTAACCTTAATTATCGCATGATCTGGAAATTTCGATCACCTTAAAAAACTTGCCGATTTCACTTTGTCGATAAAAATCGCTCAACACTAGTCATAGATCATAGATTTGATTTGAGTAGTCGGGCACAGTCACACTCACTGAACCATTGGGATCACTATGGAGATGATGAACCCTCATGGTCAGTTTACAATTGAGCTCTCATATTCAGGACCATAGGACTTGTAGTGTTAATAGAAGACTATAGCTGTATGAATGGGAGTCCTTGTATACTAGCAAGTGATGGGATCTGTGAGTGGAGGAGAGTGCCCCCATCATAGAATATGGATGAACTGTTCTCACCTCTTTTTATATATATTGTATAAACCTGATCGTTCCCTACTTCTTGCCGTTTATACTGTCCCTCTATAAAGCACTGGGCCAAAATGTGCAATCCCACAAATCTTACCTTGATAGTATCCCTTAAATCTAGATACTAAAATATTAGTATCCAGTCCAATAGTAGAGTTAGCTCACATACTGTATGGTTCACATGTGAGGGCATTTATCGGTATGTGTATATTTCTGATGCCTGCCATTTGTGCCTGCAGCTATTGACACTTTGTCATTTACAGAAAAATCACAGAAAAATGGGACATTATGTACTCAACCACACAAGCACAACGCCATACTTACAGCTTAATGGCTAGACTATAGACTGAACCCAATAGGAGGCAACACAAGCCCCTGTGCTACATGGGAAAAATATAACAGATGCAGATAACTAATGAGCAGCAGCTCACACACCCATCCACTAGGGGAGCAGCTGAATGATAACAAAAACTGCACATAAAATAAGTTTCAATTGACACAAGTATGCAAAAAAAAACACAATATAATACATGCAGATACTGCACAAATGCTAAAACCCCAATAAGACAGCCACTCACACGTCATCTATGTATGAGGGGGCTGGTTGCTGGTATTAATACTGCATATAGATAAGGTGATATAAAAACAGGGGCGTTGCTCGGACCTCAGTGTGTGTCCCGTCGTTTTATGCTCAGTAGGCTGTGTAGGGGGGGGGGGGGCACCCCAGCAGCAGCGACCACTATATTTTTCCGCCATATATTGTGAACCGCGGCGATGATGTGTTTTTACAGAGATATAAAACCTTATGTATCCTGACACTAATTTTCAGGCATTATTTCACATAGAAGTGACCCTATATCTAAGATACCTGCCTCTAGATAGTCACAGCACAATGAAAATCACCAATGACAAATTTTACTTTTCAAAACCCCTCCCCTCCATATGACAGTGTAATACCCACTAAATAACAGTCACTAAATCATCAACACAAAACATGGAGCAAATATAACCCCCCCCGGACAAATGATTGTTACTAAAATATATACTCCCCTCTCCAGACCAGTGCCAAACCCACCTATTACTACAAAGACCAAATACTCCATGCCGACCTGACCAACGCGGACCCCCACATGTGACTATCAGCTGTAACAGGCTCTGTTAATATATTACCACCGCCATACAGTGACTATATGGGTAGATACTAGTTGTATGTAGGCTCTGCAGACCTATAAGTGTTACACGATTTACATTTAGTGACTACAGGGGAGTTTTTTTTTGATCAGCCTCGTTACTTTCCCCCTTTTTTTTCCATCCGGTTCACACCTTTCCCGCTGATTGCTCAGGCTACGATCGTCCTAGGATTTGGACACAATATCTTAGAATCCCCACATTTTTCCGTAACTCCTTAATTTAGGTATATAAAGCCCCGTTTGGTAAGTTAAAAAGGTCCCCTCAAATTTGGCAGGGATATAAAAATAGGGTCACTTAGGCAGGTATATAGTATAGGGTCAATGTCAGGCGGTATTTTGATAAAAGGGTCACTTCAGGCAGGATATAAAAATGGGGGACATTTTCAAGGGGGGTTTATAGATATAGGGGAAACTGAGGCAGGTATTTAGGGGTCAGAAGGTTTTGGGGGCCAAAAGAAGGATAGGGGGCCACGGGCAGTATAGGGGGGCCCAGGGGGTTTTAAAAGGGGGGGGGCCCCCCCAGGGGAAGGGGGGGAATTTAATGGGGAAAAAGGCGGATTTGGGGGGCACAAAAGGAAGGTATAGGGGTGCCCCAGGGGGTAAAAGGGGGGCTCTGAGGAAAGTATAGGGGGCCACGGGCAGTATGGGGGGCCCCACGGTTACCCATAGGGGGCCACAGGCGGTTTTGGGGGGCCCCCGTCAGTATAGGGGGGCCCGCAGGAAAGGTATAGGGGGCCACAGGCAGTATATGGGGCCACAGGTTTATTTTTGGGAAAAACCCCGGGAGGTATTGGGGGCCACAGGCGGGAAAAGGGGGGGGGCCACAGGCATTTATTTGGGGCCACAGGCAGTTTTAAGGGACCACGGGGGGGAAAGGTATATGGGGCCCAGGCATTTTTGGGGGGGCCCCCCCCCCAAAGGAAAGGGTTATGGGGCCCGGGTTTAGGATGGGGGGCCCAAGGCAGTATATGGGGTTTGCAGGCGTATAGGGGGGCCACAGGCGGGGTATAGGGGGCCCAAGGCAGTTTTTTGGGACCACAGGAGTTATGGGAAGCAGGCAGTAAAGGGGGGGCCCCAGGAGTTTTGGGGGCCCACAGGCAGTTTGGGCCCCCACAGGCAGATAGGGGGCCCAAAGGCGGTATAGGGGGGCCCAAAGGGAAGTTAGGGGGTCGCACCTTTAAAAAGGGGGCCACGGGGCAGTATAGGGGGCCCCGGAAATTTATAGGGGGCCCGGCAGTATGGGGGCCTTACAGGCACCCCCCTTTAGGGGACCCCCCCAAAGGCCCAGATTATGGGGCCCCCCCCCCGGGCCAGGTTTATATGGGGGCCACAAAAAATTTTTGGGGGGGCCACGGGGCAGTATAGGGGGCCGCCAGGCAGTATAGGGGCCCACAGGCATTTATAGGGGGCCACGGGGGAGTTTTAGGGGACCACGGGCGGGTTTATATGGGGCCACAGGCGTTTAGGGGGGCCACGGGCCCAGGTATATGGGGCCACAGCAGTGGGGGGGCCCCCACATGCAGTTTGGGGGGCCCACAGGCAGTATATGGGACCAAAGAAATATTGGGGGGCCAGCGTATATGGGGCGCGGGGCGTTTTGGGGAAACAACAGGCAGTTATTGGGGAAACCCCGGCCCCGGGTTTTGGGGCCAAAGGCAGTATAGGGGCCCACAGGCAGGTATATGGGGGTCCCCAGGCAGTTTATGGGAACAAAAGGCAGGTATATGGGGCCCAAAAGGCCGTATATGGGGCCCACAGGGGGTTTTATGGGGTAAAAAGGCAGTATAAGGGGGGCCCACAGGCGGGTATTAGGGGGTTCCACAGGGTTTTGGGGGACCCAGGCAGGTATTTGGGGAAAAAAGGCAGGTATATGGGGGCCCAAAGCAGTAAAATGGGGCCCACGGGGAAGTATATGGTGCCACAGGCAGGTTTTGGGGGCCCCAAGGCAGTTAGGGGGGGCCGCGGGCCCAGTTTTGGGGGCCCAGGAAGCTTATGGGCCCAACAGGCAGTATAGGGGCCACAGGCATTTATAGGGGGCCAGGGGGCAGTATATGGGGCCGCGGGGCAATATAGGGGACAACAGGCAGTAAAAGGGGGACCCAGGGGTATAGGGGGCCAAAAGGCAGTTTTATGGGCCCCACGGGCCGGAAATATGGGGCACAGGCATTATATGGGCCCACAGGCAGGTATATGGGGGCCACGGGCCCAAGTTTTAGGGGACCACAGGCGGGTTTTATGGGGGTTAACAGGAAAGTATATGGGCCACGGCAGGTTTATGGGGTCACAGGCCCAGTATTGGGGGAAACCACAGGGGGGGGTTTTTTAAATGGGGCCACGGGCCCCGGTATATGGGGCCAAAGGCAGTTAGGGAGCCACGGGGAAAGTTTTGGGGGCCCACGGGCCCGTTATAGGGGGCCCCACAGGCAGGATAGCGGCGCGGCCCAGTATAGGGGACCACGGGCCCGTAGGGGGGGGCCACAGCCGTAATGGGGCCAACAGGCGGGTTTTATGGGGGCCAAACGGGCCCCGTTTTTTGGGGGGCCCCAAGGCGGGGTTATGGGGGCCACAGGCAGTATGGGGGCCCCGCATGCAGAATGGGGGGCCCATGGGGCAGTATATGGGACCACAGGCAGTTTTGGGGGGCCCACAGGCAGAAATATGGGGCCGCGGGGCAGTATAGGGGACAACAGGCAGATAGGGGCCCACAGGCAGGTATAGGGGGGCCAAAGGAAAGTATATGGGCCCAACAGGAAGGTTTTAGGGGGGTCCAGGCAGATAGGGGGCCAAGGCAGGTATGGGGGGCCCAAACAGGAATTTATAGGGACCACAGGAAAGGTTTATGGGGGTAAAAGGGGCAGTATATGGGCCAAGGAAGGTTTATGGGGGTCACGGGCCCGTTTAGGGGGACTTGGCAGGTATTTTTTTTGGGCCACGGCAGGTATTTTTGGGGCCCAAAAAGAGTATATGGGGCCAAAGGCGGGTATATGGTTGCCACGGCGGGGTTTAGGGGGCCACGGCAGTATAGGGGGAAAAAGGGCAGTTGGGGGGCCCACAGGCAGCATATGGGACCACGGGCCCGTATTGGGGGGCCAAACAGGCAGTTTTAAGGGGGGGGCAGGCCAGGGCAAGTATATGGGGGCCGGGGGAGGTATAGGGGGCCCATTTGGGAGTTATGGGACCAAAGGCAGGGTATATGGGGCCACTGGCTGTTTTATGGGCCCCCAGGGCCGGTATTAGGGGGTTTCCACAGGATTTTAAAATTTTGGGCCCAAAAGGGCAGGTATATGGGGCCCACAGGCAGTATATGGGAAACCCAGGCAGGTATAGGGGGGGCCACAGGCGTAATGGGAAACACAGGCAGGTATATGGGGTCCAGGCAGTTTTTGGGGGCCCCAAGGCAGGTATATGGTGCCAAAAGCATTTTATTTTTTTTTTTTTTTTTTGGGGGAAACAGGCATTTTATATGGGGCCACGGTGGGTTTTAAAGGGGGCCCGGGCCAGTATTCGGGGGCCCCAAAGGCATTTATAGGGGGCCACGGAAAGTATATGGGGCCGAGGCAATTTTGGGGAAAACCAGGCATATATGGGACCACAGGCGGGGTTTAGGGGGGGCATTGGCGGTATAGGGGAAACCCAGGCGGTAAAATGGGGTCAAAGGCGTATATGGGCCCACAGGCAGGCTCTGGGGGCCCCAAGGCAGTATATCGGACCAAAAGGCGGGTTTTAAAAGGGGGTCACAAGGAAAGGTATAGGGGGACCACAGGCGGTATATGGGGGTTCACAGGAAAGTTATGGGGACCACAGGGCAGGTTAGGGGGGGGCCACAGGCAGGTATAGGGGGCCCAAAAGGGCAGTATTTTGGAGCCAAGGAAAGGTATAGGGGGCCCACAAGCGTATATGGGGCCCGGGGCAGGATAGGGGGCCAAGGAAAGTTTTTAGGGGGGCCCGCAGGCGTATTAGGGGCCCAAGGGGGGTATAGGGGGGCCACGGGGAAATTATTTGGGATCACGGGCCCGGTATAGGGGGGCCCCCAGGCGGGTAAAAGGGGGCCACAGGCAGGAAATAGGGGGCCCACGGGGAGGATAGGGGGCCACAGGAGTATAGGGGGGCCCGCAGGCAGTTTTGGGGGCCCCCCAGGCAGTAAAAGGGCCCCAAAAGGCAGTATAGGGGGCCACAGGCGGGTTATGGGGGCCGCAGGCATTTATAGGGGACCCGGAGTTTATGGGCCCAAAAAGGCAGGTTTTGGGGGCCCCACAGGCATTTTATGGGCCCCACGGGGCAGGTAAATGGGGTAAACAGGCAGTTTTTGGCCCCACAGGCAGGTATAGGGGGTTCACGGGCCGTATATGGGACCACAGGCAGGTATATGGGGCCACAGGCATTATAGGGGAAACCACGGCAGGTTTATGGGGGTCACGGGGAAAAGTATTTGGGACCACAGGCAGGTTTTTGGGGGCCCCACAGGCATTTAGGGGGGCCCAAAAGGCAGGTTTTATGGTCCCACAAGCAGTATATGGGGCAAAAGGCAGTATTTTTTGGGGCCCCGCAGGTGGGTTTTTGGGGGGGCCAAAAGGGCTTAAAAAGGGGGAACAAAAAAATTGGGGGCCACAGGCAAGTAAATAGGTGGCCCCCACGGGGCAGTTATATGGGGGGCACGGGGGCCCAGGTAAAACGCTTTAAAAATAAAACCATTAATAATCACCTTAAACACCCGGGGGCCCGAGGGGGCCGCTCCTCCCCCCTTCCCGGGGCCCGCGTTTCCCCCGGCGCCCTTTGGGGCCCGCCCCCCTGGGACTTTTACAGGGGCCCCCGGGAGGACAGGCAGCGGGGTGTTTGGGGGGAGGCCCATTACTTTCGGGGCCGCTCCCAAAAGCTGGCGGGCAACGGGGCCGCGGCAGGCCCTCAGGCAATGAGGCCCCGGGGGGCCCCCGCTGTGTCGGACCCAGAAGCCCGGTTTTCCCGACACTTTTTGGGGGGCCGGGAGCGCTCGCCCCTCGGGCTCCGAAAGAAGCCCTCGGCTGTTTTAGGTGTCCAGGGGGGCCCCTTTGAAAGCTAAAGGGGTTTTGGCGGGGCCGTCGGTGTCCGGGGCCCTTGGCAGCCCCTTGGGGGCCCGGGATTTTTCGTCGGGAACGGGGGGTTTTATTCAGGGCCCAAACCCCCGAATTTTAAAAACGGCCTAGGGGACCCCCTGTTAAAAGGGTTTGCCTTTTATGAAAGAAAAGGGTGTGGTGCACCATAATGGCTTAAACCTTTTACCCCTCTACTATTCAATTGGGTGGGGCTGCCGCCCTTTTTAGGTGTTAACACAAATACGGGAAAACCCTTTGTTCTCCGTTTTGGGGCCCAAAAATTTGGACATAGGGGAAAATATAAAATATAGTTTTTTGTTAAACATGGCCACTATACTCAACCTGAAAAACCCGTCAAGGTTTTTAATTTCCCCTTCATTTGGGGCCCATTTACGGGAAAAATGGGACTTAAATTTACTCAAAAAAAAAACCCACAAGGCCCCCAACTTATAGCTCAGGGCCCGAAAAAAAAGACTAAACCCTGTTGGGGGCAAAAAAAAATTTACAAAGGTTTTAAAAACTATCAAAAAGCCCGGGCCAAAAAAAGTCCCCAATCCCCCCCCCCCTTCCCTTAAAATTAGAAACCCCCCAAAAACCTTGATCCTAAAAAAAATTTTATCCAGCCCCCAATTAGTAGGGTTAGTTCCCACCCAGCCCCGGGGGAGGCCCAATTTTTCTGGGGCTTTTTTTTTCGGTTGTGTTTTTTTTTTGATGTTTTGCCTTTGTGAGCTATTGACACTTTGCACTTGCACTTTGATTCTTTGGCAGATTACATTTAATGCCTAACTTTGATAGACTGCACCTATGCTGTTTTCATTTCCACGGAGGGCCTCTAATGGCCATGTTACCCCGGCATTTTTGGATATTTTTTTTTAGATGCGTTTTTGGGATCCTTTGTTTTGGCCCCCAAACGGATCAAACACGAAATTAATAATGGGCGGGTATGTTTTACTTTTGTTTTTAATGTAAAAAAGCTTTGGCTTGTTTTGATGATAAGTGTTCTACATGCATTTTTACTGATGCTTTTTTGGACCCTGTTTAAAGATAAAATTCTTGATCTAAAAGAGGGCAGCAAAAACCCTATTTAAAACCTATGGGGTTTGCTTTTTCGCTGCCAGCAAAAAAAAAAACCCCAAACACAGTGGGGAAATGTGTGTTCGAAACCGTATCCAAAAAACCCCCATGTAAAATTTATGCAAAACATATACAGCATAGGGAAAAGGGAAAAAACTTTTTCTCCTTATTAGTTTCCCCGGGAAAAACCAAAAAGTTACAGTGGGTAGGGGGAAGTTTTCCCAAAACCCCCTTTTTAAAATTTTTCCCACTTTTGGTTTCATTGCACCCCATTTGGAAAAGATAAAAAAAAGTAAATTTTTTTTTGCTAAATTAAATTTTCCCTCCGCCCCCATTTTGAAAGGAAAAAAAAAAAAAAAAATGTGTAGGTTTGCAATTTATTAAACAAGAAAAACGGGAAATATCACTTTGGTAAAAGTATTCAGACCCTTTGGCTTTTGGACATTTATTTTTAAAAAACTCACATGCTGTCCATTTCTTCTCACCCTTTATTGGAGCCAGCTGTGTTTAATTAAATGATTGTACTTGATTAAAAAAAGGCCCAAAACATTTGGGTTTTTTTTCTTTTTAAAAGACCTCACAGTCACAGTTACATGGTCAGAGCACAGGGAAATTTCGGGGGAGGTCAAAGGCTATGTTCACACGGTTTAAAAATGCGGGGGAAATTCCCCCCCAAAATTTACGCCGTGGGGGGGGAGGGGGGGGGGGGCGGGGCGAGAGCGGGGGAGCGCAGGGGGGGGCGGCACTTTCCCGGGCCCATAGACAATAAATGCTAGCGGCGGTATACGCTGCTAAAAAAGTGCTGTCAATTTTTTCTCCCCCCTCGGCGTATTCGCCGAGCAGGGAAAAGGAGACATAATGCATTGTTCTCTTTTGAGAATTGGGCCCTTTCCCAGTTAATGGGACCCCGGATTCCCCCGCCCCCCCCCAAATTTGGGCCCCTTCCCCCGGGGCCCCTAAAAAAAGGGCCCCGAAAACCCCCTTTTTAGAATTTTAAAGCCTTTTTGAACTTGGGCCCAAAAGGGAAAGGGGCCCCAGAGGACAGAATTGTGGCCAGGCACAGATCGGCCAAAGGGTTTAAAAAGAATTTCTGCAGCACCCCAAGGTTCCTAATTTCCCTTTTAAAAGGAAGAAAATTTGGGGTGAAAACAAATCCCTTTCCCCGACCTTTTCCAAACCGCAAAACTGTGCAATGTAGGGAAGGCCCCCTTTGGGGGTGAGGTAAAGAAAAAAACCCAAAAATCACTGGGGCTGAGTCCAGGGGATGCGTGGGGAGATTGGGGGAAAAATTCACAAAGTCAAAAATCATGTGCCCTCCACCATTTTGGGACTTTTTTGGCGGGGTGTGGCCGATGGAAAGGGGCCCCATCCTTTTTCCCCTTCAAGCCCTATGGAAAACCCGGGTTCGTTTGCCAAAAAAACCTTGAAGGACCCCCGACTATGAGAAATAAATTTCTCTGGTTTGGTGGGAGAAAGGTTTAACCCTTTTTGGGGTTTAAATTTTAAAACCCGGGATGTGTGGAGGGAAAACCAGGCCCTGCTCACCCCCTGGCCAAAAACAATCCCAAAAAGTGAAAACATGGTTGGGGGGGCCCGCCCTTTATGCTTAAAGGGGGTGTTTTTCAAACTGCCCGGGACAGGACGATGGTTGCATTTGAAGGAAACGATGGGAAAGCGGCCAAGTTTCAGGATATCTCTTTTTTAAAACCCCTTCCAAAAAGCTAGTGTTTTTTTTTTAAATTTAAATGTTTTTTGGGGGAACTTGCATATTTAAAGTTAAATAAGACAATGGATCCTAATAATATCCACTGGAGTTTCCCAATTTGTTTTTTTAAACCGTCCCTTTTTAAACAGGAATTTTTTCCCGATGGCTTGGGGAACAGCAAATGTTGTTCACATCCACATAAAGGGTGTTACAGAAGCAGTTGGTAACTACAGGTCAGTTAGCATGGTATCTGTATTAAGAAAAATAATGGAAAACTGAAGAAGAGGGTAATTAGCCACCTAAAACTCAACTACTTTTTTTCCTAAAAAAACACAGCGGCGTAGCTAAGGGGATTTCAAGGTAGCAGTCCCCTAACCCGGGCCCCTTTTGCCCAGAGGGGCCAGAAGCCTTTTTGGCCCCCATAAGGAGACACCGGATTGTAAATGGAGCCCTGGTAATGGGGGGCCCCATTTCCTTTTTGGCCTAGGGCCTCAGAGCTTGGGTTTTTCGCCCCTTTTATAACAGCATGGCTTCAGAGAGGGCAAATCATGTCAAACTGATCTCATTGATTTCTTTGAAATAGGAAATCTAAAGTTTTTTTGACAAAGATGTTGCCCTGGATATATATTATTGGATGTAAAACCCGCTGAAGCCAATTTGGGTTTCCCGAAAACAGTCCCATTTCCCTGCCAGCCCTTTCCCGTTTGGAAACAAAAAGGCAAATTCCAAAACAGTGAAAAGAGTTGGGGATTTTGGGTTTCCCCTGCAACCAAAAAGCAGACTGCAGCCGTGAAATCCCTTTTTGGGGAAAAAAAAGCAGAAAGTAACCATATATTAGCCAGTTACTTGGTGTTTAAAGGTAAAGAAAACTTCCCCCCTTTTTATGGTTATTTTAGGGCCGACTACCCCCTTTCTACATCCCAAAAACTAAAAAATTCCAAAAAAAAACCATATAAAGCAATTACTTTATTGAAATTCCCAAAAAATTTGTTTTTAAAAAAAAAAAAAAAGTGAAAAAAATAGAGCCCGTGGAAAATTAACCCCAGTTGGGGAAAAAATTCAAAAAAAATTTTGTAAACAGTGTTTTCAAAACCAAATTTTAAAGGTTTAACTCAAAAAAGCCATATTTATAGGAGATCAAGTCATTTTAAAAAACCCCAAATGGCAGTTTTTTTAAAAATTAAAAACCCCCCATAATGAGGGTATCCTCAATTTAAAAAAAATATGAATAAGGCCCCAAGGGGTGAAAGGGAAAGGAACCCCCAAAAGGCATTTTTTATACCAGACTTTGTCATTTTACATCAAGCCTTATGGTACCAATTGCAAAAATGTACACAAAATAAAAGCATATTTGCAATACAGTAAATTAGAAATAAGATGACATAAAATTATTGGGAATAAGTCTTGAGTTTTTCAAGTTAATGAAGGTTAGCCCTTTACTTCTTTGCTATAATGTAATGAAATTGGGAATAACATTTAAAGTATTTCAACTTCATGAGTCAATCTCTTTTCTGGTCAATGTGTTTAGCACAGTTTAAGTGAATGTAGATTTTCACCTTTTAAATCCTACGCAGAGATCTGGACTTTGTTGCAATGTATTATTGGGTTGCATTTGCAGAATCGCTGCTCACTGGTGGAACTTACAGGTGAGAAAGAAACAAGCCAAAACTTAGGGCCACATGTATGAAACTGTTTAGGTCTAAGGGCTTGTTCACACGACGTTTTGGATCCATTTTGGATGCGTTTCACGGATCCGTTTTTAACCTGCGAAAACTGGATGCAAACTGCATCCAAAAAGCGGATCCAGAAAACGCAACAGCTGATCCTTTTTTGGATCCTAATTTGATGCGTTTTGCATGCGTTTTACGGATCCGTTTTTTGGATCCGTTTTTTCAATGCTTTATTTAAATCAACCTATCAAACTGCAATTTAAATATAATATAACCTATCAATGACCAAGAAAAAAACCTTTTTTTACCTAGTGTCAGTCAGCTGTACATACACCTATGATTTGAGAACCCGCCCTCCCCCTTTTTTTTTTTTTTAAATCAACCAATAGTTTTCAAACCCACCCCATGTAAATTAATTAATAACAATCATGTATAAACTAAATAATTTCTAAACTAAATATTTATAAATGAAATATATATTTAGTATACATATATATATATATATTTATGTACATATATATAAATGTACATTTATATACTATTATATACATTTATAATATTATTTATACATTTAAACTTTTGTATAGAATTTATATATAAATATATATATATATATAAAATATATATATATATATATATAATATAATATATATTTATATATTTATATATATATATATATATATATATATATATATATATATATTTACATACATTTATAAACTAAATATAAGCCAAACATATATTAAATATATATATTAAAATTTTGTATTTAATTTTAAATCCAATGCGTTTTACGGATGCGTTTTTGCATCGAAAACGGATCTAAAACGCACCCAAATGTATTGCTGCGCTTTTGCATCCGCTTTCGGGATGCCAAAAGCGCACTCCATTATTTCCTATGGGGATTTCTCTTGCGTAAAACGCAAGAAGAATTGACATGTCAATTCTTAAAACGGATCCGAAAAACGCATCGCGAAAAGCGCATCGGCAATCACTCGTGTGAACAGTGATGTGCTTTTGCCATTGAAAGCAATGATAATCACACTGACAATTGTCAGATCCGTTTTACGGATCCGTAAAACGGATCACAAAAACGTCGTGTGAACAAGCCCTAAAACTCACTCTTTTGCCCATAGTAACCTATGGGCAAAAAAGTGAGTTTAAAACCTAAACAAGTTCATACATGTGGTCCTTAATGCCAGGTAGTCTGAAAATTAGTCAATACCGAAAAAAAAGCTAATATCTAAACCAGGCAAAGCCTGGTCAAACCAGAAGACCATGACAAGACTGAGAGATGGAGGTTTAAACGATCCAAGGTCAATACCACTAAGACATGTGGGGGTTAATCCAGGAATATATTCAGAGAGTAGCCAGGTCAAAATAATAAGATAGCAATCCACAAGCACACCAGGTAACATACAAGGTACAATAATAGCAAGGAGGAAGAGACAGAGCTGAATCAAAAAGAAAGCCGTGTTCATAGATAAGCCACAGATAGGCCTGTTTAGTCTACTGTCCAAGGGCCCTGAATGGTGAGTCAGCTAGACCTGCCAACTGGTTTCTCATCAAAGTCCTGCATTTGGCTGCACAGGTGTGCTCCTCTATCTGAGCACAGTGGTGACTGGAAGAAGCAGGAGGGTATGTTACATGTCAGCATGTACAGGTCTCTCCTTTTATCCAATATCAAAACAGGGTTGGTAAACAACTAATAGTACAGAGACCCTTTCTGCCACAATGTAATTGGAATATTAGAGGGGTTGTCTCACCATACCGTTTCACGTAGCTACTGCCAGCTTCAGACTTACACTTCCTGGTTAGGCTGTGGGTGGGTCTATAGCAGTGATTGGAATATAAGCTCTGCCATTTCTAGTTGATCCTTATACAGTGACATGACTACTGGAGGTTTGTCAAGTGTAGTGCACAAGGCTACAGAGCTCTAAAGGGTTAAAGCTTGTCAGTAAGTAATCTAAATGAGCTCTGGATTTTAACCCCTTAATCCGAACAATAGAAAAGTACTTAATGACCAGCTAAATTTGGTAGTTTTTGCCTCCTTGTGTTTCAACAGTAGTAACTTTTTTATCTTTAAAGTGACACAGTTGTATGAGGACTTGTTTTATGTGGGAGAAGTTGTATTTTTTGGGGGTGTAGTTTAAGTTTACAAATAAATTACTGTGTAATTTTTATAAATATTTAAAATTATTTTTTGGGTTTTTTTTAAATTATTTTTTACACCATCCACATTTTACACTAAATAACCTATTGGATGAACTCTACAGGTTGTTACAGTCATGTGGATACCTAATATGTGTAGGTTTTTTATATGTGTGTGTGTAATGTATGCACAATAACTTTTTATTAAATATTTATTTTTATTTTATTTATTTCCATTTTTTTCTACACTTTTTTTATGTTTTTTACTTTTTTAATCCCATTAAGGGACAACTATTGTACATTTTTTTGACACTTAGAAATGTATTAGCATATTCATATATGTTTATACATTTCAATCTGTGTCACTTTGACACAGGCAGCAGTGAGGGCAGCACAAAGTATGCTCTGACTGTAGACTTGTTATACAGATAACCCCTGCGGCTACAAATGCGACTTGTTATACAGATAACCCCTGCGGCTACAACTGCGACTTGTTATACAGATAACCCCTGCGGCTACAACTGCGACTTGTTATACAGATAACCTCTGCGGCCAAGGTTGACTGTACAATTGTTCCCTGGGCTCCATCGGGTCACCAGAAGTTCCGATCACCCAATGGAGCAGGGGAATGCTCTTTGATTATGCTGTGGTTACAGACTGCGGCAATCAAAGGGTTTTCTCTGCTTCCAGGCGTTTACAGAGACTGCTGTAGGAACAGAGCTGTTAACTACAGCTCTGTTGACAGAACAGCTGTGGCGCTGGGAGACGCAAAACCTCTGCAGAAGAACGACCTGCACCGCCCGTCATCAAAAGATGATAGGCAGTCATTAAAGGGTTAAAATAAGAATCATAGCAAGGAGTGAGTCATCATCCGACCACTTCTTCATTCTGTAAGAGTAAAGAGAGGTGGTCAGTAACTAGAAAAGTGAACAAAAAGAGATCTGCTCCTAACTCTGAAGAGAAACAAAATCAAAAAAGCAATATATTCGGTAATAGTCTTTATTTACTATTGCCTACATGTTTAAAACTAGTCAGTGAAATGGGAATACCCCTTTAAGGCCAGCAATCAAGTTCTGTCTTCCAGTCTCAGCACAGACCAGCATTAGAATCAACACTATTTGATTTAAGCTACCTTTGGCTCTTGAAAACTGAACATGCTAGTCTACTGGTTTACAACCAGTAGTTTTTTCCACTGACATATACCCTCCATATCTATTGCAAGTGTGACTTTTTTTCTTCTGTTATCAGAAGTATATTCCTGAATCAAATATCAGAAATAATATAACTAGGTAAGAAATTACAGCATAAGTTAATGCTTATCTTGACAGGAGTATTCACAAACACTACAATATCAGAAACTGAGCCCTACAGAACAGCATGCATGCTTTTAAATAAATTGTTCTGATTTTAGTTAGCTTGCAACATATAAATAAAGCAACACTTTGACAAGATAATTAATACAATGATTTATCACGCACATAAATCTTAGTATGACAGTGCATGTAGCTTATCTCTGGCCATTGCTGTTTACAGGTAGAAAGAGGCTTTTAAAATCTTGTACATCTATATTTGTGCTAATGGATTTGCTGTGACAAACTCAGAACCTGAATTGGCCTTATCCCGGTGTGCCTCAGCTTTCTCACCAGAGACATTACCCCATTTTTTAACATTGTTACTACTTGGTGACAGAAAATGTTTTCTATCTATCTATTATTTTTTCGTGTTCAATTAAAATATCACAATAAGTGTTACATAGATTCACAAGGATAACCATAACAAGGAGGGGAAGGGAAGGGGACAAATAGGGATAACAAACGCCATGTATACAAATGGTCAAGATCTCCATGACTATGGCATTCTGGATTACAAGTCAACAACATGTCACTCTTAAAACATAGTTAGATAAGGATACATAACAATTACTCATAACTATGCAAAGGTCCTACAATGATACTGTGATATTACCATTAGCAATGACAACAAGATCTTTAACGGAAGTAGCTAGATGAGGTCCAAGGCAACCAATTATTTCTAGTTTTAGCTAATACATGTGGGGGGAATTACTAAACTGGTTTCACAGTGATATTGTCTATTTATTCTATGGACAATCTCCCCAATAGTAGGCGGCTGCGGATTTCTCCATTGTGCAGCAATTGCGGTTCAGTATGAGAGGACTGTGTGGAAAGAGCTGGGGACGTCATGAAATGTAAGATCTAGTATGGCTAATTTCGGGGTAAGCCAGTGAAATATGTCAAATAAAAGGTGTTCTAGCTGCTTCCAAAGAGGTTGGATTAGGAGGCAGCACCACCACATATGTAAAAGGGAACCTTTTATTCCACACTGTCTCCAGCAGAAGTGTGAAAGCCCAAGAGGCATATTGGAAATTTTACTTGGTGTCAAATACCATCGGAGATGGATTTTCCTGGAAAGTTCTAAATGGTTTGCACACCTGGAATATCTGGAAACTACATTTGCCGCTTGTAACCAATCTGTTGTTAAGTATGATCGAGAAATTTCCATTTCCCATTTTACAGCGTATTTAGGTTTAACACTTAAGTCCGTGTTTGTTAAAGATCGGTAAGCAGCAGATAGATTTTTTGTTACTACCCTTTTGCCAAAGGAAGTTATGTAGGGGTGAAGAGGCCTGAGGAGTGATTGGCTGACACTGGGTCTGAATAAAATGTCTTAGTTGTAGATATACATAAAATTGGTGCCATGGAATCGAGTATTTTTGCACTAAAGGCGACATGTATGAAGATTGGCGCGTAGGAGCTCCCGTTTTCACGGGATTTTTAGTGAAAGCTGCGCCTCATTTATGTCGGCGCCCGAGGAGGTGCGCTCATACATGCGGTGTAAAGTTCCCTGCGCCTCGCCAGTGTGTGAGGCATAGTGCAGAACTTAGGCGCAGAAGGACTGCGCCTAACATCTGGTATGAATCGAGACAGGCTGGAGATGCATGAAAAAGCATGAAGCATGTTAGTGAATAGGAGAAATAGTTGTCTCTCCAATGAATGAATGAATGAATGAATAAAGATAAAAAGTTCATTATTTTAGGCACATTTGGTGGTTTATACAGACATAAATATGTCTAGAAAGAAGCCCAGGGAACATAGAAATCCTGCTTGGAAGACCACATGTCCCAACAACACCGGTGCTGTGCTGGCTCTTGCTGTAGATAGTAAATAGAATACAAGGTAAAAGAAGAACAAATACATTTAAAAAAACAAAAAAACAATAAAAACATCTGGTCAACATCTGCATTGGCTTATTTGATGTTAAATTAGAATAATTTTCACAGACTTTGGAATACATTTTGTAGTGGATATTATTTTCTTTGAAGCTAATATATATATTGTCATTAATGTTGTTGTAAAAAAATTATTAATACATTGATTTAATTGTTCCAGCACTTGGATATGTCTGTTTTTTAAGTAATTCATTTCAATGACAAATCCATTTTATTCTTCATAATGTGTAATGTATTTCCGACACGAAATCCGTTCCGGATTTACATTGCAAATACGTGCCACACTTTGTGACACGTATTTGCAATGTAATTCTGGAACGGATTTCGCGTCGGAGATACAGTCTCCACAGTAAATAATGGGGAATGTATTTCAGACGCTAAATCTGTCCTGAATTACATTGCAAATACGTGTCACAAAGTGTGGCACGTATTTGCAATGTAATTCCGGGAACGGATTTCAAGTCGGAAATACATTACACAGTATGAGGAATAAAATGGATTTGTAATAGAAATGAATTACTTAATAAACAGACATATCCAAGTGCTGGAACAATTATAAGTATTATCTATTACGAGCTTTTTCTTCAAAACCTTCATGTATCCAAGCTGGAATACACTATCAACTGAGAGTGGGCGATGCTTAAAGCTTGTCTGTCTCTTTTATGCTCCATATTCCCACCTCCTCCAAACAGGCTTGCTTAATTAACTTCTATTTTTGTAGGGGGTACGGTGTAAGGGGATTTGCACTTACAGATCAGTTCACTTCGACTTTGTGTGCCATAACTAGGTTCTGTCGGAGTGTAGAAGCGCTGCATGGCCTATGAGTATGATGCTGGGTCGTTTTGCGTAAAACAGGAGCAGCCCAGTAGGAGTGGATGGGAATGTGTTCCTAATATCCACCTGCTTCTGCTTGACAAGGTCCATTCTCCAGCAAAACAAAGGCGCACTGTTCTATACTCGGTAGTTTCCCTAATACGGCTGAGAAATACATCTATTCACTGCCCCATGAATCTGTTATTGAGTATTGGTAAAAAAGTCAGAGTGGACAATGGCGTTTATCATTTTTATCTTTGCTTGAAACAACGGGTCCCCGCTGTCACATTCCATTTATGTTATGAGAGCATGGTAAGCACTAGGGACACACAGGTTTAATCCAGGCAGTAAGACACAGATCCAGAGTCCTCCTCCCCCTCCAGAAGCATTCTGTGCGGAGGGGCTCTCTGCTCTGACCTGTCTTCAAAGGTGATGAGTCATTCAGACCTGACAGCCAGTAAGATAAGGATCAACAGGTCAGCTGCTATAGAAATTTGAGAAGGTGATGTAGTAATACTAACTAGCTCAAAATCAGTAGGACATTTGTAATGAACATATATTGCAAAGCTGCTTGTTTTTTAAAGATCTTTAAATTAAAACCCAATCATTGTAGCGAGACAACCCCTTTAAATCAATGTATTAATACATTTTTTACAATAACATTAATGACAATATATATATATTAGCTTCAAAGAAAAAAATATCCATTACAAAATGTATTCCAAAGTCTCTGGAAATTACACTAATTTAACATCACATAAGCCAATGCAGATGTTGGACAGATGTTTTATTAAACATTTTCCTTTACAAAATTTGTAGATGTATTTGGGCTGCTTTGAAGTTTAATGCAATTCAGTATATATAACAAAAGGCTTGCTGGGACCTGTTGTCCTCCAAACAGGATTTCTTGCTTAATTATTTATTCTTCTTGACAAATCATTTCTTTTTGTAGTGTACTGCTGTAAGTGTAGAACTATAGCACATTACAAGAATACCGCGCTCCACTTCGACTTCTCCGCTCAGATAGACCGAATTAAACTAGGTCTGCCTGTGGAGCTGTAAAGCGCTGCAATGCACCTAACTTTGCCGACCCGCAATCATGCATGCCTCGGAGTTTTCGAATTTACCGCGTCCCGCCCCAGAACACCCACAGCGCGCCCATTGCACGCCCCTTCATGTTAGGCGCAGCTGAAAGTGGCGAAGGTTGCACCTAACATCGCATCCCTGCGTCTGCCGGGGAATTCGACACGGTGAGGTGCAGTTTTCGCCAGAAAACAGGCGCAATTCCTGATCATACATGTCGCCCTAAGTCTTCAAATTGCCTGAAGCGGCCTTTGTGGAATACATCTCCTATCTCCTGGACTCCACGATGAATCCACTGTGTGATTGGAGTGTCTGGTAAAATAATTTGTAGGGCTGAGAGGGGACAATGGCGTTTATCAATTGTTACTCTTTGCTTGCAAACAACGTGTTTATACCACGCCTGTGCCACATGTTCTATCTATCTATTATTATTTATTGCATAGCCTCATTGGCTTTCAAGCTGTTGTACATATGAAATAAAGTGACACATCATTTAAATAGTGTTTTCATTTAAAGAATTTCTATGTACATAAAAAAAAAATTGTCACTGGCAACTACTGTGGATACAGTAAGCTTATATTTCCTGTTTATGGTACTCTGATCTAATGTACAAAATAACTATCTATAGTCACATACTATGTACTGTTTTCGGAGTCACTACACAAAAAATAGTAGTACCAATAATATCACTATATAAGGTTCATATAATACTGCTGCTACATGACCATGACCATTACTACTGAATAGTAACTCAATAATATTACCATACTGTTAGTGAACAAGAATACTATACACATACCGTAGCACAATTATCACCATACAGTGACTATATAGTCAATACCAGTTCTACACTTGCGCTCTACATACGATATAACTGGTTACAGTACAGTTAAATCCAATGACCCACAAGTTATGTAGTACACCAGACATCTTTGATACCTTATTTTTTCAATTCCCTCACTACCTTTTTCCAACACAAGCTTTCCATCTTACTGATACCCCAAATTATATGCCTGTTAGTGCCCCATGTATGATCCTGTTAGTACAGAGTAGTATGAGTAGTAGAGATGAGTCCAGCTTATTCACAAGCAGGTGTTAGCCCCGCCCAACCATGCCTAGCCCCTCCCCTCACAGCTGATTCTACCTATTACTTTGAATATATAGAAACCTATGAATAAACGTAAGTGGGGCTAACCCCTACTCGTAAATAAGCTGGATTCATTTCTAGCAGAACAGGCTGCAAACTGCCAGATTTCAGCATTACATGCTGTGAAACTGCTACATCTCACAGAATTAGGGACACAGCCCTGGAAACAGCATGTCTGTCACTAGCTTGCACTCTCCTCAACAAGTGTGGCATAACCGATGTGACAGGTTTCCTTTAATTGATTAAAACAGACCTAAACCAAACTTTCAGGTCATTTTTTATGATAAGTTGTTGTGTGTGTGTGTGTACAGGAGGAGTAGCATTATTTCTGGCTATTGTATAATTTGTATATGATATTCTTAATAATTTTTCTCTTCTGCAAGATCCATCTTTATTCCCAAAGTAAAATTTACATGTGAAACTTGCAAATTAAATAATAAACATTTTCACCATTCATCATTATTGAAAATCCTGTACCATTTTTGTTTTAGTTGCTACCTTAGTGATCCATAATGTACAGCATTGTCTCTAGGGGAAAGACCAGTGATGAGAGCTCCTCAGTTATTGACACACATGCTCAGACATCACTTCTCCTCACTGGCAGCTACTGTCTGTCTCTTTCCTGCTTAGTAACCACACACACTCACTGCTGAGCAAGTGTTTAACCCCAGGTGCTGTCACTCTACTCCTGCCTCCTGTACTTCTTAGTAATTAGTCTAACAGTCTAATAAGATTAAAACAAGAAATTTCAATCAGGTACGTGCATCGAGGAAAAAAAAAATTGGTTCTTGCAGAGTTTTAAATATAAGACCCCTATGCTGAATGGCAGAAGTGCTAACCATTGCTAACTAGCTACATTGCAATTACTTACAGCTTTTTACATAAAACAGACCTTTGTGTGATTAGAGTGAGCACATTGTGGGGAAAGGCATGGTAATGTCAAGCCTGCTGGATCATATGATATACAGTTCAAATAAATCATACATGCCCCCTTTTGAACACACTGAAAGCTGAATCAGGATAAACCAGGCATGAAATGCATTCACGGTAAAGTCTCTTTATTTTCAGATGTTTGAACGAGTGGATGAAGACTAGCTGTTATGATTTCTCCCAAAAACTATACACATAGAGAAGAGGAGAACAGGCTTCACTTTTTCTCTAAAGCAACGGCACAGAGGACATTATAGAGCAGTGCTGAGCAGTGTATTCTATAATGTTTGTTGACCTATACTTGCCCCGTTTTCACCCAAAAACAGCTTATTTTTGGTTTTAAAAAGCTTTTTGAGTCGTCTGTATGTCAGCTTCTTTCAGAATGTACCCATCTCTCCCATCAAGAGTAATGGGGGGGAAAAAAACCATGACAAAATGAGAGGGGGTGGTGATAGTTTTTTATAAGCAAAATTTTTAATGTTCGGGGTCTCTCAATCACCATCCACTGGAGACTCAAACCCCTATTTTGGGCTTAGCATAGAGAGAAATATGCAAATGTTTTCTAATGTTTTAAAAGGTATTTCAAAGAAGTCACTAGCAAGTTTTGATTTCAGGTAGAATGGAGAACAAATTAAAAAGTTTTATAATGTATAAGAACTGCTTAAAGGAGTTATCTGGGAGAATTTATATGCTGACAATATATGTTTTAGTGTAAGTTTCGTGCTGCTAGAAGAAAAACTTAAGGTGCTAAACAGGGGAAATGTGTTTTATTATGTGGTCCAATATTGATCAAGTGTTTTCCTTCCTTCGGTGTTACTACCCCCATCATGATCGGGGAATGATGATGTTGTACTGCGCCCACTTTTGCGTGAGGGTTGGAGTAACATAGAGAATGTATGTACGTGTTCACAAAGTGCTTGGCATCAAATGCACCCCGTGTATCTCAGGTTTTGTAAGATACATTCTTTTCTTGTATAGCATATGTTAATGTGCAGTGTGCGTCTGTCTGGATAGGTAGTTCGCTATCCATCTTTTCCTTTGCCTGATGGGGTTTTCGCAGTTTTTGGGAGGAATATTCTTTGTGTGTTATCCCCAAAAGTGGACATTTTAAGGGGTAGTGTGTTATCTAGTTCCTATCCTAGGGCTAGGGGGCCTTTTCTTTGGGTTTTTTTTCTCCCCCGTTTCCCGGTGGAGTGTGTTTTTAACCTCTGCAGAAACCCACTATACTTTTTTATTGTTATGGAAAAAGGTTTGGTTCGTTTGGCACTGGTTGCATTGGGGCTGGGCCCTCCCGGGATTTTCTGTGTGGTGCTGACGCTTGCTGTCTCTCTATTAACGTGTCAGTGTTGTGTGTGCTTAAACTAGGCAAAGCAATAGTGATCAGTAATTTTAGGTAATTATAGGAATAAGTAATAGGTTTTATAGGTCTATTAAGGGAAGTCTATTTTTCTAAATAATTTGCGTCCACCTGCCCGGGAAGTGTGCTGTCTCCATTGTTGCAGTCTTTGGCATTGGTCTGCAATAGTGTTGAGAGATGCACATAGCTAAGCAGAATTACTAAAGGGGTTCCCAAAAAGAGTTTTTTTTTTAAAGGGAAATTTTATAGTGAAATAATGCTTTAATTAAAACATTTGTTGATGAAAAATATATTATAATTACGCGATGCAGTATAGTAAATGTCTGAGATATATCAAAAGGAAAAAGAAGACAAATGGGAAAGCAAGCTCTAGATTTAACAACTTCGCTGAGATAAAGGTTTTCAGTGTCTAGATAGGAGACAATAGGGTGAACCCCTGCCTGCCTAGCCCCTAGTGGGAGGGGCCCGCTGCGACCCCGTTACTGAAGGGCGCGGGGCAAGAATGACCCCATTACACCCCCTGCCCCTTTCCCCACCGCAGGCCTAATCACTCTGCATAAGTTGTGTGGCTGAGGAGCCTGCCTGCCTAACTGAGGGGGGTTATACACCGTCTCACTGAGGGGCCCCATATTTACTGCTAAGGAGGGGGGCCGTATATACTGCCTACTGAGCGGACCTATAGAGCTTCCTATCTGTAAGGGGAGCTATAGAGTTACGTAACGGGGGGGATTTATGTGCCTATAAGTAAGGGCTATGGGGGAAATGAGGGTTCAAGATGTGTATGTGGTAAACTCTGCAGGACGAGTCTTTCGGGAGAAGTCATCATGACGGTCTGGGCCGAAAGAAAAAAAACAAGGGGAAGACGACCACTACTTTCTGCGCTGGTACTTGGTCCGGGCACACTCGGATGACCCTGGAGCTCTGTTGGTGTCCCTGGAAGAGATGTTAACTATGCTAGCGGCAAGATGCCCTGGAGGGGTCCCAGCATCCTCTCCCAGAAGCAGGTGGGGGGGGAAAACACCATTTCCCTTTTTTTTTTTTTTGTTTTTTTTTTTTTTTTTTTAAAAAACTTTTTTTTTTTTTTTTTTTTTGTTTTTTTTTTTTTTTTTTTTTTAACTCTTTACTTTTTTGCCTGGTTTTGGCCTCCTGCAGAACTTCTGTCCAACTTTGTAACATTTACAGAAGTTTACTCTACGGAAGGGCGACCATCTAACTTAAGCTATGCTAATTGTGACCAGAGCAAGGTGTAATAAGGGAATCGCTTGAGATGAACAATCACTGCAGGTTTTGTTTACAAGTACATAGGTAAGTTTGTTTGTGAAGTCACTTGATACGAAATAATCACCAGGTGAGTACAGGGAAAAAAAAAAAGAATAAAAACTACACGTATATACACTATAAAAAATTTTCAAATTGTGTCTTTGTGTCAGCACCACACACTTTTGCAAATTAAAGAAATTAAGGGGAAATAGTTTCTATATGCACCCTAAAATGGAAAAATGATATCAAATAGAAAAACCCTAAACTCCATAAACAAACTTTCCCCTGACACAGCTAAGCTGACAGAGGATATTGCGTCTAAGAAAATAAAACTGCTTCTATGACCCATCATAGAATAAAGATATGTGTCATGATTAAACACATTGTAAGATTTTTCTACAAAAAATATTTAACCTCACCAAAAATCGTTTTTTTTTTTTTTTTTTTCCCCGTTCAACAGTATGTTTTTTGTTTGGGGGGCGGGGCAACACTACTATGGCTGTATGGGGCCTGAAAATTCCTGATTGTGGCCCTGCCGCACACACAGGGGAGCCGGGCCGGCCTACACCACCATGCTTAAGCAAGCCGTTGGCGCCTTAACTAGAGTAGATACAACCACCACGCCTGCTCTGCTTTATGCTATTATCATCGTAGTGTATAAGGCCCTAGGGCCTCTAGATGTACTAGGGGGTATGGGCGCTGCACATCACAGTGCAGCGGCTAGCAATGATGTCATTTCATGCGCTGGCATGAGGCCAGGATTCAGTAGGAGAAACCGACCTGCCCTGAAAGCTTGCCAACATTGGGAAACGGGTAAAAGAGGTGAGTGTTTTTTTTTTTTTTTTTATTTTCTATATGGATGTACGCCGATCTGCCTGCCTATATAATCCAACATACCTGGATGTAATCCACCTTTGTTACTGGGGGAAATATACCTACTGTTGCTCAATCTTACTACCTGGAGATAGAATCTACATACTATCTGAGGCACTTACCTCCGTGGGGGGCGAATCTATCTCTAGCCTGGGGGGATACATATTACCTATTTAACTGGGGCCTATACTGCTGCCTCCATTCCTGGGGCCTATCTACTCTCCTTAAGACTTACTGGGGGCTTCCTACAAACCTAGCCTGCTTACCTTGGGCTTACCCAGACAAACCTGCTGGGCTACTCTATTAACTGGGTTTCCAGCAGCCTAATTACCTGGGGTCCTTACCCGATTTATTCTCATCTTACCTACGGGCTTGCTTGCCTATATTAACTTGGACCTTGCATTGCTACACTTCTTCCTTGAAGTCCCTAAATTTAGGGGATCTACCTGATTTAAGGGGGTTTTGTCTAGCTGTATAAGGGGCTATATTTAGTATTCATTGTGACCTAGGGCATTTATTAGATAGCTCTCAGCCAATATGCTGATTAGTGTTTCAGTATTCTTACTTAGGATTCCCTCAGAGATTTAGTGCAGGACAAGTGTTGGGATCTTTTTTTTGGATTACAAATGGTCAGCGTGGCTGTGTTGATAGGGAGTGTATATTTTATAAGTAAAGGTTTTTTTGTCGTGCTTCAGTGGATTTTTTTTACCACTTTTTTTCTGAGTGTTAGTAATAGAGGTGTCTGAAAACGTCTATCTGTTATTAGCCGGGAACTAGGTGTCAGCCAGACCATTTGTTTTTTTTTGTCACCTCCTTTTTTAAGCTGACAACTACCAGTGCTTAGTATATAGTGGGTCTGTCAAAAAATCTCTTTTATAACACTAGAAATAAATGTTAAAAAACCACATGGAACACAGCACAAAAAAACCAACTTCAGTTAAAATATACTCTCACCGATACACGACCTTCATTAAAAAATTGGATCATACAGTGGATCTCAGTATGTCCAATTGGGAAATCTGTAGAAAAAAATAAAAAACATACTAAGCGAGAAAAAGCATGACAGTAATGAAACTCGCCATCCCTGTTGTTTACATAAAGAATCATGTTTGTGTGCCTACAGTTGATCTTCTGAGGTGCGCTAGGGGGAGGAGTTTGGACCAAACAATGCTGATTTCGAGGGGGTCAGGCGCATAAAAACAACTGAAATTTTTGGGACATTATTCACTAGCTCATTGGTCTGGACTAGACTGAACACATGTTGCAGGCTGGCTATGGCCTTATATGCTACTGGGGTAACAATTAAACAGGTGCAAGCTAATTGCTGAGAGCAGTAACATTTCCCCTCCGCTAGGGGAACCAATTAGATGAAATAAAAAAACTGCAGATTTATTTAATCCCTGTTCACACCAGCATGCAGAAAAGCCACAGTATAAGGATGGGGAGATTGACCCAAATGCAAATTACCAATAAAACAGAACCACTCACATACCCTCAGTGGATGGAAGGGGGGGGGTGGTTGATTCGGTACTACGTTGGCATTATAGAAATAAGGTCAGATACAGAAGGGTGCCAAATTAACAGATACACTGTGGTGTAAACCAAAACAACTACACGGCTATAAACACCTAGAATAAAGATAAATAAAACATAACTTTTTATTAAAAATAAATAAGAATTGAGAAAGATATCGAAAAGGACACCCTCAAATATACCTACAAAGACCTGTCTGCCTCAAAGATGGGGAAATCGCCCCAATAAGGGCGCCCCGCACACTGGATCCCTAAACTATCCTGTCCCAAGCTACATCTAAATGAAAAAAAAGGAAAAAGACATCTTATACACAAATGGAGTGCCACAAATAACCAATGAAAAGTGCGGTGATAAATAACTATAAACAACTGGAAATTACGTATTGATGTTCAATAATACTATAAAATATTGATGATGCTCATCGGAGGTTGATGCAATATATGCTAAATATTCACCAATATTCCTGATACTATAAAAATTGATGTTGCGTCATAGGTAAGATACCGGATAAATGACTCGTGCATGTTGCAGTAGCGGGGAGGGAGAAGTAAATACGAAACTAGTTAAATAAAATACGAGTAGACCAGGATGCAATGCGCTGTCAACCAGGCGCATTTCAGCAGCGCCGATCTGGCACATAATAATGACTGTTATCGCAGACAGAGCCGAGGCTTTGAATAAAGAAAATAAACATACAACATTGGCAATGAGAGCGGCTAAGCTCTAGTGTTTTATAATTATAAAAAGAGAGCCTTAGAGCAAAATTATTTGTATGCAAGCCTAAAACAGTTGTTTATTGTGATAAACCATATAAAAGATCCAAATAAGAATCCTTTAAGAATACTATGAAGTTACAATAATAAAGGTAATACATACGTGTATGATATACGGAAATATGGCTAATTAAAATGAACCTAAATATAGATGAAAAAAAAAAACAAAACGTTTTTGTGGCAGTAGACAAAGGGCTAAAATGTACTTATTAGATATTTAAAAAAAAAACCAGAGCACATAGGAGTCAGGATACTTATGTGTAAATAGAACAGATGGAATGTTTAGTATTAGACCAGTAAAGGTACCACACTGAAGGTCCAATGAGGTACTCAATCAGATTAAGTTGAGATGTTCCATAGCTTAATCACGTATCCATAATATGGCTGTTGATACTTGAATTTATATATAGCAAAAAATAATATTTAACCATACAAAGATGAATTTCAAAGTTTATGAATGATAAATGAAAATACTGGAAGAGATACTTATAATAATGGTTTTGAGCCAATATGGCACAGCCATACCACATATTAATACTGATAATGCATAAAATTATGTAATATTTTGTGAAATTGAACAGATTTGCTAAATGAATGGAGGCAATAGGACATATAAATCGTTGTTGACCCTAGTTGGCTTTAATGATTTAAAGATTGATGATCCAAGGGTTTTCCCGTTTGTAGATAGCTTTCGATCATAGTCGCCCTCGTGGAGATGGTGAGACCCTTACTCGATTTCAGAAAAGGCTAAAGCATATTGGTTATCACTGTGGAAGGTATTTTCATTTATGGCGTGAGACCGGTGAGTCACGCGTGTTTATGTGGTATATCGCCCAATATGTTCGAAAAATTACGGCGTTCTGTTCACGCTTTCGTGTTTTCAAGGAGTAACATGGACGGGCGTTATGGTACAGGAACACTGTTATTTGACAGCCTTACGTTTTGCAATTTGCAATAAAACTGTAATTCTGAAAGGTACGGCCCGTCGAAATACATGTGAATGATTTTAGAGTCATCTATTAAGCCCACTATGCTTTTCAACTTCCCAATGCTAATGTTCCCAACTTGTTTTTGTAGTCAAGCCACATTGGGGAGGACGGGGAGGGTATTATAAACTTGTACAGTCGATCCCCTATATTTTCTCCCTCTCCTGAATGTATTAGCGGGGGATGGATCTACAAAATTGGGATTATATTGGGTCCCTGGGTGAGCTAAATGGGCAAAAAAATCTGATAAGAGTGCGAATTCTGGGGAAGACGCAAGATCAAAGGTGCCAATAATACGTGTGGGACTCACTGTTCTTATTTCGCGAATGAACCTGAAGTAATGATATTTCTATCTGTATCGGCGTGTAAATGGAGTATGCCCGAGAATAATAACCTTTTTTGGGTAACCTCGCTCTAAAAAATCTGAGTTTTTAATCGTCAGCTCTTCGTTGTATTGCTGTAAGGGATTGAGGTAGATTTTCTGCGGAGTTTCAATGTACGTGGCCCTTTGGAATACCCTGTTTTAGGAACTGGGGATGGAAACTCTCTCTCATTTAAGTAGTGTGTGTTCCTGCAGTTGGCTTTCTAAAAATGGTTGTCTCAAAATCCCATCATTAGATTCGCGTCTTATCAATAGGTCCAGAAATACTAGCTCACTGGTCGTTGATTTTCGAACGTGAACTTTATAGCTACGGAGTTGACGATGAGGGCTCTACAATATAAAAGAGAGAAAGTTTTTTTCTCTTTACCTGTCCACTAGTATGATATGTCATCAATATAAACGTCCCAGAGAATATATTGATGTTTACTAACTAAAATTTTTATAACAATTCTGAGATAGACTTGGGCTCTCCGCGCACCAGCCCACGGAACAAATTAGCATTTTGTGGGGGCCATGGGGTCCCTATAGCAGTGGCCCCTGAGCCTGGTGGTAGTTTACCTTCCACAAAAGTGAAAAAATTGTGTGTTAGGATAAAACCGCAAGAGATTCCATTATAAAAGTATTGTTGTTGTAAGTCAGGCGACTCCATTGTGGACAGGCTAAGTATTCGACATGCACCGCCAAACTCCGCTCTCATGGGGGATGGTGCTGTTAGAGAGCAATCTCAACGTCAATGCTGCATACAGACGTCTCCTCCTCCACATATCAGGCCAATTCCAATTTGAACAGCACAGGGTCAGTGGTATCCCTAATGTTTAGTGGGGAAGGGAGGTAATGAATGGGCGATAAGTTTTTTTAAACAATAGAGGTCTCGCATTTTGGGTCGTAGTATTATGTATGCCTTGAAATTATAGGTCTGCATTTTTAAGTGGGACAACCCCATTATGAAACCATTAGGGAAGGCCATAAAATGTAGATTACTGAGTGTGTGTGTGGAAATAAGTAATGTTCTATCAGGTATCAATTGATTTTTAGGGATAAAGCTTTCACCCCAGAATACTTTTGAGCTGGGACAGATATTTTGTTGAAGGATGGAGTATATTTAAAGCATACGCTAGAGTTATCACTCAGATAATTGTAAGGCCACATGTTTTATATTGTCAATGGTTGCTAAGGCTTTTGACTAATTGGGTTCTAATTTGCCTCTGCTATATATGTTGGCTTGTGATTCCTGAATGGGTTACTGATTGTCCTGTCCTCAGTATAGTAGCGGGGAGTCTGTACATGACTTATACCTGGAACCCGTCCCCTTATCTTACCGATACTATCTTGTTGATTTTTTCTTTAGATGTTCCGTATTGTTGTTATCAACTGCCAATTTTTTCCCTGATGATCCCCAGTATAAATTAGTGGGGGAAAACGCGTTGGAATCTTTGGAATATTTAATGCGTTAATTGATCACTCTTTCCTATGATCATCTTCAATTTATGTTTTTAGGAATTATTGGATTATTTATGCGTTATTGCTTTACTTACCTATGGCATCATCAATTATGTATTATTTGGAACATCAAACGTTGTATTTGTGTGTTTGTATTGTTATTTATCACAGCCACTTTTTTTGTTTGTGCACTCCTTTGTGTGGTATATGTGTTTTTCTTTTATTTTCATTTAGATGTAAGCTTAGGGACAGGGTTAGTTTAGGTTTCCAGTGTGGGGGGAGCCCTTTATTGGGGCTGATTTCCCCCATCTTTGAGGCAGGACAGGTTTGGATCGGTCTATTTGAGGGTTCACGGTTGTCTTTTCGTTTTCTTTCTTAATTCTTATTTACTTTTTTTAAAAGTTATGTTTTATGTATCTTTAGTCTAGGTGTTATACCTTGTTAGATTGTTTTGGTTTAAATTGTTATTGGGTATACCCAGTACTTCATTTTATTATATCAAGGGATTCTCTACACCTATACATCGTTGCTTCAAGTAGATGTAATGGTGTGTTTGTGTCATGTGGTGTACATTGCAGGCTTACACTATTAGTGACACCCATACTATTAGATTAGGCGGTGGGGCACAGCACTTTATTTCTGTGGCCTTTTTGCATGCTGGTGTGAAAGGTATTAACTAATCTGCAGTTTTTTTTTTATCATCTATTTGTTCCCTCTAGCGGTTGGGATATGTGAGCTGCCTTCTCAGCAATTAGTCGTCACTATTAATTTTCCCAGCTTGGGTGCCGGGGGGTAGCAAATATAGGCAGAGCTGCCGGGCTGCTGGGTTCTGTCTCTATCCAGCCCATTTGAGCTGTGATATATGCCCCAGAAAAAGTGCAGTGTTTTTTTGAGTAATATGTACCGTTTTTTGTGCATGGGTACGAGCGGGTATAGTTCATTTCACAATCTCCAATGGGTTAGTCAGTCCTCTGTTCCTCCTTGGAGACTGTGCCTCTAAGCTGTAGTCTGAACCCGCTCTCCCACCCCCTGGGGGTAGTTTGTTACAGGAGTTGTGAAAAGGCGCAAAGTGGTGTGGAAAAGTGTGATTTTGTAAGGGATTTTTTTAGTCCAAATCTTCAAGGACGAGTGTTGGCCAGGAGAAGTAAGCATGAAGGCATGGACTGGATGGAGAAGAAAAGGGAATTTGAACGACTCATTGGAGAATTGTCATCTGTGAGTCAGTAAATGTACTGCACTGTAATCACTTATATGTATACAAAATGTAATGGTTTATATTTAGTAATGATGTGACAATATTATTCAGTCACTATGTGAGGGTGATATGTAGGGGTCAATGGTGTTGGTGGCATTATTCAGTCTCTTTGTGATTGGTGATATGGTGGTCTTCTGCTTGTGGGGTGGTATTATTCGGTCCCTATTTGTTGGTGGTGTATGTGGTCAAAGTGTGTGGTATTATTCATTCACTATGGGCGAGCATGATGAATGGGGCTGCCACCTGTCTTTCTCGATGTATTGTGAGCCAAAGTATGTCATGAACAAGTGTACTCCGACTTTGGTAGCGTATATGTTCCTTGGTAATGTGGCCAATGGTTACTTTTATGCACCAATAGATTTAGGGGTGGTTCTGGGGGCAGTCGCACCGACAGTCTCATAGAAGTAGACACTTTTATGATACTTTGACGCATAAACAGTTGAGAATCATAGCCAGACCCAAGTTTAAAGGTAGTCTGCTAAGACAGATTGTCATATTGGACTAGAATATGACTGCATTTTATGAAATGCAGAAAAGAGACAGGTTAATACATTCTGTAGCTTTCTACACTATCACTGTCCCGTGCCTAACGTTCATACATGTCGGTCTATGTAGTGTTGATATTTTGGGCATAACGTTTAGGTGGTATTAGTCAGAGACACATTTGTGTGGGGTATTAATGTGAGTACTTAGTGCTTGTGGATATTATTCAGTCTTTATGTTGGTGGTGATATGTTGCATGATGTGGTGGTATTTAGTCTTAGGAATAATGTGGTATATTGTTAGCCTAGGGATTCTGTTTTTGTGGTTGAGCTGGTGTTAATTGTTAACTGTACGACCAGGATTATTTTTGGTTTTGTACTCTGTACTTTGTGTTTTAGCTTTTGATATATTTTTATTTATATAAAACGTATCATTCGGGGGTAGGGGGGCATTTATCTTTACGACCTTTGAGTGTTTTACACCGGTTCCTGCCATGCAATTAGGTGAGGCAGGACTCAGATAGCACCTATGCTTCCTTCTGTGGACTACCGATAGCTTGGTGATAGATAATGGGGACACCATTACAGGAGGCGGAGGGCGATAGGCAAGTGGTAGCTAAAATAAGAACTCCTCTGTGTGACCCGAGGCACCCCAGTCGAAATAGAGTAGAACGGTGAGGTCTTATTCCTCCAGTACCAAACATTAGTTGATGTACTAGTTTGTCCTCTTGGCTCTGGTCATTGCTTATGTTACCTTATAACGAAATAGAGGTTTGGATCACTGGGTCTTTGAAGAAGGCTCATTTGTTTGAATAGTGTCCAGATCTTTAAGAAAAGATGTTCGCATCACCTTGGGGTGTTGAGAAGGCTCCTCGTTTGAATAGTCCCGGTACTTGGGAACTTTGTTGTGTGTTCATGGTGGATGTTTTTATTGTGAGGGCTGTCGGCAAGCTGGAATTATGTACAGCGAGTTTTAATGAGTGGTCTATTTGTGTTATTTCACATATAGCCTGAATTCAAAGAAAAAGGGAATAAAAAGGAAAAGTCTTATCTTTTAATGTGATTTGAATATGATGTATAAGCAAATCTGTAAGGATTGTGTGGAGGTGTATATGTCCTGTCATTTGGCTCATGGATGGGTCTGATCATCCCACCTGTTGTGCTAATGTTGAACCATATGCTCATTATTTTTCCACGACCTCCTGCAAGGTTGATCTGCTGCTCCTTTGTGAAATGGATATGTTATAATATTTTCTTAGATTAGAACTATGGTAAGATGTAATCTTTTTTAGGGAGTACGTTTAGTTGATAAAAAGATTAACTTTTCACATTATGCTTCTAACAGTGTTGTGTTTGTGAAGAGGACTCTGTATACAAGAGCCACACCTGGACTGTATCATATGAGTTCTACCTCCTTTAACCCCTTGCAATCCATTATGCATACAAAAGACTTTTGCCCCTTTTAGAAAGAGCTTTTCATGTGTCATTACCCTTATCCTTCCTTAGTTTAAACAAGTACTTTTCCCCTTACCCACCCTCTTAACCATACCCACAATCCCCCCCTCAGCACATTCACAAATATTAATACTAATATTTATGAATCCAAAAATTAAAAATAATATCAACAACACATCACAACATTAACATCTATACTTCATTTAAATTCAAACCACCAACAATCCCAAATTTAACTACAACTTTTACCCCATCCATCCCTTTTAATCTCCCCTACAAATATTTATCAAAACTCCCCCCCTTCAACACCTTTATACTATCCTAAAACAAAATAAAACTCCACATTCCACATACCCACCATAATCACCACATAATCCCAACATTTATAAATTCCACTATACCACCTTATATCCAAAAAAAAACAACTCAAAAAAACTCAAAATCCAAATTCACCCAACCATTTTAATACCACACACCAATATTCAACAACATCCTACCATTAAAACTATTATACCTAAATAAAGTCTCTATTTCTATAAACAACTCTCACAAAACCACCACCACCAATAAAGTAAGAATAATCTATATTACACCCCCCCTCCCTTAACTCCACAATCACCACACTCACACCTTCTCCATAATTACTCATCCAACACATAATATATCCAACCCCATAACTAATGCTAGCTTATCCCCCATATTAACTAGTAAAGAATGATTTAAATTAAATCTGAACCTCGACTCACCATACACTGTTAGATGTACGTAAGACTTAGTCAATAGAGAACCCACTGACTCATGTGATGAGAGAGTATATAATGTAAGAATAGATCGTGTTTTTATGTCTATTCGCCTAGATAAGTAATCTTGATCGTAGTTCGTGTGATAATTCATGTAATTGTTTTTGTCTGTTTCTCGTAGTGCATTAATCAGGCAGTGTATTAAGCGTTCCTAGTATTGTTTTTCTTGAAGTCCTTAAACTACTGCACACCTCCTGTATGATGTGAGTCTGGCTGTCGTGCCATTAGTAGACTCGCACGAGTATGTGCGTTTCTGCATGACAGGTTTGGGGATGTAGTGTGTATGTGCTGCGAAAGCTGTGTGAAGTATCGTGTAGACGTATGTAACGTGATAGTCAGTCTGTTGTTGGAGATAAGTTCACAGTTAGTTGTGTAGATTAGTAGATGATGGTCGTAATCAGAGAGCGTAATTACTATGTTATCTAGAGACATCTAAAAGGAGAAGTGGCAACGCGAAATTGTATTAAAGACTCTCCTCATGCTATGTGTACTCATTTCAGCTGGCCTAGTTGTGTGGGAGTTAGAGATCGCGTGACATGACGACTGGAGGCGAAGCTATCACCGTGTGGCGGGGCATAGATCAGCCTCTCCGGATCGTTCACAAAGTGAGATTGGTGAATATGGTGGTAGAGAGTGGTGTGAAGTTGGAATCAATGTCCGTGAACTGTGAACTATTCTGTCGCTTTTTGAGCTCAGTTGTCACTATGTGGTAGCTCTGGTTATGTAGTCTCATGGTGTGGCGGCAATATTCAGCCACTATGTGATGATGATACGTGGTGGTATTATTCAGCCACTGGGTGGTGGTGGACCCTTCGTCATCGGTTGGTCGGTATTTTTGTATTTTGTGGAATTATTGGTAATATTGGCCTTGGGATTCTGGTTTTGTGTAGTGGTGTTATTTGGTAAATGTATGACCAATATCTAGTGGATATATACATAGAACATTGTGTTACAGCTTTTTTGATATTTTAATTGATATAAAATTATCTTTAGGGAAGGAGCGGACATAGATCCTTAGAGACCTTTTATGTTTATTACATACTGTACTGCTTTAGCTCACTTACAACTAGGTGAGGGAGACTCATAAGCACCAGTTCCCCATCTTCATAAGAGGCTGTTTTGATGTCATCACGCTGGTTTGTATCAGTTGATGCAAAACTGGGTGGGGGCAACAGTCAGGTGGCAGAGACAGTGAAGGCAAAGTACAGTAGTTTTGGGGTAGGCCCCTCAGAAAAGAAAATGTAGGAGTAATAAGGGGCAGTCAATGCTGGTCAATTGTGATTCGATGCGTCACAGCAGTGTGACACAACATGTTAATGGGTAGGTTGTGTGGGAGGAGAAAATGTTTTTTTTTCCCCTCCCTTGAGGGTCATTGTACCTTAGAAGGCTTGATGCTGGATACTCCAGCTGCAGGTATACAGTTTTCAGTGCAGATGTGGAGATATTCCTTTTCCTGATATGGACTGTGATTCATACTATGACATACTATGACAGTTAGTAAATGCTCTTTGCACAACGGTCTTCATTCATATAGTGTATGCCACAAATTCTCTGTGAAATTTGGATATAATTTTACAACAAAAAACACCATATCATGCTTCCATATGAAATTGAAGGAATATAGAGGTACAATAGAGGGCTCATATAGAGCCGTATTACAGAACAATAAAAAAATGCTTGATATGACCACGTGCACAAACTTTATACCTTGAAGTTTTGATTCAATACTTACCTTTCATTTTAATGCGAAACTCTCCCAGCTGATTCTCTAGTTCATTTTCCAGGACACACATATTCTATGGCAAAACAAAAGGGTGAGGGTTATACACAAACATGGATGATCCATATTTAACTCGGCCAGAATTAGATTTTCTTGTGTTCTATATGCTTTTATATTTATTTTTTAATAAGATGGACAAAAAGTGCACTAGACAAACAGTGAGGCTGAAGTAGATTTATCAGTTTTCTAGCATAAAATAATTGAAAAATGTGCTGTACCTATCTACATACCTGCCTGAGGGGAGCTGTACCTATCTACATACCTGCCTGAGGGGATCTGTACCTATCTATATACCTGCCTGAGGGGATCTGTACCTATCTATATACCTGCCTGTGGGGAGCTGTACCTATCTATATACCTGCCTGTGGGGAGCTGTACCTATCTATATACCTGCCTGTGGGGAGCTGTACCTATCTATATACCTGCCTGTGGGGAGCTGTACCTATCTATATACCTGCCTGAGGGGAGCTGTACCTATCTATATACCTGCCTGAGGGGAGCTGTACCTATCTATATACCTGCCTGAGGGGAGCTGTACCTATCTATATACCTGCCTGAGGGGAGCTGTATCTATATACCTGCCTGCCTGTGGGTACCTATATCTAAATACCTGACTGAGGGGAGCTGTATATACCTGCCAGACTGAGGGGACATATATCTACATACCTACCTTACTGAGGAGAGCTGTATATACCTGCCTTACTGTGTACCATCGGTATATATGCAGGTATATAGATACATTCCCCAGTAAGTTTCCACAAAGATAATCCCCCAAAAAAATGTTTTCCCCGTTCATCCTATGTTTTTATTAGTCCGGCCCCCCCAAAACCATCGCACTTTTTTATGCGGCCCCATGGGAAAATTAATTGCCCACCCCTGCTCTTGACGTAGAGGATGCTCCCTTGTTGTTGATAGAGTCCTGGGTATAAATAAATCTTGGGAGAGATATCTATATTGACCTTTAATACACAGTGTGGAAAAAAAGCATTTAGTCAGCCACCAATTGTGCAAGCTCTCCCACTTAAAAAGATGAGAGAGGCCTGTAATTGACATCATAGGTAGAACTCAACTATGAGAGACAAAATGAGAAAAAACCAAAAGAAATCACATTGTCTGATTTGGAAAGAATTTATTTGCAAATTATAGTGGAAAATAAGTATTTGGTCACCTACAAACAAGCAAGATTTCTGACTCTCACAGACCTGTAACAACTTCTTTAAGAGGCTCCTCTGTTCTCCACTCATTACCTGTAGTAATGGCACCTGTTTGAACTTCTTATCAGTATAAAAGACACCTGTCCACAATCTCAAACAGTCACACTCCAAACTCCACTATGGTGAAGACCAAAGAGCTGTCAAAGGAAACCAGAAACAAAATTGTAGCACCAGAAGAAGACTGAATCTGCAATAGGCAAGCAGCTTGGTGTGAAAAAAATCAACTGTGGGAGCAATAATTAGAAAATGGAAGACATACAAGACCACTGATAATCTCCCTCGATCTGGGGCTCCACACAAGATCTCACCCCATGGGTCAAAATGATCACAAGAACGGTAAGCAAAAATCCCAGAACCTCATGGGGGAGACCTAGTGAATGACCTGCAGAGAGCTGGGACCAATGTAATAAAAGGCTGCCATCAGTAACACACTACGCCGCCAGGGACTCAGATCCTGTAGTGCCAGCTGTGTCCCCCTGCTTAAGCCAGTACAGGTCCGGGCTCATCTGACGTTTGCTAGAGAGCATTTGGATGATCCAGAAGAGTATTGGGAGAATGTCATATGGTCAGATGAAATCAAAGTAGAACGGTTTGGTAGAAACACAATTTGTCGTGTTTGGAGGAGAGAAAATGTTAAGTTGCATCCAAAGAACACCATACCTACTGTGACCACATCATGCTTTGGGGCTGTTTCTCTGCAAAGGGACCGGGACGACTGATCCGTGTACATGAAAGAATGAATGGGGCCATGTATCGTGAGATTTTGGGTGTAAACCTCCTTCAATCAGCAAGGGCATTGAAGATGAAACGTGGCTGGGTCTTCCAGCATGACAATGATCCCAAGCACACCGCCTGGGTAACGAAGGAGTGGCTTCATAAGAAGCATTTCAAGGTCCTGGAGTGGCCTAGCAAGTCTCCAGATCTCAACCCCATAGAAAACTTTTGAAAGGAAGTTGAAAGTCCGTGTTGCCCAGCGACAGCCCCAAAAAATCACTGCTCTAGAGAAGATATGCATGGAGGAATGGGCCAACATACCAGCAACAGTGTGTACCAACATTGTGAAGACTTACAGAAAACGTTTGACCTCTGTCATAGCCAACAAAGGATATTTAACAAAGTATTGAGAAGATCTTTTGTTATTGACCAAATACTTGTTTTCCACCATAATTTGCAAATAAATTCTTTCCAAACAGACAATGTGATTTTCTGGATTTGTTTTCCCATTTTGTCTCTCATGGTTGAGGTCTACCTATGATGTCAATTACAGGTCTCATCTTTTTAAGTGGGAGAACTTGCACAATTGGTGGCTGACTAAATACTTTTTTTCCCGACTGTATCTATACATATTAGGTCCCCCAGAAGTCATCTTTTCTCTAAACTAAATAACACTAATCTTGCTAATCTTTCTGGGTATTGCAGTCCACCCAGTCCTTTTATTATTTTCGTTACCCGCCTTTGAACCTGTTCAAGCTCTACAATGCCTTTCCTGTGAACTGGTGCCCAAAACTGTACAGAATATTCCATGTGTGGTCTTACCATTGACTTGTATAATGGGAGATTGATGTTCTCCTCGTTTGCTTCTATGCCCCTTTTAATACACCTTATGATCCTGTTTGCCTTGGCAGCTGCTGCCTGACACTGGCTGCTACATTTAAGTTTATTGTCCACTAGAATTCCCAAGTCCTTCTCCATGTCATTTTTTCCCAGCTTTTTTCCGTTTAACAAGTAATCATGGAATGGATTTTTCCTCCTCATGTGCATAACCTTGCATTTATCTGCGTTAAACCTCATCTGCCATTTCTCTGCCCAGGCCTCCAACTTACTTAGATTCCTTTGTAATAACACATTATCCTCTATTGTGTTGATTACTTTACAGAACTTAGCATCATCTGCAAAGATTGATATTCTACTGTGCAATCCATGTGTACGATGATTAATGAATATAATAAAGAAAATAGGGCCCAATACTGACCCATGTGGTACGCTTGAACAGAGTTATACTTTTATTTTCAGTGAGATAGTCCAGGATAGCATCTCTTAAAAAACCTTTAAACATTTTACCTATAACAGAGGTTAAACTTAATGGTCAATAGTTTCCAGGATCACTTTTTGACCCCTTTATAAATATTATAAATATATATTGGCACTACATTTGCTATGCGCTTTGGGATATACCCCGTTATTATATAGTCCATAAATATTAAGAATAGGGGCCTATCTTTCACATTACTTAATTCCCTTAGGATATCGGGGTGTATTCCATCAGGACCTGGTGATTTGTCTATTTTAATCTACTTCAGACAGAGCTTCACTTATTCCTGGGTTAGACAAGAAACATTTAAGATGGAGTTTGCCTCATCCCTCTGCTCAAACAGGAATTTTCCTTAGTAATTACAGTGGAGAAAAAAATTGTTTATTAGGTTTGCTTTCTCCTCATCGCCCTCTACAATATTTCCATCACTAATTTTCAAAGGGCCAATATTTTCCGTTTTAATCTTTTTACTATTTATATAGTTAAAAATATTTGGGGTTAGTTTTACTCTCCTTGGCAATCTGTCTTTATCATTAATTTTACATATTGTATTTTTTTCCTTCTAGCTTTCTAGTGCCTTTTCACTGTCCTTCTGTTTAATTCACTTCAACACTTTCTTTTTTCTTATTTATTGCCGCTTTTACATCTCTGTTGATCCACATTGTTTTGTTCCTGTTTCTGGTCATTTTATTTCCATACGTTATGTACCTCTCACAGTGGGCACTTAAGATGTGTAAAGATCTCCCATTTATTACCTGTTCTGTAATATTTTAACACCATGTCACAGTCAAAGCAGTTTAGGGCCTCTCTAAGCAGATTAAAATTAGTCTCCGTGAAATTCAGTGTTTTTATGGCTCCTCGACAAAATACTTTACTGAAGGATAAATGGAATTTTTTATATCGTGGTCATTATTTCCAACGTGAACGTTTGTTACTCTGTCAGGTTTTATAATTTCTCCACTTTGCTTTAATTTCTATGAAACACCTGATGGATTAATAAACTTCCAAAATACAATTTTAAATACCTTAAGGGGTGTACTTTGTTAGGCAGAGTAATTTATGGGAGAAACATACATGCCCCTCAAAGCCACGTCAGAACTGGACTGGTTCCCTAAAAAAACCTGTTGAAAATTTTCTTGCAAATATGAAAAATGACTTAAAATTTCTAGGCTCCCTAATATCGTAAAAAATAAAAAAAGAAATTTAAAAAAGGATGCGAAACAACAGTAGACACATGGCAGACGCTAGTTCTAGAATATTTTGTGTCAATAACTATCTGCCTTGCACGAAGACATTTTTGGACTTTGAAAACTGCAAATTTTTCACGACATTTCGATATTTTACTCAAATAAACTTGATTGTATGGACCAAAATTTCTTACTAAGTTAAGTCACAATGTGTCACGTAAAAAAAATCTCTGAATCACATGGATAGGTAAAGGTAGCAAAAAGTTATTCTCACATAAAGCGACGTGTCAGATATAAAAAATGGGGCTCTGTCAGGAAGGTCAAAACTGGCTGCGTCCTTAAGAAGTTAAAGTACATAAAGTACATTGTGTCTAGACAAAATTATTTTAATAATGCTACTATTACAACTATTGAGCAGCTCCCAGATATGGTGCACAATAGATTTTAGCAACTCAGACAATTGTAATTATATTGGATATATAAACTTATCTACGTACATACTGATGGGTTTAACCTCCTAAAGGGGTTGTCTCACTGTGCAGTTTCAGAGCCAAAAGCAGTTTTACATTCATGTATCCTGTCTCTTCCTGGTCAGACTGTGGGTGGTTTTATAGCAGTGATTAGCATACCAACTCTGTATTCCCAACTCTTAACCTACTCTTACTCATCCATGAGCTCTAAAGCTCTCTGCTTCAGAGCAGGTAAACAAGTATTAATCTTCATTGTTTGTTAGAGACAACATACTCTGTTTTCAAGCTGCTGGCAGTCCAACCTGTGGTGACATCACTCCCTGCTCTCACATGCGCACTCAGAAAAAAATTTCTCATTTTCTCAACAAAGCCAAAAACCCAGAGCAATATATTTTGAAAAAGTTTTCAATTACCCTTCCCTACATGTTAAAAGCTAATCTTTGGGGGGCGTGGCCGGAAGTCGAGCGGGATGGACGTGTGATCGTGGAGCTCCCGCATGAAGAGGCCGAAAATAAGAAATAAACCCCAGTATTTGCGCCCATCCATGGGTAAAAGACAACTGCACCTGCAGAAGACTACCCCCGGCAGCTCCGTCGCGGACCCAGACTGCCCTGGACGTCTTCCTTCACAGGGCTCGGCCAGCAGCAGTTCCCGCGCCAGCCCGGACCTCGGCGCCATTACCTCGTGGGTCCGGGCAGCGAGAGAAGGCCCCCTGCTCACCGGACCCCCAAAAGACTGCCTCTGCAGGGCGTACTCCACGCCCCGGTTCCACTAAGGCTTTTGCAGCCCCCTGGGGATCGCCTCCCCCGACACCTGGGGGGGGAGAGAGGGACACTCACAACCCACTCCAGGTCCTCCCGCATCCCCCCCCGGGCCTCTTTGGGGGAGTGGCACCCCCCGCCAGGCTCCCCTTTCCCCCGCATCGGGGCAGAGGAAACATACGCGCCAGGGCTGCCCGGGCCAAAAATTTCGCCCAAAAGGCAAAAGGGGCCGCCCTAACATTGCCTCTGTCAAGGGGGTACGGCCACAGGGGTCCCCAATGGGCCTCACGGGGCAAGGGCCCCTTTAAAATTCAAGCCCCCCCCTCCATCCGGCAGCAGGGTTTCTCACAGTAGCTTCAATCGTGGCAGGGCTCTCCTGTCCCTTGCTGGCTCTATACCCCTGATCCACCCGCACTCCACCGTGGGAAAGGAGGATGATGCAGCTCCCGGTAGGGAAAAATTGGGGCTCTATTATTGGTTCAAGGCGGATAGCGACCCTGTAGAGCAGCTGGAGGATGACCACGACGATAGCGCAAATATCTGACCCAAGTCCCCCCTCCCTTTTCGGCAAAAATATCCACTATGCAAAAAAAAAAGGCGCCCATCAGAAGAGGTGGACAACCGGGGTCGCCGCAGCAATTTTGCGTTTTGGGGGCCCTGCCGGACCCCAGGGGGACGAAAATATTAAAGCTACATTGGATTCTTTTTTTTTCCCAAGTGTTGGGGGGCCCTCTTCCCCCTACATTCAAGCTGGACAGGGCCCACAGAGCGCTGCCCCCGGGGGGCTTTTCCGCAACCGGGGGGTGTCTCTGTTGTTTTTCCATGTCCCAATTGAAGGAGGGGCATGGAGAAGGGCTAGGGGTGTCCCGTTTCCTTTAAATTCCGGGGTTCTTCAGTCCAGCTCTTCCCCAGGACTGTTTTGGGGTCCCCTTCAGAAGCGTCGGCGCTTGAAAAACCCCCCCTCCTTTGCCCTTCAGGAAACACCCCCCTACCGTACAGATGGCATTTCCCGTTTGCCCATCCCCCGGCGGGGAGGGGCGATTGCCGTTGATCTTCCCAGGCCCTTTTCCGGACTTCTGCCAAGTCTTCAACCCCGGCCCCAAGGTTGACGACTGGGACCTTTTATTCCTGCCCCCCCTCCAGTTTGGTAGAAGGTTTCCCCCGCAGGGGTGGTACGGCGGACACTTCTCTCCCCCACAGACCCGGGGCCCCCCTTCAGCTGAGGGGTGCTCTCCTGACGAAGGCCCCCAAATGGCTGCATCGGGACTCTTCTTTTACTGAAATCCCGGGTTTATCGTTAAACGTAGCCTATCTTTTTTTCTCGTTGGAAGTTTGGGGGTTATGATTTTTCATCAAAGTACTTTTGCCTTATGGTTTGTGTTGATCCATTTGTTTTTTGTTACCGCTATCCACTATGGTGGATATAAACTTCGGGTTTCCCCACATATGGGAGGGGGGGGGTCTCGACGGGGGGATCCCATTTGGGGGTCTTCACGGGGGCCCCACTTGGAACCCTTTCCCCTTTTCACACCCCCTCTTACCCCCAGGACTAGAGACGGGGGACCCGGGTACCCCTTCCCCCCTCTCTCTATTTGGCAAATCATCTTTTTGGTTTTTCGGGACATTATACGTTGCGGGTTTTGTTAACGGGCCCTGCGTTTGTCCCGTCCTCCCCCTTCCTCGGGGCCCTTCCCCAAAGTTGCCCAAACCCTAGGGAGGTTTTCCTGCACTATTGGCCTCTTGTTTTGGATCCCCTTTCTTCCTCCTGCCTATTTAGTTTCGGGGTTTCCCCCCGTGGGTCTGGTTCGCCAGGGTTCAGTCCTCACTTTGAACGTGAAAGGCCTAAATTTCTAACGCAAAAACGAAGTTTGGGTCCTTAGGAAAAAGGGGTTTTGGGGGCTGAAGGGTTTTTCCCCTGCAGGGTGCACTTTGGGCCCTGGGGCCTTTTGCTTTCCCCAACAGGGTTTTTTCGGTCACTTTTAATGCACATGGCCCCGTCCAGAAAAGGCGGGTGTGTAAAGGGTTTCCTAGGACTTCCCCCCGCGGTTTAGAAAGTCAATTTTGCCCCAGAGGTCGTTTCATCACCCTTACAGGCCTCCCTCCCAATAGACATATTCGTTTTTTGCAATGTTTACTCCCCAAAATTTGCTCAGTACCCTTTTTAAAAGAAGGTTTTGCTTAAACTCTGGTCTTCCTTCCTCGGCAGTTTTGGTAGGAGGGGACCTCAACTTTGTGTTTCGGGGGATGGATCGCTGTGGGTAGGGGGGGTCTGGGGACCCCCTTTGGCCCAGAATCTCGGGCTCCCTTTTCGAAGTCATAAAGGGGGCAGGGCCGTTTGATCTGTGGGGGTTAATCATCCCGGGGATGGGTACACCTTTTACTCCCCTCCCCACAAAACGCACACCAGGTGGACTATTTCTTCGGGAACTCCCCCATTGCGGATGGTGACGGGGTACGAATAGAGCCGATTACCTGTCGGATCACCCCCCAGTATGGTAAAACCAAATTTTTCCAAGCCCCCACGGAAAGGGTTTTCATCCCTTTGGGAGACTGAATGAACCCCTTATCAAAACCCGCCCTATGAGAGAAGCGGGGGAAATCCTTTGGGGCACCCTCTTTGAGACCAATGTGGGTTGGGGTGTCCTTGGGCTCCCTGTGGGGGGGCTCAAAAGGCTGTATTTGGGGTGAGTGCATTTCCCTAGGCTCCAGAGTTTGAGGGATTTTGATTGGGAAGTCCTCTCTGAGGAGTCGTCTCCAACACTACAGAGACGAATGTACCGACACCAACACTGTCACTTAGGCACATAGTTTTTCCGAAAGGGGCCAAAGTATCGCGGTCCCCTAAGGAAAAAATTACTATTATACTCTAAGCAAAGGGATTTTGAGTATGCAACAAGGGGCACACCCAAATTTGGCTAGGCAACTAAAAGAAAGGACTGTGTCCTCCAACCGCAGGGCGTCCGAAATAGGGGGGGGCACTCTTTCTACGATCCCAAATCGATTGCTGAATTTCTGGGTTTTTCCCAAGCTATCTCTTCCCATCGGGTCCCGGGGGAGGACATAGAGGCAAAAAAACTTTATTAGGGATTTTTTTTACAGCATGCCCCCTGCCCAGGGTCTCGCCCAAGCGTCTGACTCCCTTGGCCCCCCTTTACAAGAAGAGCTGTTGGAGGTGAGAAGGAGCTCCCCCTTTGAGCAAGGCCCCTGGGCCGAGGCCTCCCATTCAGTACTTTAAGCCCTTTTTGGAGATTGACCCCAGTCATGCTGTCTCTCTTCAAAATTCCTTCCAGTGGCTCCCCCAAACCCCTCTTTATGTCAATTTTCAACCTCAACTTTTTTAAAAGGTTTGGGGAGGACCAGCTGATAGTGCGAGCTAAGGCCCATAGCCTCCTGAAACGGATAAATTTTTTACAAGCTGTGGCAATAGATTGGGGTATGGGTGCCCCAGTGGTCAATAAGGGCCCCAAATGGGATATGTCCCCTTCGTCAAGGGGGGGGGACAAACCCGAAGAATATCGGGCCTGATGAGGTTCTTAAGCTCGATCGGAGGGGAAATTTTTTCCTTTGCCTGTTGCGGAAAAAGGGCCTTTGACCGGTTGGGGTGGCCATTCCTCTTTTAAACTTTGTCAATTTTGGGGCCCAAAAGGGCCATTATGAGGGGGATCAGAGGCCTTTTCACTTCTCCCTCTGCGGCAGTTAAATTCCCCCCAAACCTCCCACAGGTTTCCCGATTAAAAAAAGGACAAGCAAGGGTGGGCCGCTGTCCCCCCTCCTGTTTGTCCTTTGCATAGAGCCCCTAGCGGCAGCGATTGGGCCCCCCGATATTCAGGGGGGAAGGTGAAAGGGTAGGGAGTTTAAAAATCTCCTTATTTGCGAAACATCCTCCTAACACTGACAAACCTAATATCCTCTTCCCTCCCTACTAACCCCTTTGGGGCGCTTTAGCGTTCCTCCCGGGTACAAAGTTAATGCCCAAAAACGGAGCTTCCCCAAATTAATTTGCATGGAGGAAAATGACCGTTCAAGGTAATTTTCCCTATCATTTGGGAGGCCCATCCCTTAAATACTTAGGCGTTATGATAACGGATAAATTTGACACCCCCTTCAGGCTAATTTCCCGTCGCTGTTTTAGGGAGTTGAAGGTTTTTTTTGTAAATGGCAAAACCCTGCCCTATCTGTTTTTTTTGGGAGGATTAATGCGGTTTTAAAAGACAATTCTGCCCAAACCCTTTACTTTTTGAGACACTCCCGGCCGGTCCCAAAAAGGGAGCTGAGGTCCTTTAGGCGCCTCCCGCACTTTATTGGTCTCGGGGCAGCCCCCGAGTGGCAAAGGGGTGTTTTAATGACGAGTAAGCAGTTGGGGGGGGGGGGGGGGGCTTTTGGGGGTACCCAACTTTCTCCACTATTTTGGGCAGCCCCTTTCGCCGTATTCCCCGCATGGTCAGCCCCGAGATCATACTCCCAAAGGATGGGGTGAGAGATTGGGGTTTGGCTCCATCCCTCCAAAAATTCGTTTTTGGCACTCTAGGCCACTCCCCATAGACCAGCTCTGTTGGGGGCCCATTAGGTTCACTTTAGTATTGGCAGACTGCAGAGACCAGTTCCATTTGGCTTCCCCCTTCTTATTTTGACTCGTTTTGTGCACCCCCCTCCCCCCTACCCCCTAGTTCTTTTGGGGTTCTTCGATCGACCATTTGGGTGGGGCGAGATCGTTTTTCTTTGCAGACATTGCGGGGTTCCGGGACAGGAGGCTTTTCCTCTTTGAGTATCCAAGAGCAGCATGACCTCCCCGCTACCAAAGATTCCCCTTATCTCCAGAATAATCACCTCCTTTCCTCACTTTTGGTACTTCAGTTCTCTCCCCCCCCCTACTCTTTTGAGCGTTGTGCAAAAAATGGGACCCTTCCCAGGGGTTTGACTCCCTTTAACACGCTGTTGAATGGGGCCCCGGAGGGGGGGCCCAAAAACCATAAAATATGCAAAATGGGAACCCACCTAGGCAAAACCGGTTCCCTACCATTGGCAGGGTTTTATGGAGGGCAGCGGCCAAGTCTTCGTCTGCGTGGCCCAGAAGGAAACTTATACAAGTCCTTCTTCATTGGGACCATACACCCGATCTTCTCCCCAGGTGGTTCCCCCAAACCCCGTCGGTCTCTGGAGATGTGGCTGCACCGGAACCCTCCCCCACATATTCGGGAAGTGTCAGCCCTGGGGCCCTTTGGGGGGAAAAATGAGGGGGCCTTTGGGTAGGGTCTTTTTATGTGGGATTCCTTGACCCCCTTGCTACCTATTGGGGGCCCCGGTTGATGGCCTTCCAAAAGGTCAAAGCCAATGATGCTGCATGTCCTCATAGGGCTAGGGTTCATTTTCGGGGGGGGTGGGAAAAAAACCAGCCCCCCCCCGCGGCATTGATCTTGTCCCAAAAAATTTGGGGAGATTTGTCGTATGGAGTACCGCGGGTTTTTCTACATAATCAGTAGGCCAGCTGAGAAAGTATGGGCCATTTTTGGGGAATTTGGTTGATATTTGAAGGGAGTGGGGTGCCCTTTTCATTCCCTTCCCCCTTCCCCCCCCCTTTTTTCTTTTCCCTTGTCCCTTTTTTTGATCTTTTGCATCCTGTTAAGGGTGGGGTTTGGGGCGCCAGGGGTTTCGCCCAGGGGCATACATACTGGTGGGCTCTTGCTCCCCTTGTCTACCCTTGAAGAGTATGATGGGGCATTCCCTACGGTAACTTGTTTACTTGTTTATTTATGAAAAACAAAAAATTTGAAAAAAATACAGTTACAAAAAAAAAAGTAATCTTTGTATAAAACAGCCCTTTAAAAGGGGAAACCCGCACATAATTTGGGCCCCCCCCCTTTTGGGGGAAAGGACAAATAGTGTCAACCTGCTGTTTTCCAGCGCTGTGTATTATTTCTTTAAGATGCTGTGTTTTTGGCATTTACCCTCAAATCTTATTTATGGTAGGTGTTAGCCCCGACACAAAGGCTTGCCTTTCCCCCCATGGCGTATGCACATGTTTTTTCCCTTTTTAAAGTAAAAGGTTTATCAGTTTAGTGGGTGTGGCTTGCCCCAGATGGCGGGGTTTGAAAAAAACAGACTCTTTGAATGACTCTTCTGCCTGAAAACTGCAGATTTGAGAATTAAATACATGAAAACTACAGCATTTTACAGAATAAGGGACCCAGCGCTGGAAACAGCAGGTCTGACACTAGCTTTTTCTGCCCTCAGCAAGGGGGGCATAATCTATGTGACAGGTTCTTTTTAAGGACACTTTATGAACCTTCCTGACAGAGCCCCATTTTTAAAATCTGTCTTTTTATGTGGGAATAACTCTTATACTTTTATCCTATCCATGTGATTCAGAGAATGTTTTTTGGGACACATTGTGTTTTAAGATCGTAATAAGACGAAAAGACGGAGATATGATTCATTTATATACAGTACAGACCAAAAGTTTGAACACGCCTTCTCATTTCAAGAGTTTTCTGTATTTTCATGACTATAAAAATTGCAGATTCACACTGAAGGCATCAAAACTATGAATTAACACATGTGGAATTATATACTTAACAAAAAAGTGTGAAACAACTGAAAATATGTCTTATATTCTAGATTCTTCAAAGTAGCCATCTTTTGCTTTGATTACTGTTTTGCACACTCTTGGCATTCTCTTGATGAGCTTCAAGAGGTAGTCACCTGAAATGGTCTTCCAACAGTCTTGAAGGAGTTCCCAGAGATACTTAACACTTGTTGGCCCTTTTGCCTTCACTCTGCGGTCCAGCTCACACCACCCCATCACTCTACTTCTTGGTCAAATAGCCCCTACACAGTCTGGAGGTGTGTTTGGGGTCATTGTCCTGTTGAAAAATAAATGATGGTCCAACTAAACGCAAATCGGATGGAATAGCATGCCGCTGCAAGATGCTGTGGTAACCATGCTGGTTCAGTATTCCTTCAATTTTGAATAAATTCCCAACAGTGTACCAGCAAAGCACCCCCACACCTCCTCCTCCATGCTTCACGGCGGGAACCAGGCATGTAGAGTCCATTCGTTCACCTTTTCGCACAAAGACACGGTGGTTGGAACCAAAGATCTTAAATTTGGACTCATCAGACCAAAGCACAGATTTCCACTGGTCTAATGTCCATTCCTTGTGTTTTTTAGCCCAAACAAGTTTCTTCTGCTTGTTGCCTGTCCTTAGCAGTGGTTTCCTAGCAGCTATTTTACCATGAAGGCCTGCTGCACACAGTCTCCTCTTAACAGTTGTTGTAGAGATGTGTCTGCTGCTAGAACTCTGTGTGGAATTGACCTGGTCTCTAATCTGAGCTGCTGTTAACCTGCGATTTCTGAGGCTGGTGACTCGGATGAACTTATCCTCCACAGCAGAGGTGACTCTTTCTTTCCTGGGGCAGTCCTCATGTTAGCCAGTTTCCTTGTAGCGTTTGATGGTTTGTGCCACCGCACTTGGGGACACTTTCAAAGTTTCCCCAATTTTTCGGACTGACTGACCTTCATTTCTTAAAGTAATGATGGCCACTCGTTTTTCTTTACTTAGCTGCTTTTTTCTTGCAATAATAGAAATTTTAACAGTCTATTCAGTAGGTATACACTTGACTTCTAAACAACCCAACTGATGGTCCCAAACCCATATGGATCAAAAATGGGTATACACATCTACTTATTGTATTACTGTTTACTAAGGAATTTTCAATGATAAAATGCTTCTTTACATTAGGTTACAATGTTTTGTTAGAATGTTACCCACAATAGAATATACACAGTAATATTCTTTCCTCTTTTATGCCTTTAATTACTGATAAATCTAATAATCCAGTGTTTTATAGTCCAAAAATACAGTATTCGGCATATATATATCAAATCTTATATGAAGAATTTTTATTTACAGATATCTTACCTCTGTATATTCTTTGTAACCTTTTCCAGCTTCTGACATGCTCTCACGGGCCTCTTTGCTACTTGGAGAGGCTGAATAAGCCTTTACCATATTATGTGCTCCATCTCTCAATCTACGCTGGATACAGTATGCTTCATATACTTCATCTATCTAAAAAAAAAAAAAAAAAAAGACAAATTTTAAATATATATATTATATATATATATATATATATATATATATATTATATATATATATATATATATACATATCAAAACATACATACACACATACACACACACACACACAGTGAAGGAAATAATTATTTGATCCCTTACTGATTGTGTAAGCTTGCCCACTGATAATGACATGTACAGTCTATAATAATTTTAAGGGTAGGTTAATTTTAACATCGGGCGCAATAACTAAGGAAGACGCAGGAGGAGATCGCTCCTCCTGCGTCTCTGTCTGTGACAGCAACTGCACGGATCGCGCGATCCGTGCAGCTCCTGCCTTCTGACACACAGCACGGAGGGCATAGAATGCCTTCCGGGTTGTCTGTGACGTCACGATGCCTGGCTGTGCCCTGTGGGCATGGCCCGGCATCGTGACTGACAGTTTGCAAGGGAACCAGTGCACAGTAACAAGCTGTGTACTGATTCCTATTGAATGAGAGATCTAAAGATCATAAAATGGAATAAAAGTGATCAAAACCCCTATAAACGGCAACGTTGTACCAATTAAAACGTCAGTTCATCCCGCAAAAAAAAAAAAGTCCTAACACAGCTCTGTATACGGAAAAATAAAAAAGTTATGGCTCTCAGAAGACAGCGATGCATAAATATTCTTTTACACACTAAAAACACTTTTTTTTTTTTTTTTTTTTTTTTTTTTTTAAAGTGCTTCAACATAAAAAACTATATAAATTGGGTATCGCCATAATAGTATCGACCCACAGAGTAAAGCTAACTTATTACGGATACTGCACAGTGAGCGCTGTTAAAACTAAAAATAAAAAACACTACTAGGATTGCAGTATTTTCTTCACTCTGCCTTCCAAAAAACGGATTTAAAACTGATCAAAAAGTCTTGTCCCCCCAAAAATGATATCAATAAAAACGTCAACTTATCCCGCAAAAAACAAACCTGTAAACAGCTCCATACACAGAAAAATAAAAAAAGTAATGGCTCTCAGACTATGGCAATGCAAAAATGTGTTTTCCTGTTTGAATAAAAGTTTTTTTCATTGTATAAAAGCAGTAAAAAATAAAAAAATATATACAAATTGGGTATTGCTGTAATCGTATCGACCTGCTGAGTAAAGCTAGCAAGTCATATCTAACGCAGAGTGACCGCTATAAAAAATAAAAAACACTACCAGGATTGCTGTATTTTGTTCAAAACGCCTCACAAAAACCTTAATAAAAAGTGAAAAAAGTTTTGTATGCACCCCATAATGGTTCCCAAATAAAAGCATCAATTCATCCCGCAAAAAAACAAGGCCTACAAAAGCTCTGCACACAGCAAAAAAAAAAAAGTTATTACTGTCAGAATAGGACAACATAAAAACGCAATTTTTTTATAGACCTATTTCTATTGTTAAAAGTAATAAAACTTTAAAAAACTAAAATAATATTTATACCATTACAATTGTCCCGGGACCCCATAGTAAAGTTATCACATCATTTACAGTGCATGGCGAACGCTGTAAAATTAAAAGCCCAAAAAACAATGGTGGAACTGTTTCCCCCCACCCCCCACCCCCCCATTTTCATGCCCAATGCAAAAAAAAACGAGGGAAAACCCCAGTGCACCCAAAATGCCCAATACACCCCTAGATGAGACCCCCGAGGTGTGTTGAATCTAAAATGGGGCGATTTTGGGAAAGGTTCCACCTGTTCTGGTACTTTGGGGGCTTTGCAAATGCGACATGGCCCCACCAAAATCTGCGTTCCAAAAGCCAAATAGCGCGCCCTCCCTTGTACCCCCTGCCATGGGTCCAAACAGCAGTTTACACCCACATGTAAAGTATTGCCGAACTTGGAAGAACGTGTGTAACAAAGCTTTGGGGTTCTTTTTTCCAGGATTCCTTGTAAATATGAAACATTTTAAGCTAAAATTGCAGATTGTTGGAATTTTTTATTTTTTTATTTTCACAGCCTGATGCTAAAAAAAAAATTTGTGAATCACCTGTGGGGTCGATATACTCACTACATACCTGTATAAAATACCTTAAGGGGTGTAGTTTCCAATATGGGGTCTTTTTGGGGTGTTTATTAAGTTTTAGCAAAATTAGGGCCTCTTCAAACCTGAAATGGCGCCTAAATAAAATTGCATTGAAAATGAGACTCCAGAGTCCAGTAGGTGCTCCTCCTATTCTTGGGCTTATGTTTGAGCCAAATAATGCACTAGGGCCACATATGGGATATCTCTAAAAACAGGAGACCTGGGGGAAATGATATTACAGTGCATTTACCTAGTCACATTTACCGTATTCCAGTGAATAATGGATAAATATTGAAAATTTGCAAAAATTTGTGAAATTTTGAAATTTCACCTCCACTTTACTTTAATTTCTTGTGAAAACACCTAAAGGGTTTTTCAAACTTCCTAAACGGGGTTGTAATACGTTAGGGGTTCTAGTTTCTTAGATGGTGTCATTTATGGGGGTATCTAACATGCAGGCCCCTCAAAGCCACGTCAGAAAATGGAAATGGTTCCCTGAAAAAATTTATATTGCAAATTTTCTTGAAAATGTGAGAAATTTTCTACTAAATTTCTAAACCCTCTAATGTCATAAAAAAAGGACATTTAAAAAATGATGCCAACCTCTAGTAGACATATGGTAGATGCTAGTTATCAACTATTTTGTGGTGAATAATTATCTGTCTTGTACGCAGAAATTTTTGAACTTTCAAAATCACAGATTTTTCAAATTTTTCATGAAATTTTGATATTTTTCACAAAAAAAACAAGGCTTGTATGGATAAAATTTTCTTACTAACTTAAAGCACGATGTGTCACGAGAAAACAACTCAGAATCACTTTGGGTAGGTAAAAGTGTCAAAAAGTTATTCTCACATAAAGTGACTCATGTCAGATTTCAAAAATAGGGCTGTGTCAGGAATGCCAAAACTGGCTGGGTCCTTAATGGGTTAAACACAGCTGTCTTAAATAGTCACCTTTATAAGTGTGCTTTCACACAGCGCAGTTTTGTGAGCTCCAATTAAACTGCCTTTATTACCAGCAAGCTTCAGTTGTCTAAATTGTTCAGAAAGGTGTTTAAAGTAAGTAATCAATTACTGTGTTTGAAGTGTTGTGGATTACAAACCACTAATTGATTACTCACTTTCCAAACAGCTTTAAATAAGTGAAAAAAGCAGGCACATAATTGGAGCGCAGTTAAAAATGCATCAAAACTGTGCTGTGTGAAAGCACCCTAAAAGACTCATCCATAGACTCAGTCAGAATCTACTCTCTACAACATGGGCAAGAACAAAGAGCTTTATAACTATGTCAGGGACAAGATAATAGAACTGCAAAAAGCTGGAATGGGCTATAAAACCATAAGTCTCTGGGTGAGAAGGATACAACTGTTGGTGCAATAGTAAGAAAATTGAAGAAATACAAAATGACTGTCAATCGACATCGATCTGGGGCATCATGCAAAATCTCACCTCATTGAGTATCCTTGATCATGAACAAGGTGAGAGATCAGCCTAAAAAATACAAGGGGGGAACTTGTTTAAAAATCCCCAAAGGCCAGCTGGACCACAGCCACCAAGAAATCCATTGGTAACACATTACGCAGTAATGGTTTAAAATCCTGCAGTGTGCGCTGCTCAAGAAGGCCCATCTGAAGTTTGCCAATGAACACCTGGTTGATTCTGTGAGTGAGTGATTGGGAGAAGGTGCTGTGGTCAGCTGAGACAAAAATTTAGCTCTTTGGCATTAACTCAACTCGCCGTGTTTAGAGGAAAAGAAATGCTGCCTATGACCCAAAGAATACCGTCCAGTCAAGCATGAAGGTGGAAACATTATGTTCTGGGAGTGTTTCTGTGCTAAGGGCACGGATACTTACCGCATCAATGGGAGAATGGATGGAGCCATGTACCATAAATCCTGACGACAACATCCTTCCTCCGCCAAGCATTAAAAAAAGGGGGCGTGGCTGGGTCTTTCCCGCAAGAAAATGACCCAAAACATACAGCCAAGGCAACAAAAGAGTGGTTCAAAAAAAAGCACATTAAGGTCATGAAGTGGCCCAGCTAGTCTCCAGACCTTAATCCCATAGAAAACATATGGAGGGAGTTGAAGCTCCGAGTTGCCAAGCAACAGCCTCAAAATCTTAATGATTTAGAGATGATCAAAGAGGAGTGGACCAAAATGCCTCCTGACATGTGCACAAAACTCATCATCAATTACAAAAAATGTCTAACTGCTGTGCTTGCCAACAAGGGTTTTGCTACCAAGTATTAAGTCTTGTTTGCCAGAGGGATCAAATACTTATTTCTCAATGCAAAATGCAAATAAGTTTATATAATTTATACAATGGTATTTTTTTAGATTTTATTTCCTTCACTGTGTATGTATGTATATATATATATATATATTATATTATATATATATATATATATATATATATATATATATATATATATATATTATATATATATATATATATATCATATATATACACTCACCGGCCACTTTATTAGGTACACCATACTAGTAACGGGTTGGACCCCCTTTTGCCTTCAGAACTGCCTCAATTCTTCGTGGCATAGATTCAACAAGGTGTTGCAACGATGCTCAATTGGTACCAAGGGGCCCAAAGAGTGCCAAGAAAATATTCCCCACACCATGACACCACCACCACAAGCCTGAACCGTTGATACAAGGCAGGATGGATCCATGCTTTCATGTTGTTGACGCCAAATTCTGATCCTACCATCCGAATGTCGCTGCAGAAATCGAGACTCATCAGACCAGGCAACGTTTTTCCAATCTTCTACTGTCCAATTTCGATGAGCTTGGGCAAATTGGAGCCTCAGTTTCCTGTTCTTAGCTGAAAGGAGTGGCACCCGGTGTGGTCTTCTGCTGCTGTAGCCCATCTGCCTCAAAGTTCGCCGTCCTGTGCGTTCAGAGATGCTCTTCTGCCTACCTTGGCTGTAACGGGTGGCTATTTGAGTCACTGTTGCCTTTCTATCAGCTCGATCCAGTCTGCCCATTCTCCTTTGACCTCTGGCATCAACAAGGCATTTCCGCCCACAGGACTGCCGCTCACTGGATGTTTTTTCTTTTTCGGACCATTCTCTGTAAACCCTAGAGATGGTTGTGCGTGAAAATCCCAGGAGATCAGCAGTTTCTGAAATACTCAGACCAGCCCTTCTGGCACCAACAACCATGCCACGTTCAAAGGCACTCAAATCACCTTTCTTCCCCATACTGATGCTCGGTTTGAACTGCAGGAGATTGTCTTGACCATGTCTACATGCCTAAATGCACTGAGTTTCCGCCATGTGATTGGCTGATTAGAAATTAAGTGTTAACGAGCAGTTGGACAGGTGTACCTAATAAAGTGGCCGGTGAGTGTATATATAATATAGGGTTTATATGCCATATAAAGTCACGTATTTACTTGTCGATATGTAACCAAAAATTTACACTTGTTACGTGTTGCAGCAAAGTGTACAATTACCACTCTCCAATTACATAATGCCTCTGGTAACATTAGGCTATGTCTACACAGCAATGTTAAAATGCTGTCCAAAATCCGAATTTATTGTACGGGAAACCGACAGCAATCCTGCGGAAGATCTTGATTGGATTCAGGTCTGGGAAACAAACAGGTCAGTCCAGAGCATTAATGTCTTCACTGTGCAGGAATTGTTGACACACTTCAGCCATATGAGGCCTAGCATTGTCATGCATCAGAAGGAACCCAGGAGCCACTGCACATGCATATGGTCTCACAATGGGTCTGAAGATCTCATTCCGGTACCTAATGGCAGTTAGGTTACCTCTGGCTAGTACAAGGAGGCTGTGCGTCCCTCCAAAGAAATGCCTACCCACACCATTACTGGCCCACTGCTTATGCTGGAGGATGTTGCAGGCAGCAGAACATTCTCCACGGCATCTCCAGACTCTGTCAAGTCTGTCACATGTGCTCAGTGTGAACCTGCTGTCATCCGTAAAGAGCACCGGGTGCTAATGTCGAATCTGCCAATCTTGGTGTACTCTGGCAAATGCCAATCAACCTGCACAGTGTCAGGCTGTAAGCTCAACACCGACTTGTGGATGTTGGATTCTCATAAAACTTTCATGGAGTCTGTTTCTGACAGTTTGAGCAGATACATGCATATTAGTGGCCTGCTGGAGGTCATTTTGCACTGCTCTTCCTGTTACTCCTTGCACAAAGGAGGAGGTTGTGGTCCTGCTTCTAGGTTGTTGCCCTCCTACGGCCCCCTCCACATCTCTTGGTGTACTGGCCTGTCTCCTGGAGTCTGCTCCATGATCTGGACACTATGCTGACAGACAAAGATAACCTTTTTGTAACAGCTCGCATTGATGTGCCATTTTGGATGAGCTGCAAAACCTGAGCAACTTCTGTAGGTTGTAGACAGAGCCTCATGCTAACTCTAGGGGTGAGAGCAATGACAAAATGCAAAAGTGACCAAAACAACAGCCAAAAAGTATGAGAACAGAGAAATGGTCTGTGGTCACCACCTGTAGAACCACTCCGTTACAGGGGTCGTCTTGCTAATTGCCTATCATTTCTACCTGTTTGTTGCATTTCCACAACAGCAGGAGAAATTTATTCAAAGTCAGTGTTCATTTATAACTGAACAGGTTGATTCACAGAAATGTGATTGACTTGGATTTACAGTGTGTTGTTTAAGTGTTCCCCTTATTTTTATGAGCAGTGTATTTAGGAGCCACACTGGGAAAAGTGTGTCTTAGGATAGAGCCTGGAGATCTTGTGCAAAAATTAAAAGCTAAATGTCTATAAGCAAACTCTGCAGAGACGAGACATAGCTCTAAAAAAATCCTGGTAGTCTGAAGCAAGAAGAGGAAAAAAAAACATGGTTACACTTAAAGGGGTTGTATCATTTCATTAAATGGTCTTCAGAATAAGAGGACAGTGAAAACAAGCAACTTTGCAATTAGATGTCATTAGCAAAGCTGTCTTGTTATCACAGGATCCCTTATCTTCTGTTTACACTGATATACAGTGTTGGTCGGATCCCTCCTCCTTGCATTTCACTAGCCGAGAGCTCATTTACATTCTGTTCAGCCCCCCCCCCCCCCTCTCCTCCGGTCTCAGTATTCACAGAGCTTGCATTCCTGCCTTTCACTCAAAGTAAGGGACCGTCACATTTTCACTCTGCACAGCCAAAAGAAACAGAACAACAGTGCAGGGCTTCTATAATCAGGAAACAGCACAATTGTGTGTCGATCCCTGCCTCTCCTGCATAGAAGGGAGATCTGTGCCGTTCATAGAAAGCTGAATTCAACTGTAACAAATCTCCAGCTGTGAGAGGAGAATAGATCAGTGCTTAGTCTAGATTGAATGCAGCCTGTGGTATGTATACAGCTCTTACAAAATAAGACTACTAGGGAGAGACACAGTGACATGTGGACTCAGAGGTAAGGGGAGGGGGGGGCGGAGAGTCTCGGGAGCCAGCATGAACAGTGAAGGGGGGATGATGTCACCCAGGTGGGAGGGGAAGAAACGCCCCTACATTTCTAAAGTTGAGAAGTGGAGAGCAGTATGAATCAGCCGAACTAAAGAAGTGATACATCCCCTTTAAGGCTTTGGTGGTAAAAATTGTGTAGCACACATTATCCAAACCTGGCATTTGGTATATTTGATAAACAAATAGGAATTAACATTTTTTTATATTAAAATAAAGTGCTACTATACAAATATTATACAGTTAATTAAGAAAAATACTAACCTTACTTGTGTGAAATTCTAATTTACGGATAAATCGTTCAATAGACTTAACTTGCTGTGTTAGAAAAAATAAAAAACATGCATTTGAAATATACATTATACATTGGAAAATAAACATCCCATAGCAAAATAAATACAAAATGGACACTCAGGCAAATATCTGTACAGTCTATGTGTATATTAGCATATACACTGAATATGCACAACAGATGGGACACAAACATACTACTACTGTGTGTTTAAAAGGTTTTTATATTAGTTAGTAATATTTTTATTTTAAAGCATCTTTGCCAAATTCTGTAGCATGCTCTTAAAGGGATTTTCTCACTACAAACATCAGATCTGTAATGATAGGAACAGTAAAAACAAGCAATTCTGCAATTAGTTTGTATTACCTAAATCATTTAGCACAGCTGCTGTTACCTAATTTGTCTGTGTCCAGAGCTATTTCTGCAGCCTGTGATTTGGCTGCCTGCATTTAGTTCAACCTCTGGGTCAGGTCACGCTACCTGTGCTGTGATTGGCTGTCGTGCTCTCTCTGTGCTCACTCCCCCCTGAGCTGTGTGCACAGGCTGCCTGTGCCTCTGCTCTTATGTGAAGGATAGGGGCAATTCTTGAGTCTCTTCAGATGCCAGGTTCACTACACCCATCCATACAACACACCTTTATACACTCTGCGTTCTCCTCTTTTTTTCAGGCAAGGAGTAGAAGGGGAGCAATTTGCATTTCTCACATTTGCTTAACCATTTCAGGTGTCAAGATGTCGCTGTGCATTCCTGGTCTCATCAGGTTTGGAATTTAATGCATTTTTGTGCACATGTGCATCTTAGATATGTGTGTGCCCATGTACAAATTATAGAGCTGTTATCTATGTGACACTGGCTGTGCATAACCAGGATTTTATTAGGGAGGCACAGATAGAAATACAGTTAGGTAGGAGAGAGAGAAAGAGAAAAAGAGCGAGAAAAAGAGAGAGAGAGAGAATGGTTATGGCATTGTGGTAATATTGGTTTGTAGGGGCTATTCATTGACAGGTAGCAGGTATATTGACTTAATATGCATGTGGTGTTGATATGTGGTAATATTCAGTCACTAGGTGGTGGTGATACGGAAAGGTGTCGGTTTTTTTTTGGGAGATAGACTTATCAGACATTGATGGCATTTTCTTTAGGGGGGGCAATTGATGTATATAAAGTTTGTTGTGTGTGTGAAGTTGTAGAGGCTACAGGGGGTGAAATAATAGGGACAAAGTGGGGGGGATTGGAATATAATTGGGGGGCAGAAAGAAAATTACATGGGGGAAAATTTGTCATTATCTGTAGCCGCACATGACAGCTCTGATTGCAAATTGCAATAAGAAGGAAGGAAGAGATGTGGGTTGGATCAGCACAGCCCTGTGCTGCTAGACACAAGGACAAGATTTCACTTTATGTAATATTAGGGGGCTATATGTATAACTGTTTACACCAATGCAGATGTTCTAGTTACAAGGATTGCTTGTGGAACCTGGAAGTGAGGTGACTATCACAGCTCTCCAGGCATGAGAAGTGACCAGTGCAGGAGGTCTGAAGAGTTGTGACATCCACTCCCTGCCACTGCTCACACAGAATGAAGAGGACTTGGGAGGGAGCAGGGGCAGGTCATGAGGTCACCACACCTCAGTGAGGGAGTACACGCGAACTGGAAGGAGAGACCCGCCCCTGTATTTGAACATCTAAGCCAGAGAAATAGATGCCTGTGAAAGCTTGTAGTGAAAAAACCCCTTTAACTCCTTAAAGTCACAAAAGTGCAGCAACTATTTTTGTTTGGCTCTCTCCCAAATTTCAGGTGGAAAGGAGTAGTAAAAAGAAAAAAAATGCAAACTTAGGGCGACATTTCCCAACACGCCAATGCCATGTTTTTGGTCTATTTTGTGGCAAAACCACTTTTGACGCCATATTCTTGTTGAAAATGAACTGTCATAAACCAAAACTAGGCGCTTAATACGACGGGAACGACACATTGTAATGCACCTAAATATGGTGCGCCTCCGTCGCGCAATGCACCTATTGAGGCGCATTAATGATATGTAATGCGCCTCAGTCGAACAACATGCCTCAATAGGCACATTACATACACTACCAATGATATGCTATGTGCCGCAATTTGCACAATTAATGCGCAATTTAGGCGCATTAAGTTTTCTATGCAAGGTATACCAGACGCCAGAATTTTGAGAGGATCGGACTTTCTGGCGCACTTTACACTGATTTAATGCGTCTAAAACTGGTGTGGAAACGTCACTTTTCTGACATGTCGCCCTAAATGTATTCTTTTTGCCTGAGCAATCAATTGTCTAATACACTTAGTAAACAACATATATTTTATTATAATGATCTTCCCTAGGGAGGGGTATTCCCATCTGGTCAATTAGCTTTAACCATTTCTGCAGCGGTAAATAAACATGATTACCAAATACCGTATATACTAGAGTATAAGCCGAGTTTTTCAGCACAAAAAATGTGCTGAAAAATCCCCCCTTGGCTTATATTCGAGTCACTGTCGGCACTCGGGCGCTGCGATGGCCCATGCGCCAACAGGGACGCTTCCGCTATATGCGGCTTCTCATGAGCGCATATAGCTGAATGCTGAATAAGCTGACAGCGTCCAGGCACTGCGATGGCCCGTCGCTGTCAGCGATCTCTTCCCCTGCATGCGCTCCGGAGGAGTCGCATGCAGGGGAAGAGGAGATAGCACTGCAGAGCAGAGAGCGAGCATCCGTGCTCGGCCGTGGACTCCGGGCGGCCGCAGACTGGCGGCTGTCCGGAGTTTCCGGCACAGGCAGCGTGCGTCATCACGCTGCGTGCGCGGCCTGAGGAGATCACCCGCCTGTGCCGAGAAGACCGAGGAGCGCGCGGGAGGCGGAGCAGTGGGGAGCCAGGTAAGTGTGTTTTTTGTTTGTTTTAAAACCTTTACCTACCTATATAGCCTACACCTGCCTATACCTTGCCTATAACGACCTATACCTGCCTATATAGCCTACACCTGCCTATACCTTGCCTATAATGACCTATACCTGCCTATAGCCTACACCTGCCTATACCTTGCCTATAACGACCTATACCTGCCTATATAGCCTACACCTTGCCTATAATGACCTATACCTGCCTATATAGCCGACACCTGCCCATACCTTGCCTATACCGACCTATACCTGTCTATGTAGCCTACACCTGCCTATACCTTGCCTGTGAGGACCTATACCTGCCTATACCCTGCCTAGGGGACCTATACCTGCTTATACCCGCCTAGGGGACCTATACCTGCCTATACTTGCCTATAGCCTGCCTAGGGGGACCTATACCTGCCTATACCCTGCCTAGGGGGACCTATACCTGCCTATAACGACCTATACCTGCCTAGGGGGGCAATTACCTGCCTATACCCTGCCTATATCTGCCTATGGGGGACATTACAGGGGATTTGCCACCAGACCAAGTACTGACCTCCTTTCAGTATGAGAGCAAGATGTCAACAAATCACGCTGAGTCATGAAGCTGCAGTGGAGAGAGGGAGAGGGGAGGGGGGAGTGAGGAATCCAAAGGGAGCGTCTCAAAACTTAAGTGAACTAATAAACAGTACAACAGTGGATTCAATACAGCAAGACACAGCCTCATAGACGGCACTGTCACGAGAAACCTTATCTGCTAAGAAGCTAATGTAATGTAAACAAATCACGCAGCAAGAGACAGAGCTGCACACAGACACACAGAGCCAGAGCACAGAGCTGCATAAGGGGATCCTGTGACATGTTCACTCAAATAATCAAACTATAACTTGTGAATTCTGTATACAAAAGAGAACACCTATTCTAAACAGCAGATTGAAAGCTTCTTCATCAGATAAAGCAGGGATCTAATAACACTACAGCTAGTTATTCTGTATACAAAAGAAAACATATTGCTACCCGGTGCCTTAAAAGACCATTCATTCTGCCTGTCATCAGATAAGAAGTGATTCACGCAAGCGCGGCCTTTCAGCTCCTGGGTCGTGACTAGGGGAAGCTTTGTGGTAACCATGGGGGGTTGAGAAATGCTGTAGCTCTCAGAGTTTTCACTTTTTTTAATCACATATATTTAGAAAAGTGATTAAATACCTATTTTGGAGGTTCCCACGTCAACATTACATGGTGGCAAAACCCCTTTAAACTGCCTATACCTGCCTATGGGGGACATTAAACTGCCTACATCTGCCTATGGGGGACGTTAAACTGCCTACATCTGCCTATGGGCGACGTTAAACTGCCTACATCTGCCTATGGGCGACGTTAAACTGCCTATGTAATTTTATTGGTATCTATTTTTATTTTTAAAATTCACCAGTAGCCGCTGCGTTTTCCACCCTAGGCTTATACTCGAGTCAATAAGCTTTCCCGGTTTTTGTGGCAAAAGTAGGTGCCTCGGCTTATACGCGGGTCGGCTTATACGCGAGTATATACGGGTACATTTCTATTCTATTTCAGAGACAGAGTAGTTTTTCTCTCTTAAACTAGGAAACCTTCTTTAATCGATCATCAACCACCACTGTGCTCTAGCAGTGCAAGGCTGTAACGGGGACTTCACTCCCTGTGGTGTGATGCGAGCTTACTTCAAGAAATTCTAAACTTTTAGAGTGACTGTGAGAGCTCAATAGTCTTGTGCCCTGCTATCAGGTCTACAGTGGCATTGCTATGTTAGTGTACAACTGCACAGATAACAGTTCCTTTTCATAAGTATTTCTCTCACATTAGAATCTTCCTCTTATGACAAATAGCTCAGTTAGCTCACATTTACAGCCAGACCTTCTGCCTTGGCAGTGTCTTTTGAAAAAAACAAAATCCTACATCGCTAATGTACCTGTAATAGGAAAGATTAGAAATAGGAACTAGCAGGAAGTGGGAGCCTTATGACCATTTCTGTGATAATAGCCAGATAAAAAATTCCTTTAAGAATCTCTACAGATTAGAAAAACATAATGCAGGTAAATGTAAACACGTTTTATTGATTCTTAGAACTCACAGACACCCAAAACTGATAACTCAGAAATAGATTTAAAAAGGAAAAATTAATTGTCTTACCTTGTCTAAGTCATATAAAAAACCCTAAAATAAACAAAAACAAACAAAAAAAACAGTAAATAAAGTAGAACCTAGATAAAAAACTGCATGTAACATTAGTTACATAACAGTTTGACAAAGTATATATACTGTATGTGCAAATACATGTCATATTTTGGCAGTATGCAACATAAATATAGATATTTCATGGAAATGACCAACCACACAGGTAAAAAAACAAGCAATGCGGAACAGAGGAGACACTTTCTTAGTACTGCCGTCACACAGGACATTGATGTGACATTAAAGAGTACCTATCACCTCCAGGGAAACCTCATGAAAGAACAGTAGACTAAAATACAAACACTTCCTTAAATATGCTTCATTAGGGAAATCAAAGCATTTCACCTGTAATAATGTTTTTAAAAAAGCGCTGGCCCTTTAAGACAGCTCTGAAGTCGGGCCAAGTCTGCACCTGACAGCTTGATGGATGACAGTTGCATCTAATCTCCTGCCTTTGAGCTGGAAGAGTCCACTGTGCAGGGGGGAGCCTGTAAGTCTACATCAACATCATGTGCACACTGATTTTCTCTGGGCTGCTATGTCTGTGATGGATATAACACTAGCAGCAGTGTAATGTAGATGCCTATAAACCCTGTCACACTATGTCCTCAGTGTGCTGTGCCTGTTTTACTGTATGTAGCAGCTATGTCCTCAGCGCCCCCTGCACAGGTGGTATAGCTCAACAGAAATAGAATCCCTGCTACATACAGAGCTCTGCTAAGAAAGTAAAAGCAAAATCTATTCCCCTGTATTAATGACATGAGCCCTCTGCATTGCTAATGACATGTATTGGAAAAAAGTCTTATAATTTCATCTACTTCTATATATTGTGTGTTTGTGTGGAGGTGAAAGGGTGATAGGTACTCTTTAAGGTTTATCACAAGATAAACACTTTAAAGAGGAGCACCGTTATTAAGTAACAGAAGACTAAAATATAAACACTTCCTCAAATATATTTAACCCCTTCTTGACACATCTGTACATCCTAGCAGGAAGCGACTTCCCGCAAATGGATGTAGAGGTACGTCCTGGACATCATGCAGCCTCTTAACTGGGGCCCGCACAATCGCAACATGGGACCAGCTGTATATTACAGCTGGCCAATGCTGTATCTCCTGCGATCGACCCCTTAGCTACTTCAATCAATCGCGATGGGTGGCAGCTAAGGGAAAGAAAGTGGGAGGGAGCTCCCACTTGGCGCTACAGGAGACCCCATAGAGATCCCCTGTAGCTGCAAGTACACCTCGTCGCGAAAGTGAAAAAAATTCTTTGTTAATACCAATTCCAATGAAGTCATGAGTAATCCAATATGTGCATTGGTCAGGGATGGATCCGCACACAACATTTCTCTTGCGGCTTCCATACCCTCTTCCAATGGTATGTTGGTGAACAGCGATCTAATGTCTAGGGTACAGAACCACGTGTCTCCTGTAGTGCCAAGTTATGCAAATATTTTTATGGCATACTTCGAGGCTAAATACATCTTTCCATTGCCTCTATATGAGAAGGTGAAATTATGGTTAAGATTTGTGGATGACATTTTTGTTATATGGTGTGGGGAAAAAGAGGAGTTAGATATATTTGTTCAATTACTAAATAGTGTCCACCCTTTGATCCAATTTACCGCTTCTGTCAACAGGGTTATAATACATTACTTGGATGTTGAAGTTAGAATGGTAGATAATAGTATACAGACTACGCTATATTCTAAATCAGTTGAACGGAATAATCTTCTACATAGACAAAGCCAGCATCCACCTCATACATTCGACGGAATAATCAAAAGTCAATTCATTCGGGATCGAAGAATATGTTCCAATGATATATTGTATGAAGAACAGGTTGACAAATTAATCTCTAAATTTACAGCAAGAGGGTATAGGAAGGAGGAATTGCGAAGAATAGCGACAGAAGTATCAGATAAGGACAGGTTTATGTTACTAAATAGAAAGAGATAAGAAAAAGAAGGATCGCTTTACATTTGTCAGTAATTATGATAAACATAGTAATGCCATCAAACATATTATATTGAAGCACTGGCATATTTTATCTACTGATACTAAATATGGTCATTTGTTCAGAGGAAAACCGTTCTTTGTATATCGGAAGGGTAACACCATAGGGAGACAAAGAACTTCATCAGATTTAAAAACTCTGAAAAAAACTAGACAAGAAGTTTTAAAAACCGTGCACAGAGGGACCTTTCCCTGTCTAAACTGGCAAAATTGTGGCAGTATAATAAAGGTGAACCACCCTACCTTGGGCCACAAGATCGCTATAAAAGGTTTTTTCACGTGCGATACTAGTGCGGTGATCTAATTTTTGAAGTGCCCTTGTGGAATGGGGTATGTAGGACAGACGTCACGCTGTATAAAAGTGAGAATGAATGAACACCACTCAGCAATTAGAACAGCTATAAAAACAGGGAATATAATACAAACACAGGCAGATAGTGAAAGTAATAAGAATACATTCAGGGAAAGTTCCGTGGTGCGACACTTTGTAGATTCTAAACATAATGTAACAGACCTACGTTGGTGCATGTTAGAGAAGACTGAGGTACAACGACAGGAGGATTTAAAAACATGCCTCCTGAAACAAGAAGCCAAATGGATATATAACATGCAGACGTTAGCTCCCAAAGGTATGAATGAGCAGCTGAATTTCAAAATATTTTTGTAGAAATAAATGTGGTTAAATCTGGGCATTAAATATATGCTATTGAGATAAAGGGTTAAGACGATGTAAAACTCAGAGAACAAAGCATAGGGCATGCTTGAGAAAGAGGCGGGTTTCAGCCTCGAAACGTTGCACACCTGTGCAGCCGACCGCCTGTCTGATCGCTACCTATCACTACACAAGATGTGATTACAGAGCCTGCTGGATAACATATGCCTGTATATGCGTTTGGACTGAGACTATGCGATAATCGCAAGTATTATTTATGGAAATGTTATATTAACGGAATGGAATAAATACAGAAAATTTTTAAACGTAGACATACTGTGCAACGATTTGTTTGTTACAGAGGTTATGAGGGTGAAGAGGAGCCCTAGTGCATAGTGTGCTGGAAGATTTGTTCAATTGAGCTACCAGTATATATATTTTGTATCAGAAAATAGTGATGCATAAATATTGTTTTTTCACAGTAAAAACTTTTTAAAGCAGTTCAACATAAAAAAAAACTATATAAATTCGGTATTGCCAAAAATCGTAGCGACCCATAGAGTAAAACTAACTTGTCACGTACACTGCACGGTGAGCACTGATCAAAATAAAAACAAAAAACACTACTAGGACTGTAGTATTTTTTTCACCTTACTTCCCGAAAAATGGACTGAAAAGCAATTAAAAAGCCTTGTTTCCCCAAAAAGGATACCCATAAAAACATCAACTCATCCCACAAAAAGCATGTCCATACACGGCTCCATACACACGAAAAAATATATTGCTCTCAGACTATGGTGACGCAAAAACATATTTTTGCATTTTGTATAAAAGTGTTTTTATTGTGTAAAAGCAGTAAAATGTAAAAAAAGATACAAGTTGGGTATCGCTGACATTGTATCGAACTGCTGAGTAAAGCTAGCATGTCAATTATACTGCACAGTGACCAATGCAAAAAGTGAAAATAAAAAAACACGACCAGGATTGCTGTATTTTGTTCAAAACACCTCAATATAAAGCGATCAAAGCGTCACATGAATCTTACAATGGTACCAATAAAAATGTCAACTCATCCCGCCCAAAAAAAGAAGCCCTTAATCAGCTCCATATACAGAAAAATAAACATTATGGCTATCAGACACAATTTTTAACAAATGTATTTCTATTGTACAAAAGTAATAAAACATAAAAAACTAGATCATTCCGCATAGTAGAGTTATCCTTTCATTAATAACACACAACAAATGCTGTTAAAATAAAGGCCAAAAAACAATGGCGGAACTGTCCTTCCTACCCTCTCCATTTTTATGGCCCTGTGCTAAAAACAAAACAAAACTGTGGAACACCTGTTTGCCCACAATGCACAATACACTAGATGTGATCTACGAGGGGTTTTAAATTCAAGATGGGGCGACTTCTGGAAGGTTTTACCTGTTCTGGTAGTTTGGGGGCTTTATAAATGTGAACACCAAAATCTGCATTCCAAAAGACAAATAGCCCTGCCCAAACAGCATATTTCACTCACATATAGGGTATTGCTGAACTCGGAAGAAATAGAGTAACAAATTTTGGGGTGCTTTTTTTTCCAGGATTCCTTGTAAAAATGAAAAATTTTCAGCTACAATTGCAGATTGATGGAAAAATGTTTTTTTTTTACCGCCCAATACTAAAAAAATTAGTGAAACACCTGTGGTGTTGATATACTCATAACACCCCTGGATATACGTTAGGGAGGTGGCTTTCCCAGGCGCAACTGTAGATGACTATGTCATCCAAGTAAGCATACTTCCTATGGGAACGTAAGATCAGGTCCATGGCCCTCTGGAATGTAGCAGGGGCCCCCTGCAACCCAAACGGCATTCGGACATATCGAAATGACCTCTCAGGTGTGGAGAAAACCATCTTCTCTCTAGCCTTTTTTGACAAAGGGATCTGCCAGTATCCCTTGGTGAGATCTAAGGTAGTGATGTAGCGAGCAGGCCCTAGTCTTTCGATAAGCTCATCCACTCTAGGCATGGGATAGGCATCTACCTTAGAGACTTCACTCAGCTTGCAATAGTCGTTACAGAAACTCCACTCGCCGTTGGGTTTAGGCACTAGGACTATGGGGCTGGACCACCCGCTTTTGGATTTCTCGATTATCCCTAGTTTCATGACCCTATGGAACTCCTATGCAATTACATCCTGACGGGCTGCAGGAATTCTATAAGGCTTTAAATATACCCTCACCTGTGGCTCTGTAAGGATCTCATGTTCAATAACCTTGGTGAGCCCTGGGGCCTCCGTATACAGGTCTCTAATCTGTTGTAGGAGTTCCTTGCATTGCTGTCTTTGGGATGGGGACAATGTTTCTGCAATGGTTATCAGCTCCATTCCAAACTCTGGTTGGGTCACTAGGAAAGGAGCCTCTAGGGAATTTCTTCCCTTCCAGGGCTTGATCAAATTAATATGGTATATCTGGAAGGGCTTCCTATTACCTGGCTGGTGTACCTTGTAGTTTACCACTCCCATTCTTTCAACAATCTCGTATGGCCCTTGCCACTTGGCTAGGAATTTGCTCTCCACTGTCGGGACTAACACCAGTACTCTGTCCCCCAGACTAAATTGTCTAAGTCAAGCATTCCTATTGTACACCCTGGCTTGGGCTTCCTGAGCTCGGTGAAGGTGTTCCTTAACAATGGGCATTACTCGGGCGACTCACTCTTGCATCTGGGTGATATTCTCGATCACACTCCTATAAAGGGTGACCTCATTCTCCCAGGTTTCTTTGGCCACGTCTAGCAATCCCATTGGGTGTCGGCCATATAATAATTCAAATGGGGAAAACCCCGTGGAGAACAGAGAATGGAGAACAGAAGGTATGGTAACAGGCAATCCAAATCGCGCCCGTCCTTTTCAACTACCTTCTTGAGCATGGCCTTCAAGGTCTTATTGAACCTTTCCACAAGCTTGTCCGTTTGTGGGTGATACACTGAGGTGCACAACTGCGTAATCTTTAGCACCTTACATAAGTCCCTCTCATCACCTTGGACATAAAAGGAGCCCCTTGATCTGTCAGAATCTCTTGGGGAATCCCTGTTCAGGAGAAGATGTGGAATAACTCCCTGGCAATGTTTTTAGAGGACATATTTCTCAAAGGCAAAGCCTCTAGGTACCACTAAGATATACTGGTGTCCCCGGGCAGATTTTTACCAGAGGTCCCACTAAATCCATGGCCACTCTCTCAAAGGGCACCTCAATAATGGGCAGCGGTACTAGGAGACTGTGGAAGTGGGCTAACAAGGAGGTGACTTGACACACAGGACATGACTGGCAATAATCTTGAACCTCCCGGTAACAACCGAGCCAATAAAACCTCCGCAGGATCCTCTCCAGGGTCTTATCAATTATCCCATAATGCATCAAGTTCTTAACCCCCACACGGTGCGCCTGAGTTCCCAAGTCCGTTTCCAGGACCACTTGGGCCACTGGGTACACTCTGGGGGTTACATGTGTTCATGGGGATACCAGAGTTTTTCCAGGGACCACCACATAAGGCAGAGCAGCCGACAGGAGAGTAACCAAACTCCCTGAGTCCAACAGTCAAGTCCCAACAGTCCCATTGACATTTACAGTGTAGATCTGGGGTCCCTCTCCCGGGACGGGAAGGGCACTGCACACAGCATGAGCAAACATGGAGCAACGTCGGCCCACAGAACACTCCATTGGCTCCGTAGTTAAGGGGCACTGGGCCACTACATGGCCTGGGGCATGACACCGCCAGCAGATGGGCTCCTTTGGTGGCCCCCTTGCTGTTTGCTCAGGTCCCCCTCGGGTTTTGAGGCGGCCCTCTCGGGGATGTTTGGGGCCTGACTTTGGTGGAACTGGCGCACTTTTGCCTGACGGCTTCAGTCAGAACTGCCATCTGTTGGCCAATTTTAGTACAAGATCCACATATAAAAGAATTGGTAGATACTTACCCCAGCATCACATATAGGAGAGGCAAGAATATTCGGGACCGATTGGTTCAGAGCCATTTTTCGACACCTACACCTCCGGTCACTTGGCTTACATCGAAGGTACAGGGCACTTATAGGTGCGGAAGGTGTAAGGCCTGCCCCTCCATATCAGTAACAAAGTCAGTGATGAATTTGTTGACAGGCCAAGTCTTTAAAACATTTGGATATGCTAACTGTAAGACAAGGGGTGTTATTTACCAGGCCACCTGTCCGTGCCCTAAGATGTATGTGGGTAAAACTATCCGGGAATTTAGGCGGCGGATTTTGGAGCATCTGGGGGATATTAGGAACGATCGCGACACCCCATTAGCGAGACATATGAACTCCAAACATAAGGACAATCCCCTATCTATTTCTTTTCGGTTGTTGAAATTGTTCACCCTTCCCCTAGAAAAGGGGACTTTGAGAAGAAAATACTCCAGAGGGAAGCGATCTGGATTTTCCGTCTAAAAACGCTACAGCCGAATGGCATCAATGATTCTTTATCTTTTGCGCCATTCATTTAATCTCCCGCCATCTTTTTGGTACTTTACTGTACTGTTTATTTGTCTATTTAATTATTGGTATCATTTATATAGGTTTATCTTATTATCATTCTGAGTATTTTAGTTGCTTTACCCATTACCAGCATCTTGCTGCTCTCTGGAAATGGCAACATGCATTTAATAATGCTTATTGATTTGCATTGGTGTGGACCAGAGGCTTTTGTATATAGTAAACGTCTCATATACATAATAATGGGCCTTTTCAGTGTTCCCCTGCTGCGCTATGGGTGGTTAGTAACGACTGTATTGTTGTGTGTGTTGTTGTTTTTGTCATTCTGTGTTTGATATGTGATGTTCCCCCCCCTAAGTATATATGCTAATATCTGTCTGTACATGATGCCTGCACGCCTTTTTGGTGGGGGGTAAAAACTGTTGTACATCGTTGTTTTTTGTCCGTTTTATGTTATGCGCCGTCTAGCCCTGATATTGTATTCTGTCTGACTTGGTTTCCTTTCTGCGATTGCGCCTTTGGTATCCACGGACGCGGGCACGGTTGTTGCCTTGACGTTCTTCTACTGTGCTTGCGCAGAGTTTCCTCCCGGGCGGATGTGCGTCATCTCCCCTTCCGGCTTGGCTGCGGGGCTCTCTTCCTGTATTCACCTGGCATGTTGTTCCGGTGCCAGGACATAATGTATTTAAATCATTATTTTTTCCCTAGTGCAGCGTTCGGAACCATCTATCCGGCCCAGCATGCCATATGGTCATCTTGGCTCCCTCTGATTTTGAGAAGCGCCTCATCCTTGGCGCTCATTAGTGTATCTAAAGGGACGTGAGTTTATCTACACTATTGTCTGTCTACACCATTGTATATCTTTCATGCATGCTGTCATGGTATCTTAGGAACCAGATATTTCATCGCTTGTATCCTAGATATGTTTGTTAGTATTTTGTCACTTTTTAGTTGTTTGTTCCCTGATGAACCCACTCTATCAGTGGTGGGGGAAACGCGTCGGGACAGGGAATATTGTTGTACTATCTGTCTTGTTTGTGGTGACGGAATTTAGTTGGTACTTGCACACTGTAGTCGTATATATTGGTGTAGTAGTCTAGGTATTAATGTTAGGGTACTATAGGGTTTCTAGTAAGGTTCCTGGTGGGGTCGCCCTTTTGTCGGGGCGGGGTCCCCACGTATTAGGTAGCTTAGGTAGGGCTAATTTAGGGATTTTGTTAGTTTTTATCAGGATTTATTATTAAAAGCTATATTTTATATATCTATTTAGCCCGAAGGTATCGATATATTTTGTGTTTTTTTTGGTCGTTGGATTATTTACGGTACCGGGTTATACGTATCTAAGTGGCTTTCTCCGCCCGGATAATAATAGGAGTACTGTTGTTTTGTGTCATCTGTTGGATAAGCAGGCGGTTCGTTTCCTGTTGTGCTTGCTGTTGTTGGGCCGTGGCTTGCTGTTGCTGCAGATTCACCTGCACAAGGTGCTTAATTACCTCCTCCATTTTGTGAGTTGTGAACAGGACCTGTGCTACAGCCTTAACCCAGGACATATACGGGGGGATCTATGCCAGCAGTCCTCCACCACTTGTAGGGTGTAGCTCACAGTGGATATCAAAAGACAGAACAGCTTACTTCAGCTCTAACAGTCTCATATAAGTCCTTCGCCAGTGCCTGGCGATCTCACCCGTTTGGATGCGTCAGTAGTGGATTCAATCCTCCATGCAATGGCAGAGCACACTGAACAGCTCCAGCACAGAGCTCTTCCTTCTGCAGACTGACACACTTCAGTCTTGGAACCACACCTGTCTCTCACTAGCTCCAGGTTCTTACAGGCCTGGTAAAGCCTGGATGTGGAATCTGGGAATGGCCATCCCACCCATCTCTTGTGCCATTCCAGTAAAAGCCAGACCCGGATCAGCCGGTTAAGTCATCTGTTCTATACTAACAAACAGGTGTCAGTAACCTAGTGTTCCTGACACAGAAGACATTATTGGCTTTTACTTCACCGATGCCAGGGACTTCGGTGACACATACCGTCCATCCACAATGGTACCTTGTGCCCTCCTACAATACGTAATTGTATTAAGTTTTTTGGACACGTACAAGTGACATGTCAATTCTTGATCCGTTTTATGCATGTAAAATCCCCATAAGAAAAAATGGGGTGCGTTATTGTAGGCAAAAAAAACATATCCAAACACATACCACTCTTTCTGGTACATATTTAGATGCGTTTATGAGCTTGAAATACGCATTGGTTCCAAATTGGTTAGTGAACGTGACTACTATAAAGGGGTGTAGTTTTTTTAGTCATGTGGCTAAAATAAACCTATTACACATTTAATTTTTTATATTATTTTCATACGGGGTTTATAGGTTGATTGAAAAAAAACTTGGGGGTATATGTTTATTTGAATCATATTATTCATGGAGAAATTTATAGTAAAGAGGGTTGTAGTTCATGATTGTCACGTAGTCAAAATTAACAAATTTTATTTTAGGGGTGTATTTAGGGTGTTAACAGGTGAATTTAACCCCTTCCTGACATTGGACGTATGCATACGTCCTAGCATGAAGTGCGTTCCCGCAAATGGACATATGCATACGCCCTGGCGATCGTGCAGGCTTACAGGTGAGCCCCGCAGAATCGCGACATGGGAACAGTGGTAAATTACCGCTGGCATCATGCCGTATCACCCGCGGCCGGAGTGAGCTCTGGCAGCGGGTGATTAACGCTTCATTATCGCGACCTGTCATGGTCGTGATGATGAAGCTGTAGGCAGGAGGAGTGAGCTCCTCCTGCCTACGATCAGCGCAGTAATGGCGCTCTGCGCCGCTACTGATCTTCTTACCCGACTCCCCGGATGCTTTCTGACAGCATCTGGATAGTTTGGTGATGTTACCATGATGCAGTCACCATGGCGACCAGTACATAGCAGCAATGCTGTGTACTGGTCTACCATTGTAACAGCAGCAATGCTGTGTACTGGTCTACCATTGTAACAGCAATCTAACGATTGCTGCTACAAATCCCTTATGGGGAAAAGTGAAACAGACACAAAACATAAAATATAAAATAAATACACCGCCCTTTTCCCCTTTACAAATGCCAATCGCCCCATAAAAAATCAAAAATAAATAAAACTACCCATATTTGGTATCGCCGCATGCGTAACGACCCACCCTATAAATCTGTCATGTTATTTAACCAGTACGGTGAATGCCTTAAAAAAATAAAAAAAAGTCACAGAATTGCGAATTTTGTTCATCCCGCAGCACATAAAATAGAATAAAAAGCGATTAAAAACTCATATAAACGCCAAAGTTGTACCAATTAAAACATCAGTTCATCCTGCAAAAAAAAAAAACTTCATTACACAGCTCTGTATACGGAAAAATAAAAAAAGTTATGGCTCTCAGAAGATAGCGATACATAAATTTTTTTTTACACAATAAAACACTTTATTTTTTTTTTTTTTTTTTTTTAAAGTGCTTCAAAATAAAAAGAAAACTATATAAATTGTGTATCGCCGTAATCGTATCGACCCAGAGAGTAAAGCTAACTGGTCATGGATACTGCATGGTGAGCGCGGTTAAAAATAAAAAACAATACTAGGATTGCAGTATTTTCTTCACCCTGCCTTCCAAAAAACGGATTTAAAACTGATCTAAAAGTCTTGTCCCCTCAAAAATGATACCAATAAAAACGTCAACTCATCGTCAAATAAGCCCCTACACAGCTCTGTACACAGAAAAATAAAAAAGTTAAGGCTCTCAGACTATGGCGATGCAAAAACGTGTTTTCCTTTTTGAATACAAGTGTTTTTATTGTGTAAAAGAGGTAAAACATTAAAAAAAATGCAAATTGGGTATCGCTGTAATCATATCGACCTACTGAGTAAAATTAGCATGTCAGGAATGCTGTATTTTATTCAAAATGCCTAACAAAAACCTTAATAAAAAGTGATCAAAGCATCATATGCACCCCATAATGGTACTAATAAAAATGTCAACTCATCCTGCAAAAAACAAGCCTATAATCAGATCTGTATACAGAAAAATGAAAAAATTATGGCTTTCAGAATAGAACATAAAAACGCAATTTTTTATAGACCTATTTCTATTGTATAAAAGTAATAAAACATAAAAAAACTATATAAAATGTATATCACTGCAATTGTAGGGACCCACATAGTAAAGTTATCAAGTCATTTACACTGCACGGCGAACGCTGTAAAATTGAAGCCCAAAAAACAATGGCGGAACTGCGTTCCCCCCCCTCCCGCCCCCATTTTCATTGCCCAATGCTAAAAACAAACTATGGAACATCTGTGCGCCCAAAATGCACAGTACAACCCTAGATGAGATCCCTGAGGGGTGCTGAATCCAAAATGGGGTGACTTCTGGAAGGTTTCACCTGTTCTGGGGGCTTTGCAAATGCATCAACATACTTTTTATGTACCTTCAATTTACAAACAACGCATGGCTACCAATCCAGACTAGGCGTCCAACCTAGTAATGTTTCTAGATTGTAACAAATTTTGCACTAACTTCTTAATAAGTTTCAAATTCAGTTTACTTTTTCATTCAAACATCAAACTTTTATCAAAATATTTATCAAAATGGCACTTAATTCAACCAACATGCGGTAATTGTTGCACATACAACAGAATGTGCAATCACAAGCGGAGCAACACCTTGAGTCTCTGAACTGGCTCCGTTTCGGGGTACGCCCCCTTTGTCTAGCTCATCTGAGGTAAGACGCTGATTCCTTTTATATCCCATACCGCTATGCTTCCTAACTATGTTAACTATTACATCACCATTGCTTTACAATTATACATTACAAACATCCTTAACCCTATATTTAATACATAAAAACAATATATAAGTCTTACCTACCCCTATATATATGATTATGTTACAAAAACGCACTCCAATTACATTCCTCATTTAAACCACTAGGGCTCAAAGATCCTAACTTGGATATCCAATAAATCTCTCTCTGCAATAAGCGTTTTTTAATTTGCTCACTGTCACTACATTCTTCTTGTTCCAATACGCACCATTTTAGGTCACTATTATTGTGTTTATTTTCAAAAAAGTGTCTTGCTACCACAGTTTCACCAAATTGGGTTTTAGTATTAGGATCAACTTTGCCCTGTTCTTGTTTAGTCTTATATAGGGATGGAAGTTGAAATCGGCACGATTTTTTAGGCTGATCGGAAATTTCCGATCACGCGATATTTTAGGTGACAATCTGCATATAATCTATTACTATTGCGCCATTTTCGGCGTTTCCTGTTCTTTTGGCGGCCAGAAAATCAGCTTAGAGCATAGCGCAGGGTGAGCTGGGTGTGTGACGTCATGACTGATGTGTATGGTTGTCATTGGCTAGAAAAATCACATGACCTCGTTTTGCATAGAACAGCGTTTCCTGTTCAGTATCAGTGTTTCATTGTCTATCACTAGAGCAAGACGTGTGCTACGTGTCTCTCAATACAGCTCAGCTCAGAGACACAGTTCTTCTCTTTATTGATACAGGCAACTATGCTTTTAGCTGTGAACATTAGAATATAGGTAGATTAGAGAATTTCAGTTCTTAGTTAGACAGAGATGTTTAAATAAGCATCTAGCGCTGTACAGCCGCACGGGGGAGGGAGGGGTGGTGGGGGCGGATGGACAGACAGACAGGCTGGCTTTGGAAAGGAGGGTGTATACTGTGCAGCCCAGACTCTGCTTTGAACCTGCATTGAAATGGCTTTTTTTTACCACTTTGTGGCCAGCACACCTCGCAACCTAAGGTGAAATTGTACCTTTTATTTTGTGCATCCCAGTTTTTTTCAAAGAGCCATCTTGTATTTAAATTTGGATACAGAAATTTTCTAGTAACTGTTGGTGTATTTCATTGGTACAAAAATCACCTTTTCTTATCCGTATAACTTTTAAATAGCTGTATTGAACGTGGTGCAGCCCAGTTGTATTCAAAGAGCCACCTTGTACTTAAATTAGGATACAGAAATTTTCTAGTAACTGTTCTCGTGTGTGATTGCTGCAAAAAACACAATTTCTCATTCGTGTAACTTTTGAATAGTTTTATTGTGCTCGGTGAATCTCAGTTTGGCGCAGATAGCGCACTTGTATGATAGTTTGTTGAAAACTATCCATTCCTAGACCTACTGGGCAGTTGTAAATCCCTGGGACTGAAGGAAGAACATCGTTGATTTTGTCTTATGGTTCTTCCACCAGACCGCATTTCACATGTATTCGATAGAAATAATTCTGTTTCTAATCCTAGTTGGCTGTAGGAAATTAGAGGGATTTAAGAATAGCTGTGATTTGCCTTCTTTCAATAAGAGACTGTCAGAAACGCTTCCATCCTTTTTAAATTTTTATCTTTCTGAACATGGAGCGAAATGCAGGTGGTAAGCGAGAAAAAGAGTGGTTTAGTATATGGAGGTAGAGGTACGAGAGAAGGTGCTCCTTCCAGTGCTGGCGACAACACGCAAGCCAGCGGTTCGTCTGTTGCAGGACCATCAGGCCTGTCATCGCTGGGTCGGTGCCCTGTGAATCTCAGTAACGAACAGCGCCGCCAATCTGTTCTTCAGTGGTTAATGCAACCTGCATTCTGCGGTCCAGGACAGCGATAGTCAATGTCCAGTTCAAGTAAAATGGTGGTTCAAATAATACTGCCTTCTGGCACTTTTTAATTTGTGGGTCAGACAGGTTTAATTGTCATACTTTGGTCCAGGACAAGCATAGTCAATGTCCATTTCAACTAAAATGGTGGTTCAAAGACTCCTTTTTCCGGCACTTTTTAATCTGTGGGTCATGTAGATTTAAGGGTCATGCTGCGGTCCAGGACAAGCATAGTCAATATCCATTTCAACTAAAATGGTGGTTCAAAGACTTCTTTTTCCAGTACTTTTTAATCTGTTGGTCAGACAGGTATAAGGGTCATGCTGCATTCCAGGACAGAGACAGTCAATGTCCAGTATAAGTAAAATGATAGTTCAAATAATACTGCCTTCTGGCACTTTTTAATTTGTGGGTCATGCAGGTTTAAGGGTCATGCTGTGGTACAAGACAGGGATAGTGAATAGTCTGTGAGTTTTTTTTCTGTGACTCTTGTTGCCTACTTGTCTTGCCTAAGATGTAGCACGTATCCAGTTTACTGTTGTGGATGTTAATTCCAGCTTCTCCAGCCCCGTTTGGGTGTAAGAATGAAGGTGTTGTTCCTCTCCCATAGACTTTAATGGTCATCGGCAATAATCTGTTATCGACTATCGGAAATCGTCATGATAATTGCCAATATCGACTATCGAATCGAAAACGATAGTTGACAAAATCACTCATCACTAGTCTTATATAATCTTATCTGAGATCGATGTTCATTTAGTACAAATAGTAAATGTGGCTCACCTCCTTGTGACGATAGTGGCTACTTGCAGACCACAGGTAGGGAATGAACGTGAACCAGGCTAGTCGCCGGCCAAGCAGCATGTGAACAGGACAACGTAACGGAAGTTTCAATCCGGTTTCAGCACAGCAGTGCGCCGTAAGTGAATCCTCCACCCGGTAATTAGCGTAAATTCCTCTCTTTATTTGAATGTATAAAAGACAGCATACTGACACACAAACACGTGAAGTAACACGACTGACGCGTTTCGGGCTTGTACGCCCTTGTTCACAGTAAATTTTACACATTATAGCCGTCATATTTAAAACAACTAGTAACCAATAAAATCACAGTTACAAACACGTGACTGATTTCACCTAACCCAGACTTTTATCCCCTAAAAGCCAGAGTACCTGCACTTGACAGTTTTCAATATGCAATGGAACGGGATCTTATGACCCTAGACCATAAAAACAATATTAAAAGGAAAAATCCAAACAAAACTAAATATAGACATAATCTCACATGGTCCCAGAATAAAGCTATTAAAGAACTTAGAAACAATAAGAACTTAGTTATAAAGAGGGCGGACAAGGGAGGAGCAACAGTGGTTCTAGATGCCGGTCTGTATACTAACCTAGTTTACAACATACTAGAAGACCCTAAAACTTATAAAAAATTGTTAAATTATGGACATAATCTGGGAGTACTATCAGACAAACAGAAAATCTACCTGCTAGGCAAGGAACCAATGGTCCCCATATTCTATGGAGCCCCTAAGGTCCACAAAAATGTATTTCCACCTAGCCTTAGACCTATCATTTCAGGTAACAATTCACGAAAAGTTGAGTACCTTTGTGGACAAATATCTACAACCTATTGTACGTAAACTACCGGGATATATCCAAGATACTAAAGCTGTTTTAAAAATGCTATCTAATAAACAATGGAAAAAAGAATATACCTGGATTAGTTGTGATGTTGAGAGCTTGTATTCTAGCATACCGCACAATATTGCATTAATAACGGTGGCATTTTTCTTGAAACAACACAAAGAGTACACAGAGGAAACCCAGGAATTTATCTTATTGGCCATGGAATTTCTCTTGGGAAATAACTATTTTAAGTTTGAAAATAACTTCTATTTACAGATGGTGGGTGCACCTATGGGGGACATTTTTTCGCATTCTCTAGCCAATCTAACTATGGCGTGGTGGGAGCACCACGCCATTTACAATTTGGACAATCCGTTTACTGATGCTATAGTCTGGTATGGGCGCTACATCGACGACCTCTTAATAATCTGGGGTCGCGATGTAGCGCTCATACAGCAGTTCTTTGACTATATCAATACCAATCAATTTAATTTACGCTTTACGGGATCATGGGATAAAACAGCTATTCCCTTTCTAGACATCTATCTTAAGGGTGACATTGTTGCAGGAATCATTACCACAACATTATACCGTAAACCAAATGCAGGGAATTCCATCTTAAAAGCTAACAGTTGTCATTCGTCTAACACCATTAGAGCCATACCATATGGCGAATATATAAGGGCCAAAAGAATTTGCACATTGGCACCCGACTATGAAGAAGTGGAAAAAACTATTGATGTGAGATTAAAACAAAGGGGCTATAAAAAAGAAATTTGGATAAAGCCAAACAAAAGATCCAGAACAAAACTCAGGCACAATTATTAGAATCCAATAAGGATAATTATAAACATAATAATAGCTTGGTTTCTACTAAAACAATTTTCTCCACAAGGTACAGTAAGAACTTTGGAGAGATTAAAAAAATCTTTGTAAAAAATGTAAACATTCTACGTCAAGATGACATTCTAGCAGAAATTCTGGATAATGGCATAGCATGTGTCCCTAAGAGAGCCAAAACAATAGGAGACATCATATCCCCATTTTTGGCAATTCGAACACTCTGGGCCGTACTTGGCTCTCTCAAAAGGGTTTTTTTCAGTGTGGGGGTAGCCGATGTGGCACCTGTGAATTTACTGTAAAAACAACCACCTTTATGGATACCAAAAATATACATAATTACAGCATTAATCATTTCCTTAATTGTAATAACAATTATGTTATTTACATTATAGAGTGCACGATCTGCCAGAAGAGATACGTGGGGAGTACTATACGCAAGTTTAAAATCCGCATCTCAGAACACATCTTGTCCAGAAAAAATCAACAGGGTCATATGTCGGGTGCGGCCAGACATTTTATAGAGAGCCATCAAGGCAATTTATCTAGTTTTAAATGTTTTGCCATTGAACATATTGCCCGCCCATCCCAAGGCGGTGATCGGGTTAAACAACTTAGACAAAAGGAAGCCTTCTGGATTCTTAAATTAGGAACTCGCTTTCCGGACGGTATGAATACCGCACGGATTTGCTATACATTTATTGACTTTCTTTCATGCATGGCTTCAGTATCCAGTGAGGCTACCTATTTGTATTACATAGACGGCAAATCTTCCCTTTTCTACCTCAGGATTGTCTCAAACAACATCTATATATTACCTTATACAGGTTCCTATGTGTTTGTTCCCGGTTCCGGGGCTTAAGTGAAATCAGTCACGTGTTTGTAACTATGTGATTTTATTGGTTACTAGTTGTTTTAAATATGACGGCTATAATGTGTAAAATTTACTGTGAACAAGGGCATGCAAGCCCGAAACGCGTCAGTCGTGTTACGTCACGTGTTTGTGGGTCAGTCTTTTATACATTCAAATAAAGAGAGGAATTTACGCTAATTACCGGGTGGAGGATTCACTTACGGCGCACTGCTGTGCTGAAACCGGATTAAAACTTCCGTTACGTTATCAATGTTCATTTATGCTTATTTTAATTTGACGTGTAGTTTGCCCTACATACGCCTTCCAACAAGGACACTTCAACATGTACACGACATTAAATGTGTTACATGTGAAGTATCCTTTACTTCGAATGGGATAACCCATAGATGGATGATTAATTGTATCCCCTTTGATTATGCTAGAGCAATTTTGACAGCTCAAGCATGCAAAGGTCCCTTTCTTTTTGGTACGGAAGAATTTTTGTGTCGATTTTTTCTGTTTAAGATCGGAATGGACCACCATATTTCCAAAGGTTTTTCCCTTGCGATATACAAATCTTGGCTTATCCACAAACTTCTTTCCAAATTGTGGATCACTCTGTAGAATTTTCCATGACTTAAGGGTGACATCTTTAATAAGACCGGCATGATCATCATACACTGACACAAAGTCCAACACATTTTTGGACAATGTGTCAGTCCTCTCTTTTCTCTTCCAAAGTTCGCTTATCGACAATAGTCCTACCTGTTCTGCAGTTGCTATTACATCTTTGGCTGGATATCCTCTATCTATAAATTTTTGTATCATTTCATTTTTATTATGATGATATTCTGCATCGGTCGTACATATCCGTCTTAAAGGGGTGTTATCGTTTGAGTTGTTTGGGCTGTTCAGCTAATTTTCTCAGATTGAGTTTGAAATCCAGGGGAGTGTCTCTCCTCTCAGCAGGCGTGTCTCTCCTCCCAGGAGGCGTGTCTCCCCTCAATGAAGAACTGTGACATCATTTTGTATGAAGCAGGGGATGCAGAAGGTTGTCTGGATATAACAGCTCTGTAGCCTCCTGCATGCTTATTTCTGCAGCCTTGAGGCTCCAAACACCAGTAAGCACCTGTCATATGTCTTAGTTTACACACAAATGACGCTGAAAGCCAACAGCTTTAACTTCTAGTGGTGTTCACCCAAATTGTACTGACAACAGGCAGAGACCTTTACTAAACTACAAGGATAAATGTCAGCTTCAAGTAAAGATCTCTGCTTCCGGTCAGTGACATGTGAGTGAAAACAATGGGGGTAGAAGCACTCAGCTTTGAGAGAAGGCCCTGCTCAGCTTGTAACTAACTTGGGCTGTTGGTGCAGCGGTAGAGCAGTGATAGAGTATTACTTTTACAACAAAGGGGTTTGGAGTTCTAGTCCCCTCACAAATTCTACACATATGTAGAGAGACCTAAAATATATATGTCAATCTCTATAATGATATATATACACATACATAGCTCCCCTATATCATGTCATCCCCCAGAATATATGCATTGTATCACATATGTTGGAAGTGCTTGGTGTGACTACTGTGACAATGGGACACTATATAGGGGAGCTTTGTGTGTATATGAATAAAATTATAGATGTCTACACATATATTTTCATATCTTTACATATGTGTACAATTTATAAAAGAAAAAAAAAATACTGATGGGACTTGAACTCCTAACCTTTATCTTGCAGAGTGGATCAGCTAAGCACTACACTATACGAGCAGCTTATGCAGACACAGTGTTGAATGCGGGGCTTGCATTAGCCCTGAGGAACAGAACGCCCTCTTTTCAAAGTAGCAGCTTAAGGACTGGACCTGTGAGGAGGTGAAACAACCTCTTGGCAAAAGCCCTTTAAACAGGCAGTCATTGCCCAGATCATCACCATAGAGCTGGGAGATGTACATAGAGCCAGCAGACCTTGGTTTCACTATCAATTTTAACAGCTCAGAGGGGAGTAAACACAGAGTGTGCAGGCAGCCAATCACAGCGCAGGGGGCGTGGCCGGGGCGTTTCCTGTCTAGGGGCGTATCCCAACAGGCTGAATGAAATGTCAGCCAGCCAATCACAGTGCAGGGGGTGTGTCTAGGGAATCGACCAGGGGGCGTTCCGACCAGCAACAGAGCAACAGCAGAAACAGAATACAGATTTACAGAGAAGCTGATATCTGCTAAACCAAGTGACTGAGGTAATGCAACCCAATTACAAAAGTGCTTATTTTTACTGTCCCCATAATCTGAGACATGATCTTTGTAACGATAAAACCCCTTTAATCTTAAAAATTGCCCTTTCGGGATGCCACGTGTCACATTAGGCGCATGGAAACTTTCATAATGTAACATATTGTTTCGATCTAAAGGTTTCTTAAAGAGTGTAGTTTCCAGTTTATGGTTAATCTTTTTTACAGTAACATCCAAAAAATCTATTTTGTCATAATCACTAGAGATAGTGAATTCTAATAAAGGATGTATATTATTAATCCAGATGTTAAATTCTTCAAGTTCTTGCCGACTACCTTTCCACAATAGGAATAAATCGTCCACGTACCTCAGCCACAGGCCAATCCTGTGGCTTTATGGTCCGTGGATGATAAACTTAGACTCCACATGTTCGACATATATATTTGCAAAGCTTGGAGCGACAGGAGACCCCATCGAGGTCTCCTGCCGCTGCAAGAAAATGTCCTGTCCAAATCTGAAATAACTATCATATGCCGGTCTTACTATGCCGATCTTATATGCCGGTCTTATTAAAGATGTCATCCATAAGTCATGGAAAATTCTACAGAGTGATCCACAATTTGGAAAGAAGTTTGTGGATAAGCCAAGATTTGTATATCGCAAGGGACAAACCACTGGAAATATGGAGGTCTATTCTGATCTTTTTTTTTTTTCTTTTTTAAACACATTTTATTACATTTTTGAAAAAAAGGAAGCATATAACAACGAGACTAGTGCATGCAGGAATATAGAAATAATCGTCGTATAGAAAGGTGGGAAACGGCCCCACACAGATTGTAGTTACGAAGGTCGAGCTAGAGTCCGTACAGTGGGGAACGCTGTTCTTCCTGCAGCTTTGCAGACACATTGGAAAAAGATAACACAAAGTAAAATAAGACAAAAGAGTAGTAGTAACAATAATGATGAAGAGTAATTACCATAACGACAATGACAGTGGTAGCAATAAAAGTGATATTAATGGCAACAAAGACGATAGTAATAATAGCGATAATAATAATAGCATTAGCATTTAGAACGATAATAATAGCAATAATAATGATAATAATAGTAGTAATAATGACAATAATAATAACAAAAATAATAATAATAATAAAATTAAAATAAAATAAAGTGACGTGTTTAATAGAAAAGAGAGGCCATCAAGGAGTGTCGGGGAGAAAGCTTAGGTCATATGTTCACAATAGACTATGAAGGAGGCATCAGTTTATGGTTTTGCAGCGGGTCGACCCTGTCATCCCACAGACGTTGGGCGAAACTACGGCCCCAGGATCTCAAGGGAGAGGGAGTCCGGTTGGGGGTGCGGGAGAGAGGTCGGCGGGACTCCGCTGACCTTCGGGTGCAGTCCCGGGTTTAGTGGAAGGGGAGGCGTGCCATTCTAGGGCACCCAGGGAACCCAGAAGGGCTTCTCTCGCGTACCAGCCCGTGTATCGAAATGGGGCCATCAGTTGAGCTATTTCCTCTTTAGGAAGGTGTGAGAGAATGAACGTTTTCCACTTTTTAAAGAAATTTCCAGTACGGAGTTCTTTCTGCCTCTCTGTCTCGAGCCTGTCAGCTACTAGGTATTGTTTCATGTTATCTATCACCAATGACATCGTTGGAATCTGAGATTTCAGCCAATATAGCAAGAGGCAGCGTTTAGCAATCAGAATTGCTATATGCACTGTGCTTGGCACAGACACAGGGCCAGAACCAGACCCATCCGGGGGTCTCATGTAGTGGAAAATCAAAAGGTCATGATGCTTGGGTAAGGCGATGTGCCAGTGAGTCTGGACATAATCAATGAATGTGTCCCAAAAGACTTGAGTGGAAGGGCAGGACCAAATCCCGTGCCACATGGTCGTGGATGGCAGTTGACATTTGGGGCATACTTGGCTCCGGTCTGGAAATTTCAGTGAGGGGGGGAGGTTGAACCCGTAGTAGGCTCCGTGGATTATTTTAAAGTGAGTTTCTCGCCACTGTTCACAAATCACTTCCTTTCGGACTTTGCGGAGTCCCACAAGAATTTTCCCCGCTATATCTGGATCTGCGAGTGTGCGTTCCCATTTCAAGAAGGGGAGGCCCTCACCTGACTCCTAACTCCATCCCCTCAAAATGGCATAGATGTGTGATAGGGAAAAAGACGAGCCCTGGCATTTCGTAAGGAGGTCATAGCTATTGGCGGCGCAAAGTGTGGTAAGATTTCTGAGTCGAGACCTGCAGAAAGAAAGAACCTGCATGGCTGGGAAAACATGGATCGGTGGGAGCTGGAATTTCTCAATTCAGAAGGGGTCATCCAGCGCCTTTCCTCCATGTGCATTGATTGGTCTGCATGCTCAATCCCCCTTTCTCTCCACATCTTAAACAGAGGGTTAGTTCTGCCTTGGGGAAATTCCGGGAGGCCCCATAGGGGCACTTTTTTGGACATTAGAAATGGGAGTTTGAGCAGTTTGCGGATATGTTTCCAGGAAGCAATCGTGTCCTTAAGCAGCAGAGAGTTTCTGGGGGGGGATATGTGAGTACTTGGTGTGTAGTAGGGCCCGGTGGTTCCAAGGGTACATCAAGCCCCTCTCCAGAGCAAAGTTGGAGTAGCGGCTCGTTTCCCCGATCCAGTCCAAGACATGTCTGGCCAGGCATGCCAAATTGTAAAATCGAACATTGGGGAAATTGAGCCCACCCATGGCCACCGGGAACATAAGTTTGCTGAGCGCTATTCGGGGTTTCCTGCCTGTCCATATGAAATGGGTGAAAGACGAGTGGAGTTTTTTAATGTCATCATGCCTTAGTAGTAGAGGGAGGGTTTGGAGGGGATATAACAACTTAGGAAAGGAGATCATTTTAATTGCGTGACATCTTCCCGATAGAGAGAGAAGGAGGCCCTGCCATCTCCGCAAATCGTCAGCTATTCTTTTAATCAGTGGGGGGAAGTTTAGGTTGTAGACGGTAGCTGGGGTCTTTCCTATTTTAATGCCAAGGTATGTGATGTGTGAGTTCACTGGGAGGATGTCCAATCCCAAGCTCTGCCAAGCCGATCTCCGGAGAGGGGGACCCAGTTCCAAAAGCTCGCTTTTAGAAGCATTAATTTTGTAGCCAGACTAGCTTCCGAAATTCTCCAAAAAGGAGAATATCCCCGGGAGATGTCTTAACGGATCCGACAAGAAGAGGAGCAGATCGTCAGCAAACAGAGCTAGTTTGACTTGGTTATTGCCAACATCTATCCCAGTGAACAGGTCCGATTCTTCTAGATATCGTGCAAGGGGCTCCAGCGCTTTGTCAAATAGAAGGGGGGAGAGGGGTCATCCTGTCTGGTGCCCTTGTGAAGGGGAAATATCTGGGATAGAAAGCCTTGGGTATGTATCTGGGCAGTCGGGTTATGGTATATAGCGGAGAGGAAAGTTTTAAATTTGCCTGCGAATCCCATGCGATCCAGCACTTGCCCCAACCACTCCCACCGGACATTGACATTGGGAGGGGAGGTGCGTCCCACGCTCTCCAGCACCGCCAGCACCTTATGTAGGTTCCCTACCGCGGCTTGGCCTTTGATAAATCCCTTCTGAGCGGGGGCAATGAGGGAGGGTAGGAGCTGGGCCAGTCTGTCTGCCATTATTTTAGAAAGAAGCTTTTGGTCAGTGTCAATAAAGGATATCGGTCGATAAGAGGACGGCAATAGGGGGTCTTTTCCTTTTTTGGGGATTACTTTTATAAACGCATTTTTAGACTCTGGTCGGATCTCGTCCCCTGCTAGTATCTGATTAAAGTATTTAGTCAATAGAGGGGTTAGGGGTTCGATCAGAATTTTGTATAATTCTCCTGAGAACCCGTCTGGGCCTGGGGCTTTTCCTGCGGCTAGCTGGCGTATGGCTAGCTGGACCTCTTAGGGAGTGATTTCTGCGTTAAGGAATTCTAGTTGGTTGGAGGACAATTTAGGGATGGAGACGGAGGTCAGAAGCCTCCTGCCGCCATCTACAGCATCCTGAGCAGGCGCTAAGTCTACAGAATAAAGACGTTCATAGAAAGTTTTGAGAGAGTCATTTATCTGGCGAGGGTCAGAAGTACCCTGTCTGTGAGAGGTGCGGAGGGAGGAAATTTGTGATGGGCAATAGGGACCCTTAAGGAGTCTGGCCAAAATCGTCCCTGCCTTGTTTCCATGGCGGAACAGGGTGGATTTCATATGGGAGCGCTGAATATCTTCCTTGCGACCCAGCCACAGGTCAAACATCCTCTTGGCACCCACCCACTCTTCTTTGTTCTCTACGGAGGGGTCAGTGAGAAATTTTTTATATGCCGCCTTCGTCCGCTCAGTTGCCTCGTTGTAATCTTTGTTAAGTTTACGTCTATAGGCGGAAGTATGAGCTATTATTCGGCCTCGGAGGACCGGTTTGGCCGTGGCCCAAAAGAGAGAGGCATCTCCCGATTGTTCGTCATTGGTGGACGCAAATTCTAGCCACCATCCCTTTAAGAGCTCTGAAAATGCCTCTGTCTTTGCCACATAAGAGGGGAATCTCCATATAAAATCTGTGCCTTTGGGGAAGACATCCGTGATCTCGAGCACCACGAGCGAGTGGTCCGAGATGAGCATATCTAAAATCTCGGAGGCTACCAGGCGCCTGTTAATGTTGGGGGAGAGAAGCATGTAGTCTAGTCACGACCACGACTTCTGTGAGTGGGAATAGAATGAATATTCTTTGCCAGTCAGGGTGTAGGTCCCTCAGCTATCTCGGGTTCCAGTGGTGTCCATGAACACCTTGCAGGGGTCCAGTTCTAAGTCCCAGGGGGCGTGTGGGTGGGGGGAAGATTGGTGCTTCCTTTCCTATTCAAGTACCTCATAAGCGACGGACATTCATGTCAACTCCTACTATCATTGAACAATCAGTGTGATCCTGAATCCCTATTGCTAACTTTGGCAAAGAAAGGGGCACTTCTTGCGTTGGGTGAAATAGATGTTTATCAAGTTAGTTTGGGACCATTGTGAGCGATGGGTCAGTTGGGACCCATCTCCTTCTTGGTCTGCCTCATGGGCACCAGGGAGAAGGAAAAAAATCCTTATGCACTAGGTCGAGGTCACCCGCCTTTCCTTCCACTGCGACGAGCAAACAGTGCCTACCCACATTTTGCGCATGCGAATGAAATCCTCGCATTTCAGGTGGGTCTCCTGCAGGAGAACTATGTCTGGTCGTAGCTTTTTTAGGTGATGGATGACCCTATTTCTTTTATAAGGGGAGCGGAGCCCTTTAATGTTCCACGTGATGACTCTCATGTTGGACCAAGGGGTTTAATTGGTTTTGCAGGGGGAGATCCCACGTGGTATTAACCAGATTGTCCCTATTTCATGAATAATTTGAATGAGGTGTCGAGCTCAGATGTTAGACCTCAGAAATGTGGAACCAAATTAAAAGTGCACAAACAAAACAACAACAGTAATGTAAATCAATAAAAGGATAGCAGTACACAGAGAGTCGGAGACTTATTATCCAAAACTCTCCTTCTGTGTAAGGGGACTTCACTTTTTTCTGGCACGCTGCAGGCACTAAAAGGAGACGCAACAGCTTACATCATTCTCCTACCTCCTGCCAGAAAAAGGGAAGGTTGTGACTCCCTATGCAACAGGTGAGTATCAAAACTCGTACAGCCTAGAGGAGGGAGCCATGTGTCCGGGAGGGGAGAGGGTACACATCTCCCGGTGATCAAGAGGAGTGAGCCCTAACAGGGGGCTTAACAGTCGAGGGGTCGCGGGTAGTCGGCGGGGCTTCGGGGATTGTCTCTCACGATGGGGAGAATTCCTCTGCGAGGATGGTGAAGAGGGGTTAGGCTCCTCATGTGAAGTTGGGTGTGAGGATGCAGATCTTGATCCGATGAGGGGCTGTAGATCTTCTTCTGCGTCTTTGGCTGAAGTGTAGAGCTTTGGTGCTGTGTCAGGGAGAAGAACCTTCAACGTGGCTGGATACATGATCTGGAAGCGTATCTTTCTTTTGAACAGCAAGGAGCAGATGTTGCTAAAGGCGCGGCGACGTCGTGAGACCTCCATTGAGAAATCTTCAAAGATCAGCACTCTTTGTCCCGCCAATGTTGGTGGGGTTTTCAGCTTGCGGTACCGCCTGAGGATTTCAAGCTTGTCATTATAATCAAGGTACTTGATAATGACTGTGCGAGGTCTGCTTCTTATGCGGTCACTTTTATGGTTGTCAGATGAGGGCTCTGGACCGATCCGGTGTGCCCGCTCGACTCGGCAGCTGTGGGTGATGCCCAGTTCCGCTGGGAGAGTGGTTTGGCATATCTCCTGGAGGTCTGACTGCTTAACCCGTTCAGACAGACCCACTATACGCAGGTTGCTCCTGCGGGAGCGGTTCGCTAGGTCTTCTATGCGGTCGTACAGGATCCGCTGGTTCTTGTGCCAGGATGAGAGTTTGGACTGCAACATATCGTTCTCGGCCTCCAGTTACTGGGTTCTGTGCTCCAGCTCCTCTAGCCTCGAGCCCTGGGCCTGTAAGTCTTGCTGCACCTTGCTTAGAGTGCTTGACATTCAGTCTCTATAGTGGACTTGTATGGTGGCCTGTATCTCGGAGGCATGAGGTCTGGCCAACTTTCCAGGGCCAGGGGGGTGAATTATAGTCGTGGCTGCACTTCATGGGGGCTCATGATGTCGTGCTATGTGGCATGCCTGGGGTGGTAGGAGGCTGCCCCGTGGATGCTCGGCCGTCAGTGCAGCTCCTCATGCTGTCGGAGCGCGGCGCGCCGCCATTCTTAGGTGCCCTGTGGTGTGCGGCGGCAAAGGAGAGTCCTCTTTTGGCTTGCTGGTGTGCGGAAGACGTACCTGTCCATCCAGCTGATGCCCGGTCTGTTGTGGGTAGTCTCCGCTGTCTGCGGGAGCCGGTCTGCGCCACCGGGAAGGCTATTGAACTGGTATAAGCAGTAGGGCGGCGGGAGCTCCTACAGCCTGCGAACGCGTGCCAGCGCCGGAACCGGAAGTCTCCCTATTCCGATCTGAAACAGAAAAAAATCGACACAAAAATTCTTCCGTACCAAAAAGAAAGGGACCTTTGCATGCTTGAGCTGTCAAAATTGCTCTAGCATAATCAAAGGGGATACAATTAATCATCCATCAATAGGTTATCCCATTCGAAGTAAAGGATACTTCATATGTAATACAACTAATGTTGTGTACATGTTGAAGTGTCCTTGTGGGAAGGCGTATGTAGGGCAAACTATACGTCAAATTAAAATAAGAGTAAATGAACATCGATCTCAGATAAGATTTATTATCAGTGACTAAAACAAGAACAGGCAAAGTTTGATCCTAATACTAAACCCACAATTTGGTGAAACTGTGGTAGCAAGACACTTTTACTTTGAAAATAAACTCAATAATAGTTGACCTAAAATGGTGCGTATTGGAACAAGAAGAATGTAGTCGAAGTGAGCCAAATTAAAAAATGCTTATTGCAGAGAAGAGATTTATTGGTTATCCAAGTTAGGATCTTGAGCCCTAAGTGTTTTAAATGAGGAAATGTAATTGGAGTGCGTTTTTGTAACAATCATATAGAGAGGGGTAGAATGGACTTATATATTGTTTTTATGTATTAAAAATATAGGGTTAAGGATGTTGTTAATGTTTTTAATTGTAAAGCACATGGTGATGTGATAGTTAACATAGTTAGGAAGCATAGGGTATGGGATATAATGGAATCTAGCGTCTTACCTCAGATGAGCTAGACAAAGGGGGCGTACCCCGAAAACGGAGACAGTCCAGAGACTCAAGGTGTGTGCTCCGCTTGTGATTGCCAATCTTTAGTTTGTGCAACAATTACTCGCATGTGGTGAATTAAGTGCCATTTTGATAAATATTTTGATAAAAGTTTGATGTTTGAATGAAAAAGTAAACTGAATTTGAAACTTATTAAGAAGTTAGTGCAAAATTTGTTACAATCCAGAAACACTTTTGCGGCTTTGAAAATGCAACATGACCCCACCAAAATCTGCATTCCAAAAGTCAAATAACACTCCCTCCCTTATATGTCCTGACTGTCACCGGTTTCATGCCGCGGTCCTTGCCTTGGGACGTCGGCCTGACCGTGCCTGCCATTGTCTCTGACTGGGGCTCCTGTGTCGGGGTCCAGCAGCCTGTGTTCTGTATTTACTTACTGGTCCTGTCCAGTCTTGTTGCTTCCTGGTCCTGTCTGTGCTCTGCACCTTCTAGGGGGCTGCGCCGGCAGCTTCTGCCTTTTATTCGTGTCCTGCTCTATGTGCAACTTCCTCTTCACCTGACCTCTAGTATAGAGGAAGTTGCTAGCCTCTACTCTGGGTCAGTTCATTGCAGTCTACAGTCTCTTGCTGTCTTCCATCTGAGCTCTGCCTGCATCTCTGGTCTGACGTTGGTGACTTTAGACCCTGAGTTCGTGGTCCAGTGCTGCTTCCCATCTGAGCTCCTGGGCCATCTGTCTGTTGTCTCCGTTGTTGCTGTGTCCTTGTCCGTATGTGCTCTCCTGTCCCGATGTTCTGCCGTGTTCCTGGTCTGTACCTCTGTGTTTCACCGTCAGTTCCTGCCGTATCTGTGGTGTTCATGTGTACGTTGATCCCTTCCTGTATCCAGCTGTGTCCTGAGTGCGTTCTACCTGCCCTGCTTTTGTTCTCTACGTTCCTGTGTTCCTGTCCTGCCTACCTCGGCTGTCACCGCAGTAGCCACGCCAGGAGGTAGTGGGACCTGGGGGTCCCGCAGCCAAATCCATCCCGCTTTGCGCGGGCCTGGTGAAAGACCAGGGGCCCCTTAGAATCACTCCTGGCGTGGTCCTCCAGCTACCACCTCGCTTGCGTGATCACAGAGGATCAACACCCGCGTGTCCGGACGGTCGGCGCCTCGGCATACGTCTGTGCGGCACGCACCGTTACAGTAATGAACTGACCATGGATTCCGCGGGGTGACTCGCCTACTTTTTCGGCCGTTACCTGCTGTCATGTCTGTCTCTGTCTGTTCCGCTGGCTCATGGTTCGCCCGAGTGTCTGTCGTTCCGCTGGCTCATGGTTCGCCCAGAGTGTCTGTCTGTTCCGCTGGCTCATGGTTCGACCAGAGTGTCTGTCTGTTCGCGCTGCGTCCATGGTCCAGCAGAGCTTACGTTTGGCCCGGCTCATGGTCCAGCCCCAGAGCTTACGTTTGGCCCGGCCATCATGGTCAGCCCAGAGTTACTTTGGCCCGGCTCATGTCCAGCCCCAGAGTTACGTTTGGCAGGCTCATGGTCCAGCCCATGAGCTTACGTTTGGCCCGGCTCATGGTCCAGGCCCGAGCTTAGTTTGGCCCCGGCTCATGGTCCAGCCCAGTGCTATCGTTTGGCCCGGCTCATGGTCCAGCCCATGAGCTTACGTTTGGCCCGGCTCATGGTCCAGCCCAGAGTTACGTTGGCCCGGCTCATGGTCCAGCCAAGAGGCTTACGTTTGGCCCGGATCATGGTCCAGCCCAGAGCTTAGTTTGGCCCGGCTCATGGTCCAGCCCAGAGCTTACGTTGGCCGGTCATGGTCCCAGCCCAAGAGCTTACGTTTGGCCCGGCTCATGGGTCCAGCCAGAGCTTACGGTTTGGCCCGGCTCATGGTCCAGCCAGGAGCTTACGGTTTGGCCCGGCTCATGGTCAAGCCCGAGCTTACAGTTTGGGCCCTGAGCCTTCTGAGTCCCACGTGGCTTACGGTCTCGCATGAGCCTTCTGAGTCCCCGTGCTTACGGGTCTCGCCCTGAGTCTTCTGATGTCCCCGTTGGCTTACGGTCTCGACCTGAGCCTTCTGAGTCCCCGTGGCTTACGTCTCGCCCTGAGCCTTCTGAGTCCCCGTGGCTCGGTTCGCCCTGAGCATTCTGATTCACAGTGGCTTACGGTCTCGCCCTGAGCCTTCTGAGTCCGTGGCTTACGGTCTCGCCCTGAGGCTTATGAGTCCGTGGCTTACGGTCTCGCCTGAGCCTTCTGAGTCCGTGGCTTACCGGTCTCGCCCTGAGCCTTCTGAGTCCCCGTGGGCTTACGGTCTCGCCCTGAGCTTCTGAGTCCCCGTGGCTTACGGTCTCGCCCTGAGCCTTCTGAGTCCCCGTGGCTTACGGTCTCGCCTGAGCCTTCTTAGTCCCGTGGCTTACGGTCTCGCCTGAGCCTTCTGAAGTCCGTGGCTTACGGTCTCGCCCCTGAGCCTTCTGAGTCCGATGGCTACGGTCTCGCCTGAGCCTTCTGAGTCCCCCGGGTGGCTTACGGTCTCGCCCTTGAGCATTTGAGTCCCCGTGGCTTACGGTCTCGCCTGAGCTTGAGTCCCCGTGGATTACGGTCTCGCCCTGAGCCTTCTGAGTCCCCGTGGCTTAAGGTCTCGCCTGAGCCTTCTGAGTCCCCTTGCTTACGGTCTCGCACTGATGCCTTCTGAGTCCCCGTGGCTTACGGTCTCGCCTGAGCCTTCTGAGTCCAGTGGCTTACGGGTCTCGCCATGAGCCTTCTAGTCCCCCGTGGGCTTACGGTCTCGCCCTGAGCCTTCTGGTCCGTGGCCTTACCCGTCTCGCCTGAGCCTTTTGAGTCCCGTGGCTTACGGTCTCGACCTGAGCCTTGCTGAGTCCCCGTGGCTTACGGTGTCGCCCTGGCCTTTCTGAGGCCCCGTGGCTTAAGGTCTCGCCCTGAGGCCTTCTGAGTCCCCGTGGCTTACGGTCTCGCCCTGAGCCTTCTGAGTCCCCGTGGCTTACGGTCTCGCCCTGAGCCTCTGAGTCCCGTGGCATACGGTCTCGCCCTGAGCCTTCTGAGTCCCGTGGCTTACGGTCTCGCCCTGAGCTTCTGAGTCCCCGTGGCTTACGGTCTCGCCCTGAGCCTTCTTGAGTCCCGTGGCTTACGTTCTCGCCTGAGCCTTCTGAGTCCCCGTGGCTTACGGGTCTCTCCCTGAGCCTTCTGAGTCCCCGGGTCTTACGGTCTCGGCCCTGAGCCTTCTGAGTCCCAGTGGCTTACTGCCCGCCGGGTTCCCCTCCTCCATTTTCGCCTAGTGCCCCGCTTGTTCCTCCCATGGCACCTCCGTTTCTAGTTTTCACTATACTGGCTATTATTTACAGCCTGTTACTTGGTTTTGGGGTTTGCCCCCGTAGAAGTTTGGGCCCCTGGCCTTTGTGAATACCATTCTGTCGATTGGAGGGGAGGAGGGGGCTTTGGGGGGGGGTACTGTCACGGTTCTGCCCGCGGTCCTTGCCTTGGACCGTCGGCCTGTCTGTGCATGCCATGTCTCTGCTGGGGCTCCCTGTGTTAGGGGTGCCCCAGCAGCCTGTCCCCCCCCCCCCCATCTGTTCTGCTATGTACTTACCTTCCTGTCAGTCTTGTTGCTTCTGGTCCTGTCTGTGCTCTGCACCGTCTAGGGGGCGCGCGCGGCAGCTTCCTGACTTTTATTCGTGTCCTCGCTCCGTGCACTCCTCTTCACCTTCTGACTCTAGGCTATAAGAGAAGTTGCTGCCTCTACTCTGGGTCAAGTTCAATTGCTGTCTACAGTCTCTTGCTGTCTTTCCATCTTGAGCTCTGCCAGCATCTCTGGTCTGAGTTGGAAGATTTAACCACTGAGTTGCTGTCCAGTTGCTGCTTCCCATCTGAGCTACTGGCCAATCTGTCTGTTGTCTCCGTTGGTCTGTCTGTGTTCCTGTCCCTGTATGTGCTCTCACCTGTTCCGATGTATCCTGACGCGTGTTCCTGGTCTGTACTCTGTGTTCCGTCCTAGTTCTGCCGTATCCTGTAGGTGTCATGTGTAACGTTGATCCCTCTGTATCCTGCCTGTTGTTCCTGAGTGGTTTACCTCCCTGCTTTTGATTCTCCTAGTTCCTGTGTTCCTGTCCTGGCACCTCGGCTGTCACCGCAGTAGCCACGCCACGGGGGTAGTGACCTGGGGGTCCCGCTGCCAAATCCATCCCGCTTTGCGGCGGGCTCTGGTGATGACCAGGGGCCCCTTAGACTCCACTCCCTGCGTGGTCCCCAGCTACCACCTCGCCTGCGGTGTATCACAAGGATAACACCGGATGTCGGCGGTCGGCGCCTCGGCATACGTCTGTCAGCGCCGCACCGTTACACCTGACATGTGGCCAAACAGCAGTTTACACCCACATGTAGGGTATTGCCTAACTTGGAAGAACTTGCGTGACAAAACTTTGTGTGCTTTTTTACCAGGATTCCTTGTAAAAATTAAAAATTTTCAGCTAAAATTGCAGATTGTTGGAAAAAAATATTTTTTCATTTTCACAGCCTACTGCTAAAAAAAATTTGTGAAACAACTGTGGGGTCGATAAACTCACTACACCCCTGGATATATTCCTTAAGGGGTGTAGTTTCCAATATGGGGTCTCTGTTTATGAAGTTTTAGGGTGTCTGCAAACCTGAAATGGCGCCTAAATAAAATCGTAATGAAAATGAGACCCCAGAGTCAGTTAGGTGCTCTCTATTCTGAGGTTTTGGCGGTGAGGCCAAATAACGGCACTAGGGCCACATATGGGATACTCTGAAAAAAGCAGAATTGGGGAATCAATAAATTATGTTGCATTTCCCTTAATCACATATACCGTATTTTTTGTGATAAGGATAATAAAATTGTAAATCTGCAAAAAAGTGACATTTTGAAATTTCCCTCCAATTTGGCTTTAATTCCTTGTCGTAAACACCTAATAAAAACTCCTAAATGCTGCGTTTGAATAATTTAAGGGGGTATGTTCTTAGATGAAGTCCTTTATGGGGGTACCTAACATACAGGCCAATCAAAGTCACGTTAGAACTGGACTACTAAATTTCTAAGCCCTCTAATGTCGTAAAAAAAAAAAAACATTTAAAAGAATTATGCCAACCTACAATAGACATTTGAGTAGATGCTAGTTATAAACTATTTGAGTATGAATAACTATCTATCTGTCTTACACGCAGACATTTTTTGAAGTTTGAAATTGGTAAATTTTTCACAAATAAAAATTTTTTAACGATACTTTGATATTTTTTCTCACAAAATAACAAGCATTTTTTGGACCAAAATTTCTTCACTATCTTAAGCACAATGTTCACGAGAAAACAATATCTGAATCACATGGATAGGTTAAAGTGTCAAGGGTTATTATTACATAAAGTGACCCACAATGCAGATTTAAAAAATGGGCTCTGTAGAGAACCAAAAACTGCACAGCGGTAAGGATTAAGAATAATTAAATAGGGTTTTTATAGGTTAATTTTAAAGAAAACAGTGAAATACGCATCAAATACATATCCAAATTCGCATCAAATACGTATGTAAATATGCATTACAGATGTATTTTTGGATACGTTTTTTAGATGCAGATTTCGGACTGATTTCAATGCATTAATTTACATATCAGACACACCATGTGAACCTACCCTAAAGTTGATAATTAATAAGACATAACTTTTAATAGAATCAAAAAGTGCACACATAAGCAACAAGCTACATACCAACAAGCTACATTAACAGATTAATAAGGTCAAACAAATGGTACTCACCAATATTCTGTTCCCAGATTCAATAACACTAGGGAACAAAAAAACATTTATTTGGTGCCTAGAAATTTTGACCTTATTTTGAGTAGCTGAGTGTTGTTCAGTTCAAAAATAATATCCATGTACTCAAAAACAGTTCCAACTCTTGAGGTACCAAAATGAATTTTTCCAGTATAATGGGGTCTTTATCGGTTTACTTCCACTACGTCTAAGAGACACTCAATACTGGAAGAAGAATAGGGTAATCTAAAACTAATGAGCCCTATTAATAGTTTAGGCTTCACAGAGCAAATACCCCAAAAAGGTTGACCCCATAAAAATGCACCCTCTCCTTAATTCGTTTCTCACTCTGTGTATTAACCCATATGCGTGTTACCTATCATTACTGTGGAACCCTCAGTGGGTTAAAAAAACAAAAACACACGCAAACAAAAGTGTCACCCATTAACCCCTTAACGACCTTGGGCGTATGCATACGTCCAGGTCGTTTGGGGGTTCACGCACCTGGACGTATGCAAACGGCGCGGGGTATATTACAGCTGACATCCCGTAGCGTCGGCCCCGACCCGCGGTCACTCCGGGGAGTGAGGGGGGCGGTTAACCCCTTAATTATCGCGACCATCGGGTCGCAATAATTAAGAGAGACGCAGATTTCAAAATCACAGATTTTTCATGAAATTTTAATATTTTAACAAAAAAAACAAGTGATTGTATGGAAAAAATTTCTTATAACTTAAAGCACAATCTGTCACGAGAAAAACAATCTCTGAAACACATGGGATAGGTTCAAAAAGTGTCAAAACGTATATTCTCACATACCTATCTTTTCCTAAAACCCCCCACTTTCATATACATTCCTTTCCCCCATGATTTACAAAACTTTTAAACCTCTACTTACCTCTTCCAAATACTTCCTATACACTCTCAACACTACCTACACTTCATACTCTAACCTACATATAAACCACCTCCCACACCTCCCAAAACACTTACCCCCCATAATACTTCTACCCCCCAACCCCCCCCCCCCCCCCCCCCCCCCCCCCCCCCCCCCCCCCCCCCCCCCCCCCCCCCCCCCCCCCCCCCCCCCCCCCCCCCCCCCCACCCCCCCCCCCCCCCCCCCCCCCCCCCCCCCCCCCCCCCCCCCCCCCCCCCCCCCCCCCCCCCCCCCCCCCCCCCCCCCCCCCCCCCCCCCCCCCCCCCCCCCCCCCCACCCCCCCCCCCCCCCCCCCCCCCCCCCCCCCCCCCCCCCCCCCCCCCCCCCCCCCCCCCCCCCCCCCCCCACCTATTCCCCCCCCCCCCCCCCCCCCCCCCCCCCCCCCTTCCTTTTTTTCCCCCCCCCCCCCCCCACCCCCCCCCCCCCCCCCCCCCCCCCCACCCCCCCCCCCCCCCCCCCCCCCCCCCCCCCCCCCCCCCCCCCCCCCCCCCCCCCCCCCCCCCCCCCCCCCCCCCACCCCCCCCCCCCCCCCCCCCCCCCCCCCCCCCCCCCCCCCCCCCCCCCCCCCCCCCCCCCCCCCCCCCCCCCCCCCCCCCCCCCCCCCCCCCCCCCCCCCCCCCCCGGCCCCCCCCCCCCCCCCCCCCCCCCCCCCCCCCCCCCCCCCCCCCCCCCCCCCCCCCCCCCCCCCCCCCCCCCCCCCCCCCCACCAGCCCCCCCACCCTTCCCCCCCCCCCCCCCACCTCCCCCTTTTTTTTCCTTTTCCCCCTTTTTTCCCCCGCCCCCCCCCCCCCCCCCCCCCCCCCCCCCCCCCCCCCCCCCCCCCCCCCCCCCCCCCCCCCCCCCCCCCCCCCCCCCCCCCCCCCCCCCCCCCCCCCCCCCCCCTGACCGTTCCCCAATGCATAATGCCAATTAATATGGTCAAAAGTACATATACCCACCAATTAAACTGTAAATGATAATTCAGAGACTGCACATGCGTGGACTTTGGTTATCAATACAAGCCTTAAGTGTACGAGTCCTGATGACACTAACATTACACTGAAAGCAACTACTGCACAGATGCCATGATGGCTTGTACCACACATGCACTTCGCACCAGGTTTCCAGTGATACACTATAGACCTACGCCGCACGCGTCCTGACCACACAAATGCTATGATCAACGTATCTACTGCACAGCTGCCACCAAGGTTTATAACACACAAGCGTCCCATTCACACATAAAATCTCATAAGGGGTTTTATATACAGTGCATTAGCCAAAATGGCTTATATGTAGCTTATACAAAAGCATAAAGATGTTCATAGATTATATTATACATTATATCGTATAATGAAATACAATGTAAACAATGTAATGCAGTTTTGATTATGTGACATAATGTGTTACGAATTAAAGAAGCGTCACAATTTGTTGCAAAGGTAATACAACATATATCTACAAAATGCTGATGCTGTCCCTTAAAAAATACAAAAAAATATATGTACTCTTCCAATGGTGATATACATCAGCCTACTAATTATTTACTAGCATAACAGATGAACCCATGTATAATTAAAATCAGGCTCTGACTGGCCCACAGGGGAGTTGATGAATGCCCTAGTGGGCCCCTAGCTCCAGTGGTGTACCGCCGCCGCATCCTGCCTCAAAACTGTCACATCCTGCCCTCGATTCCCCGGATTGCGTGGCTGCTCCACTATTTAGCTTGGTAGGCATAAGGTGATCTCTATATGGCCATACTGTAGGTTAAATCAGCGAGTGTAAAGTGGCAGTGTTCACTTGTCCCTGGTTGTAAAAGCAAGTGCCCCCCTGTCCTTCACCCTGTGGTTAGGGGTTTCACTTTTACTTTCCCGACTGTGTTTTACCCTCTCCTTAATCCGTTTTCCCATCACCCGTGTATTAACCCATACGCACTTCATCCATCATTATGGTGGAACCGTCCGTGGGATAAAAAAACAGACACACTCAAACAAAAGTGTTGCCCATAAAAACAGAGTAGGTAAGAGACCTGTGTATTACAGGGTTATAGTAGCTTCCAGAATAGACAGGAAGAGCTTACTGTGCTTCACTCCGCCCCTAATCAAGAAAATATATAGGTAAACTGCTTGTAGGAGTCAACAATCAGACCGTTCCCCAATGCATAATGCCAATTAATATGGTTAAAAGTACATATACCCACCAATTAAACTGTAAATGATAATTCAGAGACTGTATCTAAAAGGTACGCTGCGCATGCGCAGACTTTCATTTTCAATACAGGCCTTCAGCAGACGCGTCCTGATGACACAAACATAACACTCAAAGCAACTACTGCACAGCCACTGTAATGGTTTGTACCATGCATGAACTCCACACCAGATTTCAAGTGATACACTACAGACCTACGGCGCACGCGTCCCAACGACACAAATACTATGAGCAACGTATCTACTGTGCAACTGCCACCATAGTTTATACCAACTAAGCGTTCCATTCGCACATAAGCTCATAAGGGGTTTTATATACCATGCAATAGCCAAAATGTCCTACCTACCTATAATCTACCTAGGGGCCCACCTATCACCGACCTACCTTAAGCCCACCTACCTACCAAGGCTCCCCTACAACTTACCTAACTGGGGTCCACCTACAACCTACCTAAATAGGGCCCACCTATCACCTGCCTAAATAGGGCTCACCTATCACCTACCTTAATAGGGCCCACCTATCTTTCTGGGGGCCAGCTACCACCTAACTGGGGTCTACCAACTGCCTACCTACCTGTGGCACACTTATCACCTGCCTACCTACCTAACTGGGGCCTACCTATTTTCCTAACGGGGGCCTAGTGACCAACCTGACTGGGGCCTGCCTACCTAGGGCCTACCTAACAAGGGTCCAGCTACCTAAATAGGGCCTACCTAACTGCCTGGGGCCTTGACCATTTACCCAACTAGGGTCTTGCCTACCTACCTATCTGGGGCCTTGACTACCTACCTGGTAATATGATTCTGAGGTGTACAGGCCACAGCCGTGACACAATCTCTAGGGGGTTAGTCCTTTTTTACCCCTTCACCCCACTAGGAGACTGTGCCTCTAAACTAAGGTCTGTACCCTCTCTCCAACCCTTGGGAAGTTTGTACAGAGGTGGGAAGAGGTAAAGAGGTGCTAAAAAAGTGAGGATTCTAAGATCTTTGTGTGTAAATTCTGCAGAGATGAGTGGTGGCCGTGAGAAGTCATCAAAAGGGAAAAAGAACGACTCATGACAGAAGATATATCCTGTGATTCAGGACACCCAACAAAGACAAACAAATGCTATCAGCCTCCAATGTGTGCATTAAACCGATCTCATTCACATTTAAGGATTGTACAAATTCAACAAAAGAGGTTTTGTCCCCTTGGCACAGGACCAGTAAATCATCAATATACCTTGCCCAGAAAAGGACCTTATCTGTATATTCAGCTGAGCCGTCAGAGAACATAAGGGTGTCCTCCCACCATCCTAGAAACACATTTGCATATGTGGGAGCAAAAGTGCTCCCCATTGCTGTTTTTCCCCATGGCTGGTGGAAGGCATGTTGTAAAGGACAGGAGTTGTAATAAGAAGGCATTATGAGGTCTATAAAGTAGCCCTCTCGAGTCAAAATAGTGCTGGACAGTACCCCCACATATGTGAAGAACAATAGTGCAGGGCCGCCACATCAATACTGGCCAGCAAGGTGTCATCATCCTCATGCTATTCAGTTTTAATAGCAGGTCCATTGTATCCTTTAAGTATGAAGGTAAAGATAATAACAAACAGACTCTGGACCTGATCAATGTAGATGCCTATATTCTGTGTCAAATTATCCACCCCTAAGACGATTGGATGTAAACTGATTTATATCACCATTACAGGCGTACATACAGTACAGACCAAAAGTTTGGACACACCTTCTCATTCCAACAGTTTTCTGTATTTTCATGACTATAAAAATTGTAGATTCCCACTGAAGGCATCAAAACTATAAATTAACACAGGTGGAATTGTATACTTAACAAAAAAGTGTGAAACAACTGAAAATATGTCTTATATTCTAGGTTCTTCAAAGTAGCTACCTTTTGCTTTGATTACTGCTTGCACACTCTTGGCATTCTCTTGATGAGCTTCAAGAGGTCGTCACCTGAAATGGTTTTCACTTTACAGGTGTGCCCTGTCAGGTTTAATGAGTGGGATTTCTTGCCTTATAAATGGGGTTGGGACCATCAGTTGTGTTGTTCAGAAGTCAGGTGGATACACAGCTGATAGTCCTACTGAATGGACTGTTAGAATTTCTTTTATGGCAAGAAAAAAAGCAACTAAGTAGAGAAAAACGAGTGGCCATTATTACTTTAAGAAATGAAGGGTCAGTCAGTCCAAAAACTGGGGAAACTTTGAAAGTGTCCCCAAGTGCAGTGGCAAAAACCATCAAGCGCTCCAAAGAAACTCTCACACGAGGACCGCCCAAGGAAAGGAAGACCAAGAGTCACCTCTGCTGCGAAGGGTAAGTTCATCCGAGTCACCAGCCTCAGAAATCGCAGGCTAACAGCAGCTCAGATTAGAGACCAGGTCAATGCCACACAGAGTTCTAGCAGAAGACACATCTCTACAACAACTGTTAAAAGCAGACTGTGTGCAGCAGGCCTTCATGATAAAATAGCTGCTAGGAAACCACTGCTAAGGACAGGCAACAAGCAGAAGAGACTTGTTTGGGCTAAAGAACACAAGGAATGGACATAAGACCAGCGGAAATCTGTGCTTTGGTCTGATGAGTCCAAATTTGAGATCTTTGGTTCCAACCACCGTGTCTTTGTGCGACGCAGAAAAGGTGAACGAATGGTTCCCACCGTGAAGCATGGAGGAGGAGGTGTAATGGTGTGGGGGTGCTTTGCTGGTACACTGTTGGGAATTTATTCAAAATTGAAGTAATACTGAACCAGCATGTTTACCACAGCATCTTGCAGCGGCATGCTATTCCATCCGGTTTGCGTTTAGTTGGACCATCATTTATTTTTCAACAGGACAATGATCCCAAAACACACCTCCAGACTGTGTAAGCTCTTTGTGACCAAGAAGGAGAGTGATGGGGTGCTACGCCAGATGACCTGGCCTCCACAGTCACCAGACCTGAACCCAATCGAGATGTTTGGGTTGAGCTGGACCGCAGAGTGAAGGCCAAAGGGCCAACAAGTGCTAAGCATCTCTGGGAACTCCTTCAAGACTGTTGGAAGACAATTTCAGGTGACTACCTCTTGAAGCTCACCAAGAGAATGCCAAGAGTGTGCAAAGCAGTAATCAAAGCAAAAGGTGGCTACTTTGAAGAACCTAGAATATGAGACATATTTTCAGTTTTAACACTTTTTTGTTGTATATAATTTTACATGTGTTAATTCATAGTTTTGATGCCTTCAGTGTGAATCTACAATTTTTATAGTTATAAAAATACAGAAAACTGTTGGAATGAGAAGGTATGTCCAAACTTTTGGTCTGTACTGTATATTTTTTATGAACAACAACAAGGCATCCAGCGTTTGTTTCAGTATAAAATAAAAAGTATTCCAACCTTTATTTCAAAATAGTTAAAATCCAAACAGGTTATTCAACAGAACACCGCATCTAAGCCGACACGTTTCGGAGTAAAAACCCCTTATTCATGGCATAGTGATACGTTCACAAGCGGGACTCTTATATATACAAATACCCAACATGTGATCCCATCGTATGACATGAATCTAGTGACGTGATAAATATAAGCAATAATAAAAACAGCTATCTGAATAAAAATCAAGCGATCCCATTGAAAAACTTCAATACTGGCACATCAGATCGTGCCTTTTATTGAGACCGTCGTGGTACCTTGTGCTTAATTTAAACATCCACCATGCTTCTTTTGCTAGGAGCTTACGTCTGTGGTCACCGCCCCTTATGGGTCTGGTAACCCGTTCTATGCCCTGAAATTTGAAATCGGTGACGTCACCTGCATGGATTTCATGGAAATGTTTAGATGCCATAGGGCCTCTGCGCATCCGATAAGTGCCTGCGAATTCGCACTTTTAGTGCTGTGCTTGTACATCCTACATACTGTATGCAGCATGAGCTGCAAGTAATAAGATAAACTACAAAGTGAGTATTACAATTTATGTAGGATGTCATTTCAAAAGATTCTTTGCTAACGCTGGACATAAATTTCTTAGAACTGATTACATGTTTGCAAGCTGTACCCTAGCCTGTGGGGTGCTATACATAGCTGATCAATAATTTCTGAAATTGCCCCTGAAACCCATCCTATCCAGCACTACATTCAACCAATCCCAATTAATGTTATCAAAAGCTTTCTCTGCATCAATCCCTAGCAGAGCAGGAGACCCTTCGCATTTGATATCTCTCTATAGCATCCTGCACTGTTAGGACTGCCCTAATATTTTTAACCGTCAATGTCTCCTTCGAATCCCATTTGGTGGTTCCCTATTAGTTTAGGTATTAGGATTGACAATCTATTTGCTATGACTTTGGAGATTATTTTAACATCTTGATTGATGAAAGAGATTGGGCGATATGACGCAAACGGTCTTTACCTTTCTTATAAATAACTTTGATGAACGCCGTATCCCCAGAGGGGAGCACACTGTGGTTTTGGAGAATTTCCCAAGCCACTGAGGCCAGAGTGGGGGTAATTTCTTTAGAAAGAATTTTATAAAAATCACCTGAGAGTCCATCTTGGCCGGTGGGATATTTTTGATTACGCTTTCTATTTCCTCTATGGTGAGATCTGCATTCAACATATTTCTGTCTGCCTCAGACAATCTATTTAGCATGATTTTGCTAAGGAATTCCTTCCCCTTCTCGATATCATAGGGTTTCTGCGTGTAAAGATGTTTATAATATTTTGCTAAAATATCGTTTATCCTTCTTAGGATTTTTTCTATTTTGCCTGCGTAATTCTTGAGGCAAAGAATTCCAGTTGACCTCCTGCTATTCCTCACCAAATTGGCCAGCAGCTTACCCGCCTTATTGCCATGTCTAAACAAGGATGCTTTTAGTCGATCTCCATAGAAAAGTTCAATTCTTCTCTGCTGGAGATCGAAATTCTCCTTTGCCTTGGTTCAATCTCTTATTCTCCTCCGAAGGATGCAGAAGAAACCTAGTATAGGACTGTCTTAAATGGTCCGTAGCTGAGTCATAGCTTTTTCTTAGGGCTTTCTTTTTTGCTGTCACGTAAGATATAATCCTTCACCTAAAGACCGCTTTCCCTGTGTCCCAAAATAACCCTGGGGTCATTTTGTGAGTTTCATTGTGTCCACCATCTCTTCACTCCCTGAAGTGTTTGTCCGCTTGGAGTGAACCCGGGAACCTCCACAAAATATCAGACCCCTTAAGGTAGAGATCCCTCAAGGTGACTGACACCGGAGAGTGATCAGAGATTACTAGATCACCAATGGCAACTGACTCTATCCTTCCCAACAGAGTGGCTTTTTGGCCCAGAAAAAAAAACCCACCTTTCCCATGAGAGGCAGTTGTAATGATTTAAATTCCCTCCCTCTGGGTTCCAGCATGGGTTTATAAGATCGGTCCGTCAGACTATCCATCGTTTATGAGAAAGTCGTCTAACTGTTCGGGGAGGCACTGGATGCATATATCAATTTTTTAAAGCATTGATACGGTGCCACATAAAAGGGTTGGTAAAAAAAATGAAATGTTTGGGGACTGGGGAAAAGGGTTGCAAGTGTGAAAAGAAAATGGCTCACGATAGAAAACAAAGGGCAGAAATTAAAAATATCTGACGGATTGTTTAAACTAGTGGACAAAAGGGGGGTTCAGAAATTGGGGCCCCTATCCTCTTCAAATTTTCATTAACGGTTTTTCCGGGATTGCACAGTAAAATATCGATTTTTTGCAATGATAAAACCCTTGTAAAGTAATCAACCCCAATAGAGGATAATTGTTTTTTAAAAAGGGGATCGGGTTTAAGTTGGAGGTCGGGGGGGAAATGGAGAGGGGGGGGGGGTTTTAACCCCCAAAATAAATGAAGGTTATGCACATGGGAAGGGGGAAAAATCCATTACATGACATGTTAAATGGGAAAAAGGTGGTAAAAAAGGGGACATGGAAAAGATTTGGGGAAATCCTGGTGAACAGTAAACAAATTTTGTACACCCATGTCAGCACAGCTCCCAAGGCAAATAGGAAGGGGGTATTAAAAGGGGCATAGGGGCACATGATGAAACTTTTCTCCCCTTTAAAAAACATGGTTAGACCAAAATGGAAATTTGTACATTTTTGGGCACCGGACAGGAAAGACTTGTAGAGTTTAAACGGGTAAAAAGGGCGGCAACACAAATAATAAAAGGAGGGTGGACACGCCCCAGAAAGAGTAGCAAGATTAGGGTTATTTATTTTAGAAAAAAAAGAGGCTTCGGGGGGGACATAAAATAAGTTTAAATACATAAAGGTCAATATAGAGATCTCCCCCCCAAGATTTATTTATACCCAGGACTGAAACTAGAAAAAGGGGGGCATCCTCTACTCTTGGGGAAAACAAATTTTTTTAAACAAAAACTAGAAAGGGATTTTTTTACGTAAGAGCATGAGAGGGGAACCCTGCCAGAGGAATTGTCATGGGAATTCCTAACAGAGTTCAAGAAGGGGTTTTGGTGCATTTCTGGAGCATAATAATATAACAAGTTATATTGTCTAGGATTCTTGGGGAGGGTCATTTCCCGGGATTTTTCCCCCATTGCCCTTTTGGGGCGGGAAGGAATTTTTTTTACTAAAATGAGGGCAATTTGGGTTCAACCCCATTGGGGTTTTTTGCCTTCCTTGGATCAACACCCAGCACAAAGGTGCGGGATGGACTCTCGTCTTTTTTTTCGGGCCCTTACAAACTATAAACAAAGAAACTATGAAATGTCAACATACATCCCCTCACCCCTGAAGCAGAGATCGTACAAACCAAATTTGGGGGAGACCAGAAACCCGCCCTTGTGCCGTTTCTCTTTCTCCTCGCCTCATTATTACCAATTGGGAAAAACCCCCTAGTAAGACGGTATTCCCGTATTTCTAAACGAAGTTACGGAGGGGTTTGGAAAAATTCCCATCCTGTTTTGTTTGGGGCGACACATTAATTAAACAAAATTTCTCTAAATGGGAATTTATAATTCAGGGCCCCCCATTTTTTTCCTGTTTTAAAAATTTACAGGGGTGTTCTTGTTAAGTAACAAACTACCCCCCCTTCCCCTGGACCCTTGGGGGCCCCCCACTTCCCCCCACCCAATCTTTTTTTTAGGCGACTAAAATCTTTTTAATTGAGATGGGATTCCTGGAGCATAACTGTATCCGTGTTTTTTTTTAGATATCTAAGGACCATCGCTCGTTGGTCATTTCATAATTACCCCTATAAAATTTTTGGGGTCAATGGGTGGGGTGTGGACCTATGATAGATTACCATTACCCCCTACCCCCAAACCACAAAATGAGAAAAACCCCAACCTTTTCGTAAACCTCCATTTCCTTCCCGAGCTTTTTTTGACTTCCCTTTTTTTTTCATTTATGCGGGGGGGCGGAAACAAAGTCCTCCTAGTGGCAAAAATCTAGAATGTTCTCCAACTTCCTTTCCCGCCCCCCCTCTTAAAAAGCAAGAGTTTACTTTTTGGGCAAAAACTTAAAATGCCTAATTCTTTATAATATAAAGATAAGCTTACTATCCCCAAAAGGGAAACAAAAGCTAGCAGCCCCCGTCAGGGGCGAAACTAACCACTTTTTTCCTCCCAAACCCGAAATCCAACCCATAACCCAGCTTCGTCCCCTTGCAGGATCATCTTTTTCTTGGGGTTCGGTACTGTCCGTATTGGGAGAGAGTATCCTCTTGGTCTTAAGCAACTTTAGTTCTGCTGGATTGGCGTTGACTCCTTTTCTCTCGTTCCAGTCCCTTCTCTTCTAGCGGAGCTACATTTCTCTTTCCATTAGTCAGTCTCTCCAGATATTCCTCCGCTTCCTCCACTGAGCGGTGTAGAATGGGTGGTCCTTGGTCTGGGAAGATCTTAAGGCTTTCCGGGTATTGCAAATTGAAACGGATCTGTTTTTTCACAAGTGCTGAACAGATATTAGAGAATTGTTTCCTCTTCGTTGATACGGTCATAGAATAGTCCGCAAATAGCAGGAGATTGTCCCCATTAATAGTTAGAGTTGTCTTTTTAGCCCGATACGCCTGTAGAAGTTGGGTTTTCTCAAAATAGTCCAAATACTTCACGATGACCGTTCTGGGCCTATCACGGGATCCGTCTTTTGATGCTGGCCGCGGTGGGCCGATTCTGTGTGTGCGTTCCATCTTTAGGGGGCAATCCATTCCCAAGGCGTGTGGTATATCTTTGGCGCAGATAGTGTGCAGGTTTTTTAGGGGGATTGCTTCACTCAGTCCTATAATCCTCAAGTTGTTCCTTCGGGAACGGTTTTCAAGATCGTCTACTTTATCTTGAAGATATTCAGTCCGCTTAAGCCATCTCTCCATTATATCATCTTCTACCGTACCCATTCTCTCTTCTAGCTTATTTGGTTAGTGTGGATCTTAACCTCTGAGTGGATGGCTGAAACTGCTGAAGTGACTGCTGCTATAACTGATGCCGATATAGTTGCCTCAAATGACGCTAAAATGTCTGGGGCAAGCAGCTTAGCCACTGTAATGGCCATGGATTTGCAGGAAATATTCAGGTTTGGCAGCATTTCCTCTAGCCCCCCTCCTCCTGTTGTTAACCCCTGAGCTTCTGTGGTAGCCTCCTGTGAAGCTACAGGTATATCTTGGGGACTGCTATCCACAGTTTGTGGTTGTGGGGCACCCATCTGTACCTCGATTTCTTGCTCCTGGGTGTGGAGCTCTCCCTCCTCTAGGCCGGCTGATGCTGCGGCTGTTAACCCGCGCCCGCTCCATGTGGAGCGCGGGGAAACGGGAGCCATTTTAGATGGCCGCATGGTATGCGGTCCGGGAATTAGATGCGCCTGGGCTCCCTGCTACACTTCAGGTGCAGACTCCGTGTACCGGAGGACACCCCGCTGCAGTGGCACTGAAAAGTGCAGAGTTAGATGCCAGTATGAGGGGGGAGCCGGTGAAGAGACGGAGCGGGGACGGAGCGCTCAGCCGCTGCGGCCGTCCATGCAAGCACCGGAATCGCAAGTCCAGGACACTAACGTTAAACGTTAGGCTAGAAGCTGGGTCCTAGGCAAGTAGCTGACTGGTATGACCGCAGGTAGCAGCAGAATCAGTAACCCGGATATCAAAGAGACATGGCGAGCAGCAATAGCAGGGCTAAACGTATGCAGGAACTGACAGGCATAACAATAGGAACAGAGGACAGGAGCTCAGTTTGACAATCAAACTGACCAGGAACAGAGGCAGGAAGTTCCTTAAATCACAGGAGGTGGTAGGTCATTGGACAGGTAATTGAGACACTGTCCTTTTAAATCCAGACCAGGGAGCACATGAAGACACATACAGGAATACTGGCAGGAGCAGGAATGAGGGCAGGCGAGTGCAAAGACACTCGCAGGGACATAGCAGGGACTGGGATAAACACAGGAACGCAGCAGGGACACTGCAATGTCCGCGGCCCAGAGCAGGGACCACGGTATGGACCGTGACAACTATCATGCACAGGATAAGTGTTAGGCACCTGTTTCTATGGAATATTTCCTCTTTCCACTATAAACTGACAATAAATCCTGCTTATTCCCCATCTATCATGCACAGAAAAAATTTGAGGCACATGTTTCTATAGAATATGTTGCATTTTCACTATAAACTGTTTACGTCACGTCAAGGGAGGTACAGTGAGCCCTGACTGGAACCCAGCCCACTGTCCCTGCCTACTTGACGTGCTGCCCCAGGCGGCAGACGGCAACTGGACGACAGTCCCTGCGCTGCTAAAGTGCTGGCGCTGTTAGGAGGGAGAATCGTCCGGGTAAATACCAAATCAGGACCGTCAAGCCACAAAACAGTACCTGAGGGATAAACGTAAGCAAGCCGAGGTCAAACACGAACGGGAGCGAGGTACAAAATCAGAAGACAAGCCGGGGTCAGGAGAACAAGCCTAGGTCAGGTACACAGAGAAGCAAATACAAAATACAAAACAAGTAATACAAGGCAGCCAGGAAATATCGCAGGCGCAGCACTTAGCCTCCAGGGAGTTTAAATGTGATTCCCGGATACCGCCCCTGTAGCTGATTGGAGCGGCCTCCGGGTCCTCCCATTGGCTGGTGCGACACTCGCCCTGTCCGGAGTGGCTGGGCCTCTGTCACTCACAGAGCTACCAGCAGCATGTGTATCAGTGTGGGGTCGCAAATCAGCTGCTGCAGCCTGTTGATCCCTGCAGCCTGAGCGCAGCCTAGCCCTGACAGTTTATCTACCTGTTCCTTCCTCTTCTAATATGAACAGAAGATGATTTAGGCACATATGCATGGGCTCAAATGCCACTCTGCCAGGAAGAAGCCATTACTCCAAAAGAAACATATAAAATCCAGATTAATGTTTGAAAATGCACACAGGAACAAAGATCTACATTTTCGGAGACATGTCCTGTGGTATGACAAAACTAAAATTGAACTGTTTGGCCATGATGACCATTGTTACGTTTGGAGGAAAAAGAAAGAAGCTTGGAAGCCTAAGAATACCATCCCAACTGGGAAACAGGCAGGTAGCAGCATCATGTTGTGGGGTTGTTTTGCTGCAGAAAGGACTGGTGCCCTTCACAAAATAGATGGCATCATGAGGAAAGAAGGTTATGTGGCAATACTAAAGCAACATCTTAAGATATCAGCCAGGAAGTTAAAGCTTCCGCGGAAATGGGTGTTCCAAATGGACAATGATCTGAAGCATACTGCCAAACTGGTTAACAGTGGCTTAAACGGGCTTTCTCGCTACAAAGATCATATCTGTAATGATGGGGACAATAAAAATAAGCACTTTTTCAATTGGTTTGTATTACCAATATCAATTAGTATAGGCGTTCTGGTTACAAGGAGCTTGTGAAGCCTGGAGGTGACTGCTCTGGAGACATGAGAACCAATGCAGGAAGTCTGTAGAGCTGTGACATCCTCTCCCTTCCACTGCTCACACATAATGATGATGTCCCAACTCTTCAGTGAGGGAAGACATGCCCACTGGGAGGAGAGACATGCCCCTGGATTTGAAGCTGTAAGGGACAGAAACAGCTCAAGTCTGTGAAAGCGTGTGATGAGAAAACCCCTTTAAGGATAACCAAGTCAATGTTTTGGAGTGGCCATCACAAAGCCCTGATCTCAATCTTAAAGGAAATTTATAGGCAAAGCTGAAAAGGCAGGTGTGAGCAAGGATATCTACAAATAAGGCTCAGTTACACCAGTTCTTTCAGGAGGAATGGGCCATAATTCCTTCCAACTATTGTAAGAAGCTTATGGAAGGATATCCAAAACGCCTGACCCAAGTCATACAGTTTAAGGGCAATGCTACTAAATCAAATGTATGGAAACTTTTGACTTTGCAGAAAGTAATAAAAATGCATTAAAATTATCTCTCATTATTCTGGCATTTGGCAAATATAAATAATTTTGTTAATCCTAATTGACCTAAAACGGGTAAGGTTTATTCTGATTCATAACATATAGTGAGAAAAACCATGCATGTGTGTCTTTTTATATAGTGTACGTAATTGGTTTCAGATGTATATATTTTTCATTCCCCATCTATCATGCACAGGAAAAGTGTTAGGCACCTGTTTCAAAGGAATAGGAATTCCACTACAAACTGCCCATACATCCTGTTCATTTCCCATTTATAAAGAACAGGAAAATATGTTGTTAGGCACCTATTTCTTTGTGCTAATTCCACTATAAACTGCTCATATATCTTGTTCATTCTCCATCTATCATACACAGGAATGTGTTATGCACCTGTTTCTATGGGATATTTGTTCTTTCCAGTAGAAAACTGCCTATGTATACCATTCATACCTCATCATGCACAGGAAAAGATGTAGGCCCTTGTTTCTATGAAATATGCCTAAATTCCACTATAAACTGTTCACATGTCCTCTTTAACCCCTTAACATCACTGGGCGTAAACTTATGTCCCAGTGTCACTAAGTGGCTATGTAGCGGTCCCGCTACACAAGACAGCGGGTACTGGCTGCTGATTGCAGCTGACATCCTCCGGTAACAGCATGAAATGGATCCGGCTCCATTATGTGCTGTTTAACCCCTTAGATGTGTGGTTCCAATCAGTTTTACATGGCAGCTGGAAGCCTTGTGAAGGCTTCAATCACTGCAATGTTTCTCGTTTTACTACTTCCCCAGGCAGAAAGTAGTAAAACTGCCATCTGTAGCTAAAAAAAACAAAAAAACAAAAACAAATGAATACCTAAAGTCATGTGTTCTGAGATAAAGGGGTTTTCTCGCTACAGAGATCATATCCATAATGATGGAGACAGTAAAAATAAGCACTTTTGCAATTGGTTTATATTACCTAAATCATTTAGTAAAGCAGAAAAGAGCTAATCTGTGTATTCTACACCTAAAACTGCAGCCTATGGTTGAGCCACGCCCCCTTTACTGTGATTGCCTGCCTGATATTTAGTTCAATCCCCTGGTTGGGACACACCCTCTGTGCTGTGATTGGTTGCCTGCACTCTCTGTGCTCACTCCCCTCTGAGTCAAAAGTGAAAGGCTCTCCCTGGGACAGCTCTGATATGAAGGATCTCAACAATGCTATATTTCACGCCTCCCCCACCCATATAACACATATATAATACACTTTGCCAGACACAATGATAAGATGTCACTTTCTGTAATATTAGGGGGCTGTATTTATAACTGTTTACATCAATGGAGGTGTTCTAGTTACAAGCAGCTTGTGGAGGGAGGTGACAGCTCTCTAGGCATGAGAACTGATTATTGCAGGAGGTCTGCAGAGCTGTGACATCCTCTCTCTCCCACTGCTCACAAAGAATGAAGACTGGGAAGGGAGCAGGAACAGGGAGGGGGGTGAGATGACATCACCATTCGCAGTGAGGGAGGACACTATTGGAAGGAGAGACCCGACCCTGGATTTGAAACCGTAAGAGAAACAAAGTTCAAGATGAAAGCCTGTAGTGAGAAAACCCCCTTTAATTTATTTTTCTGTGTTGTATTTAGTCCACTGGATCTTCCTGGAATGACTCTCCTGCTGGCGGGTGTCGGCTAGCCTCTCACGGGACCCAGAGCCCATCTGTTCAGGAGCCCCACACTCTGCTTCGTGCTCGCCTGCCTATCCTAGTTATATTAATGAGTCGCAAATGTCTCCGGACTTGAACTCTCCTAACGGCTTGGCTATTGCGTCGCCAGTGGCTTCCTTCTCTCATATGGGCACTATGGCTACTCGCTCTCCTGAAGAGACCTTGGCCTGTAGCCCCTCTCCAACGCTGTCAGAAACCTCGTCCCGGCCAGCCATAAACTTGTAAAATTTGCTGACCTTCAATCTTTAATACAAAATCTTCCCACTCGCCAGGACATTTCTGAGATGGTGTCGCATTTATTGAGCGAGAGTAGAAAGGAGTTTGCTGATTTTCGCTCAGATCTCTCATCGATGTCTGTTAGAGTAGATACCCTGCAACAATCTCCGGAATCCTCTTCCTCCTCATTATCTGCTCTACAGGAAGTAGTTCAGCAGCACTCGACTCAGCTATTCCACCTACAACAGCACCTAGACGATGTGGAGAATAGAGGCCGCAGAAACAACCTCCAACTACGGGGCCTCCCGGAGTCAGTGGCTGCCTCTGACCTATATTCCACCATGTATTCAATTTTTAATGAGATTTTGGAATGGCCCTTGAATACTTACATTGAGCTTGACAGAGTTCACAGGGCACTACGCCCCGCCAGCAACGTTCCCAGTCATCCCAGGGATGCGATTTGCCGTGTCCATTTCTTTGTTCTCAAAGAAGAGATCTTACAGCGACTCCGTAAAGGTCGTTCCGTCACTTACAAAGGACAATCCTGGCAGATCTATCCGGCCTCTGTAGCGACAGCCCTCCAAAAAGTATCTTCCCTGGAATTGCAGCATAAACAGGCCCTTTCTGCCTCTGTGTTGCGGGAGCTGGTACTGGCGAGGTTGGAGGCTTTACTACCTGGCGGCTTGTTACTCTAGATATCTGGACCTAAGTCATAACTCCCCGAATAAACTTTGGGTACACATTGCACAAACACTATGTCCATACTCCTTGTCCTCCCTCCCATGGGCCTTGGACCCTGTGTTTTCAGACCCGAGAATGTTCTCATTTACAACGACTCATACTATGGAGGTGATTAGAAAGCCCAGAGCCTCCGAGATCCTGCTGGACCTCAAGGGTCCGCTGTTCCCCATCACGGACAACCATTTGTTCCCGCCGGGGAAATCGGATACCTCCTTCCCAGGGAACTCTAAAACTTCTCCTCTACTGGTAAAGGATATCCATAATAGGGGTGCCTTACGACCACTGGCGGAACTTCTGACAGACTACCCTCCTACTCTCAGGAATCAATTTGAATATTTACAGCTACAACACTTTTTTTCTTCCATCGTTAAGAAAATTGACTTCCAGAGAGCCCTGACCCCTTTTGAGAAGTTATATGTGCAGCAGCAGATGCCCAGACACCTTATTTCCCTGATCTATAACTTACTTATCTCTCCCGGGGACTTACCGCTCCCCTCTTTTTGTATAGCATGGGAAAAAGAGCTCCAGAAGTCGTTTTCAGAGGCTCAATGGAGGACATGCTTTGCTTTAACACACAAAGCTGTTATTGCTTGTAAAGCTCAGGAGACGAGCTATAAAATCTTGTCTCGTTGGTACAGGGTTCCAGCTCTACTCCACAAGTGGTATCCTGACTCCCCTGACACTTGTTGGAGATGTGGTAGGGAGGTGGGGACAATGGTCCACATTTGGTGGGGTTGTGAGGTCCTGCAGAGCTTTTGGAAAGTTATCCTTCAAGCCATCTATGATTGTACTGGGACTACCATTCCTAATACTCCAGAGGCCACGTTGTTGTTTATGTTTCCCTCTACACTTGGGTCTTATAAGAAATCCTTAACTAGACACCTCCTCCAAGCAGCTAAAACGGTAATTCCTCGTAGGTGGAAACAGTCTGCCCCCCCCCGTGCTGGAATGGGTCGAGGAGGTAGCCTTGACCTTTCGCATGGAGGAATTGATAGCTCCAGACCCAAATAGGGTAGCGACATTCCTATCCACTTGGAATCCTTGGAGCTTGTATCGGGATTCCCCAGAATTCAAAGCACTGATTGACAACAATGCCTAAGGAGGACTTTTGGCCCCTGGTGTTGGAGGATTAAGGGGGGAATTTTTCCCCTCCTTCGCCATATCCCTTGCAGAATTCTACTTTTCCCAGGACCCCCCCCCCCCCTTTTTTTTTTTCTTCTCCCCCTTCCTCTCTTCCCGCCCTTTTGTCTCTTTTTCTCCCCTGTTTCTTATTGGCTTCACTTTTTTCTTTTCTCTTGTGTGAACTGTACTGTTTACTAAAAATGTTATTAAAATTAAAATTTGAAAAAGAAAAATATACAAATCGGGTATCGCTGTAATCTTATCGACCTGCTGAGTAAAGCTAGCATGTCATTTATACCACACTGTGACCGCTGTAAAAAATAAAAAAAACACTACCAGGATTGCTGTATTTTGTTCAGAATGCCTCAAAAAAACCTTAATAAAAAGTGATCAAAGCATCATATGCCCTCCATAATGGTACCAATAGAAACATGAACTCATCCCGCAAAAAACAAGCCTATTATCAGCTCCGTATACAGAAAAATTTTAAAATTATGGCTCTCCGACTATGACGACATAAAAATGCAATTTTTTATGAACGCATTTCTATTGTGTAAAAGTAATAAAACATAAAAAACTATATAAAACTTATATCATTGCAATTGTACTGAACCACATAGTAAAGTTATCCTGTCATTTATCCTGTACGGAGAACACGAACAATGAAGCCCAAAAAACAATGGAGGAACTGCGTTTTTTTCCCCCCATTTTCATGGCCCAATGCTAAAAAAAATATGGAACACCTGTGCACCCAAAATGCACAGTACACCCCTAAATGAGATCCATGACGGGTGCTGAATCTAAAATGAGGCAACCTCTGGAAGGTTTCACCTGTTCTGGTACTGTGGGGGCTTTGCAAATGCGACATGGTCCCACCAAAATCTGCATTTCAAAAACCACATAGCACTCCCTCCCTTGTGCGCCTTGCCATGCGCCCAAACAGTTTACACCCACATGTAGGGTATTGCCAAACTTGGAAGAAATAGCATAACACAATTTGGGATGCCTGTTTTCCAGGATTCCATGTAAATATTAAACATTTTCAGATAAATTGTTGGAAATTTTTTTTTTTACATTTTCAGAGCCTAAAAAAAATTGTGAAACACCTGTGGGGTCGATATACTCACTGCACCCCTGGATATATTCCTTAAGGGGTGTAGTTTCCAATATGGGGTCTTTTTAGGGGGAGTTTATTAAGTTTTAGCACCTTAGGATGTCCGCAACCTGAAATGGCGCCTAAATAATATTGTATTAAAAATGAGACCCCAGAGTCCGGTAGGTGCTCCTTTTATTCTGGGGCTTGTGGTTGAGCCAAATAGCGCACTGGAGCCACATATGGGATATCTCTGAAAACGACAGAATCTGGGGAATTAATGATGAGTTGCACTTACTTGGTCACATCTACCGTGTTCCAGTGAATAATGAAAAAAATTGAAAATCTGCAAAAAAAATTAAATTTTGAAATTTCATCTCCACTTTGCTTTAATTTCTGTGAAATATCTAAAGGGGTAACAAACTTCCTAAATGCTTTTTTAAATACTTTAAGGGGTCTAGTTTCTTAGATGGGGTCATTTATGGACTGGACTGGTCCCTTAAAAATCTATTTTGCACATTTTCTTGAAAATGTGAAAAATGACTACAAAATTTCTAAGCCCCCTTATGTTGTAAAAAAAAATATATTTAAAAAATGATGCCAACCTACAGTAGACATATGGTAGATGATAGTTATAAACTATTTTGAGTGGAATAACTATCTGCCTTACACGCATGAATTTTTGAACTTTAAAAATTGCAAATTTTTCCAAATTTTCATGATATTTTTATATTTTTCACAAATAAACAAGGATTTTTTGGACCAAAATTTGTGAATAACTTAAAGCACAATGTGTCATGAGAAAATCTCTGAATCACTTGGATAGGTAAAAAAGTGTCAAAAAGTTATTCTCACAAAAAGTGACATGTCAGATTTTTAAACCGGGGCTCTGTCAGGAAGGCCAAAACTGGCTCTGGCGGTAAGGGGTTAAAACAAAACCCCTGCAAGCATGGTACAAGTACTTTTTTTCACAATTCAGAAGTATAGCAAGCAAAATGGGGAGCTTGAGGTGCTAGTTCTAGAGGAACAAATTGATGTTGTTGGTGTTGTGGAGACATGGCTGGACTCCTCGCATGATTGGGCTGTTAATCTTCCGCTATTTAGGAATTATTCTAGATCTCAATGAATGAAATATTCCAGTTGCAGTTCTTTATTCATTACATAGAGGAATGTGTTGAGAATATTAAAACATAAAAATGATCAATGAAAATCAAAATAATCATCCCATGGAGATCTGGATTTGGAATGATACTCCTAATTAGGCTATGTTCACACGGCTTAAAATGGGACGTATCTCGCCCCGTATTTCACGCCGTACTGCGCTAAATACGGAGCGAGATACGTCCCAGTCATTACGGTGATCCACAGTTCTAATAGAGAACTATGGATTACGTCTCCTCTCCCCGGTCGCACAATACGGCGAGCGGGGAGAGAAGTGACATGTTATTCATGGCGTATATGCGCCGTGAATAATGAATGTCTATGGGGCCGGTGGGCTGCCGCCCTCCCCCCCCCCCCCGCTCTGATCCCGAGCACACGGCGTAATTGCGGGCGAAATATGTTCCGCAATTTTTGTCGTATGAACATAGCCTTAAAGTGGAAAATCAAATTTCTGGCTGATCCAACTTCAATGGAAATGCCTCAAGACAGGGAAATGAGGCTCAGTAGTGTATGCGACCACCACGTGCCTGTATGACCTCCCTACAATGCCTGGGCTACTCCTGATGAGGCAGCGCATGATGTTTTCCTGAGGGATCTCCTCCCAGACCTGGATTAAAGCATCAGTCAACTCCTGGGCAGTCTGTGGTGCGATGAGGTGTTGGTGGGTGGAATAAGACATGGATGTCCCAGATGTGCTCGATTGGATTCAGGTCTGGGGAACGTGCAGGCCAGTTCATAGCATCAATGCCTCTATCATGCAGGAACTGCTGACACACTTCAGCCACATGAGGCATACATCAAAAGGAACCCATGGCCTACGTCACCTGGTCTTACAATGGGTCTGAGGTTCTCACCTCGGTATCTAATGGTACCTCTGGCTAGTACATGGAGGGCTGTGTGGCTCTTCAAAGAAATGCCTCCCCACACCATTACTGACCCACTGCCAAACCAGTCATGCTGGATTATGTTGCAAGCAACAGAGCTTTCTCTACGGCATCTCCAGACTCTGTCACATATGTCACAAGTGCTCAGTGTGAACCTGTTCTCATCCTTGAAGAGCACAGGGCTCCAATGTCAAATCACCCTGCACAGATTTGGCCCTCATACCACCTTTATGGAGTCTGTTTCAGACAGTTTGAGCAGACACATGGATATTAGTGGTCTGCTGCAGGTCATTTTTCAGGGCTCTGGCACTGTTCCTCCTTAGACAAAGGAAAAGGTAACTGTCCTGCTGCTGGGTTGTTGCCCTCCTATGGCCCCCTCCACACTTCCTGGTGTACTGGTCTCTCTCCTAGTATCTGCTCCATGCCCTGGACACTGTGCTGACTGACACAGCTCACATTCTTGTGCTATCCTGGATGAGCTGCACTACCCAAGCAACTTCTGTGGGTTGTAGACACAGCCTCATGCTACCGCGAGGGGTGAGAGCAATGACAAAATGCAAAATTGTCCAAAACAACAGCCAAAAAGGATGAGAACAGAGAAATGGTCTGTGGTCACCACCTGCAGAAACACTCCTTTATAGGTTTGACTTGCTAATTGCCTATCATTGATATCTGTTGTCTGTTTCATTTGCAAAACAGCAGGAGAAATTGATTCACAATCCATGTTGATTCATAACTGGACAGGTTGAGTTCACAGAAGTGTGACTGACTTGGAGTTACATTGTGCTGTTTAAGTGTTACCTTTATGTTTTTGAGCAGTGTATTTTTGGTGTAACCTATAGACCCCCCTCCCCAAACACACACACACCCAACATCACTGAGGAGATAGAGGTTCAGCTTTATAAACAAATGGAGCGGGCAGCACAGGCAGGTATAGTGGTGGTAATAGGCGACTTTAATTACCTAGATATTGACTAGGATCAGGGTTGTGCTTCAACTACAAAGAAAAACACGAGGCGAATGACAACCTACCTAAGCATCACTCCTATAGACTATATTTTAAAATCTGTAACGGATAAAATGGACATCTCCCCTTTTGGCCTTATTGAAGCCACAGAGTAAATTTAGTGATAAGATACCCCTAAAAAAAAAATAGTGCGTCCTTTTTTATAAAGGGGAGATGAAGGGTATATGACAAATAATAATAAAGCATATACAAATAAGCTATACCGACACGGGAAATACCCATATGTCCTAGTGGGAAGTGCGTTCCCACAAATGGACATATGGGTATGTCCTGGCGATCGTGACAGCTTACAAGCGAGCCCCGCACGATCGCAACCAGGACTGTGGAGGCAGAGTCATGGAGTCGGTGCCTATTTTGCAGGAGTCGGAGTCATCATAAAATGGACCGACTCCCAAAAAATATAACAAGTTGGTCCAGTTAGTTCGATGTAGTACAAAGAGCAAGAGGAATTGGGTCCGGCTAGTGCTACTGCTCCCATATCTTCAGCCTCATCACATGAGAAGTGAAATTGATGACATGGAGCAGGCAAAGCGCTGCCCCAGGGGAAAAGATTCTGCTCCTATGGCAAACAGATTTCAGCAAAATTTTTCACCTGCTTTCAAAGGAGTGGAAGAGTTCAACCATTCATCAAAACTGACTGAGGCAATTCCTTTATACCATAACATTGTTAGAGATGTTGCCTCTGTGATCACCACTTTACCCCCCAACCCAAGTTAGTGTAGAGAATCCATTCTCTAGCCTGGAAATAATGAGATCAGATGTGAGGTCATGTATGTAGGATCTGATGGAGGCAATACTATTTCTCAGAACAAATTCAGAGACTCCACAAATGTTCCTGCTGTGTTTTGCATATTTACAATTTTTTGTGTTCTAAAGTTAGATCCAATAAATATATTTTACACTGACAAGCAAAATGGTAACAGTGTTTTGAACTTTTGACTTAGTTCTGCAGATTCTTTCCTGTAACTGCATTGTTACGGTTTTGCTCCTAAAAATCAAAATGTTAATTTTTTTAACATTTTAATTATTATTTTGTTAGTATTTGGGAAATCCACCTTTGGTTTTCAATACTGCCTGAATCCTTCTGGGCTCTGAATCAGATTCAAGCATATCTTGACCAAAATCTGATCCCAGGTCTCTTCTACACATTCCCAATGTTGGAGCAGATTGGACTTGGGTACAAATACAGTTTTTTTTTCATCTCTATCCACAAGTGTTCAAAAAATTAAAACATTGTTACCCTTTTGCTTATCAGTGTCTGTTCTACCTAAATAGCTTTATTATTGTATCATAAGCTGGTAAACAGCCTGATGTTACCATTTTACTACAGTAAAGTAGTAAAAGTATCACTTAAACATGTGCCATGTATGAGGGAGTCAGGAGTCGGAGTCGAAGGTTTGGGCATGGTGATTGACCGTTGCCATAGAGACCAGCATACAGCAGCAATGCTGTGTAAAGGTCTTCTTTTGTAGGAGCGATCTGAAGATCGCTGATAAAAATCCCCTATGGGGAAAAGTGAAAAAAGTGTTAAAAAAAGTGAAACACAAAAAATAAAATAAAAACCTGTACACCGCCCTTTTCTCCTTTACAAAAGCCAATCTCCCCAAAAAAGATAAAATAAAGTACTCATATTTGGTATTGCCGTGTGCGTTACGACCTACCCTATAAATATGTCATGTTAATTAATCCACATGGTGTAAACCGTAAAAAAAAAAAAAAGCAACGGATTTTGCTCATCCTGCAGCACATAAAATGGAAAAAAAAAGCGATCAAAAACTCATAGAAAAGTTGTACTAATTAAAATGTCGGTTCATGCCGCAAAAAAAAAGTCCTTACACAGCTCTGTATACAGAAAAATAAAAAAGTTATGACTATCAGAAGACAGTGATGCATAAATATTGTTTTACACAATAAAAACACTTTTTTAAAAGCGCTTCAACATAAAAAAACACTATATATTGGGTATCGCCATAATAGTATCGACCCACAGAGTAAATCTAACTTGTCACATGTACTTCATGGTGAGGGCTGTTAAAAATAAAAAAAACACTACTAGGATTGCAGTATTTTCTTAACCCTGCCTTCCAAAAAACTGATTTAAAACTGATCAAAAAGCCTTGTCCACCCAAAAATGATACCAATAAAAACGTTAACTCATCACGCAAAAATCAATCCCCTACATAACTCTGTACACAAAAAAATAAAAAAAAGTTATGGCTTTCAGACTATGGCGATGCAAAAACGTGTTTTTCTTTTTTGAAAAAAAAGTGTTTTATTCAGGGCTGTGGAGACGGAGTCATGGAGTCAGTGCCTTTTTTGCAGGAGTCGGAGTCGTCATAAAATGGACCGACTCCGAAAATATATAATAAGTTGGTCCTGTTAGATCGATGCAGTACAAAGAGCAAGAGAAATTGGGTCCGGCCAGTGCTACTGCTCCCATATCTTCAGCCTAATCACATGAGGAGTGTAATTGATGACATGGAGCAGGCAAAGCGCTGCCCCAGGAGAAAAGATTCTGCTCCCAGAGCAAACAGGTTTCAGCAAAATTTTTCACCTGTTTTCAAAGAAGTAGAAGAGTTCAACCATTCATCAAAACTGACTATGGCTGAGGCAATTCCTTTATACCCTGACATTGTTAGAGATGTTGCCCCTGTGGTCACCGCTTTGCCTCCAACCTTAGTTATTGTAGAGAGGCCGTTCTCTAGCCTGGAAATAATGAGATCAAATGTGAGGTCATGTATGCAGGATCTGATGGAGGCAATACTATTTCTCAGAACAAATTCAGAGACTCCACAAATGTTCCTGCAGTGTTTTGCCTATTTACAATTTTTTTGTTTTCTAAAGTCATATCCAATAAATATATTTTACACTGACACGCAAAATGGTAACATTGTTTTGAACTTTTGACTTTCAGGCTCCATTTCTCTCCATCCACTACAGCTTTGCACATGAGGCTACTGTAATTTTATATACAGTCATCTTACATATCTTATACATAAATTTGACTTGCAAGTATTTAACATCTGCTTAGTTCTGCAGATTCTTTCCTGTAACTGTATTGTTACTGTTTTGCTCCTAAAAATCAAAATGTTAATTTTTATTATTTTGTTAGTATTTGGGAAATCCATCTTTTGGATTTCAATACTGCCTGAATCCTTCTGGGCAGATTCAGGTATGTCTTGACTAAAATCTGATCCCAGATCTCTTCTACACAATGTTGGTGCAGACTGGACTTGGATACAAATACAGCTTTTTCTTCAACACTACCGACAAGTGTTCAAAAGATCAAAACATTGTTACCATTTTTCTTGTCAGTGTCTGTTCTACCTAAATAGCTTGATTATTGTATCATAAGCTGGTAAACAGCCGGATGTTACCATTTTACTACAGTAAAGTAGTAAAAGTATCACTTAAACATGGGCCATGTATGAGGGAATCAGGAGTCGGAGGTTTGGGAAATTGAGAAGTCTGAGTCGGGGCTTTGGCTTGCCAACTCCACAGCCCTGGTTTTATTGTATAAAAGCAGTAAAAAAGCAGTAAAGATAGCATGTCATTTATACCACACGGTACCAGGATTGCTGTATTTTGTTCAAAACACTTTAATAATAAAAAATCAAAGCGTCATATGAACCCCATAATGGTACCAATAAAAATGTCAACTCATCCTGCAAAAAACAAGCCCATAATCAAGTTATGGCTGACAGAATAAGACAACATGAAAACACAATTTTTTTTATAGGTACAAGTGTTAAAAAGTTATTCTCACATAAAATGGCACATGTCAGATTTAAAAAAATGGGGCTCTGTCAGAGACGCCAAAACTGGCTCTGGCGGTAAGGGGTTAAAATTAAATTCAACATGGCTTCTACCTTTAGTTAAAATGGAAAAAAATAATAAAAAAGGGCATTTACAAAATATAAAACAAAAAGTCAGAGCATGTAGGACCCATAAATAACAGTAATGGGGAGCTGGTTACTGGGAATCATGAGAAGGTAGAGCTAATAAATAGGTTATTATGCTCTGTATTTACAAAAGAGGAGAGCGCAGCTAATGGGGGGTGGTGACAGTGATGTCAATGCATTTACTGATAAAATAAACTGGATGTAAGCCCAGATGGCTTATAGCCAGGAGTTCATAAAGGACTCAGTTCAGTTATTTCTGTGCCCCTGTACATGATATTTAGAGATTCTATGATTAGTATAGTGCCAGGAGACTGGTGCAAGGCAAATCCCATCTTCATAAAGGGTTCTAGCTCTTACCTAAGTAATTATAGACCAGGAAGTTTAAATGGGTTTTACCACAAAGTAAAATTAATGTGGGAAGCTTGCAAATTAAATAAACATTTTTCATCATTCATCACTATTAAAAATTCTGTAACATTTTTTGATGTAGCTGCTACCGTAGCTATTCATCGTGTACAGCTTGTCTCCAGGGTATAGATCCAGTGTGGAGCGCTCCTCAGTTCTGGCCGCAAATGCTCAGACATCACCTCCACGTCTCGGCAGCTACTGTCAGTCTCTTCCCTGCTCAGCAATCACACACGTTCACTGCTGAGCGAGTGTTCAACCCCAGGTGCTGTCATTCTATTCCTGTCCTCTGTACATCTTAGTATTTAGTCAAAAAGTGCAAGTAAATAAAAAGAAACCTCAATCAGATATGTGCATTGAGGTAAAAAAAAAAAAATCCACGTTAGGTTACTGCAGGGATTTGGACCTAGGACACCTACAATGAAAGGCAGAAGTGCTGACCACTCAGCTACATTGTAACTACTCACAGCTCTTTACATAAACAGACCTTTGTTTGACTAGAGTGAGCACAAAGTGGGGAAAACCTTGGTGATGTCAAGCCTGCTGGGTCACATGACATGCAGTTTAAGCAAATCATACACTCCCCCTTTTGAACATATTAGAAATTGTCCTATACGAGTGTTGTGTTGTGTTATACATCATATGGTCTTCTGAGTGTTTATGTCCTTCTTTCATGTAGTCTTCGTGTACGCAACTTTTTGTAAAAGGGTTCTTATAGGGCCCTGAGGTCTCTCAGGATTCTTCCCCTCCTCTTCTCCCCCTTTCTTTCTGGGGGGGAAGATGGATGGGGGGTGTAATTCGCGCCACTCTACTTTACTCATTGCAGAACTCGGCGGCTGCTAGTGTTCTGGTTGCTATGGCCTACTCTGATATTGGCGTTGTACCTCCTTTTACTTCTCAAATGTTCTTGGAAGTTTGATTTATTGCTACCTCTATGCTTTACATGTATACATATAGTATTTGCACAAAGTTTGGAATAAGGGTCAAGTCTTGCTATGCACAAAAGCCCTCCTTTTTTGCAAGATAGGAGCAATGGATATTCCCCACCGGGGGAGCAACCTTCCACTCCCCCTCGATGCCTTGCCGGCTGGCGGGAGCATGTGGTTTTTTGGTTTTTTTGGAGGTTGTTTATGTTTTCTCTCTGCCCTGTGGAATCTCCATTGTTGTGGAACCTTCTTCTGGTATAACAATTGAGAAACTAATTGCCTTGCTTTTTAGGTTCATATTGCAGTTTCTCCTTGTAACAACCTAGGGCTTATGTACTACATAACTTATTGTTGACCAATTACTTGTGAGGTTTTGATGTGTTCTACCACTTATATTTTTCTCACCTTGACTGACATGTAAGCTGCGTAAATGTTTACTTTTCTCTTAATAAAAGCCTTTTGAATATGAAGAAATTGAAGTAGCATAAAATAGGCATGAAATTGCCTTCGTGGTAAAACCCTGCTAACATCTATTGTGGAAAAACTTTTTTAGGGGCTCATAAGGGACTATATTCAGGAATGTATGGCAGAATATAATATTATAAGTGATTAGTTATGAGTAGAGGTTACATAGTTACATAGTTTATAAGGCCGAAGAAAGACAGGCGTCCATCCAGTTCAGCCAATTTTGCTAAAGTGTTGATCCAGAGTACGGCAACCTCCCCCCCCCCCCAAACTTTCCCCCCCCCCATGAGGTAGAAGCCAATTGTCATCATTTTAGGGGAAAAATTCCTTCCCGACTCCAATCTGGCGATCAGAATAAATCCCTGGATCAACGCCCCTTTTCCAGAATCCTAGTCCCTATAACTTGTTATATTATTACACTACAGAAATGCATCCAGTCACATTTTTGAACTCTGTTATTGAATTCACCATGACAAGTTCCTCTGGCAAAGAGTTCCACAGTCTCACTGCTCTTACAGTAAAAAATCCCTTTCTATGTTTCTGTAGAAACTTTCTTTCCAAAAGACGTAGAGGATGCCCCCTTGTTCTGGATACAGTCCTGGGTATAAATAAAAGAATTAAAACTTATTTAGTCTTGAGAAAAGACTACTACAAGAAGACTAGGCGCATTATACATTTCAGAGCGCCTAAAGTATGTGCATCAAATGTGCTAGCAATGACATGCTAGGCGCCTAGATGAGGCACATCATTTATACTATGCAAGGTATTCCACACGCCAGATTTTTTACAGGTTCATTCATTCAGGCGCACTATACACTCATTTAATGTGCCTTAAAACTGACATGGAGGTGCTTCTTTTCTGACATGTTGCCCATGATATTTATATATGTAAAATACATGCCCCCCTACAAAAAGTATAGTAAAAAGCTATTTCAGGTAAAACCACCTCAAAAGACAAAGGGACATTCCCTTTTTCTGGAGGAAAAAAAAGAATTTAAACCTTGTTTTATTTGGACAACATTTGCTCCACTGAATTTGCCAAACGTACATCCTTTCTATGCCAGACACACAAGAGTGGTAGACCAGATCCTAAGAGGTTGAACTGCTGAAACTGGAGTTATGTCACACGATCAGAATATTTGTTGTTGGAATCTCAGACCCCTTCCTGCTATAACACCCAGAAAATTATGTTGTTGACGATTAACCCCTTAAGGACCAATCCAGTTTTGGCCATACTGACACAGCCCTATTTTTTAAATCTGCCATGTATCACTTTATGTGAGAATAACTTTTTGACACTTTTACTTATCCATGTGATTCAGAGATTGTTTTCTCGTGACACATTCTGCTTTAAGACAGTAAGAAATTTTGGTCTATACAATCCTTGTTTCTTTGTGAAAATAATCAAAATTTTGTGACAATTTGGAAAAATTTGTCATTTTTAATGTTCCAAAATTTCTGCGTGCAAGACAGATAATTATACACCACAAAATAGTTTATAACTAGCATCTACCATATGTCCACTAAAGGTTGGCATCATTTTTTAAATGTCTTTTTTTTTTACGACATTTGGGGGCTTAGAAATTTAGTAGTAATTTATAACATTTTCAAGAAAATTTGCAATATGCATTTTTTTAGGGACCACTCCAGTTCTGATGTGGCTTTGAGGGGCCTGCATGTTAGGTACCCCCATAAATCACCATCTAAAACTAGACCACTTAAGGTATTTACAACAGTGTTTAGGAAGTTTGTTAACCCTTTAGGTATTTCACAGAAATTAAAGCGAAGTGGAGGTGAAATTTCAAAATTTCACTTTTTTTGCAGATTTTCAATATTTATCTATTATTCACTGCAATACGGTAAATGTGACTAGGTAAATGCAATGTAATATCAATTCCCTCAGGTCTGCCGTTTTTATAGATATCCCATATGTGGCCCTAGTGCACTATTTGGCTCAACCACAAGCCTCAGAATAGGAGGAGCACCTACTGGACTCTGGGGTCTCATTTTCAATACGATTTTATTTAATCGCCATTTCAGGTTTGATGACATCCACGAAAATGGGGGGGGGGGGGGGGGGGAGGAAACGCAGTTCTGTTATTGTTTTTTGGGTTTCAATTTACAGCGTTCACCGTGCAGTGTAAATGATGTGATAACTTTACTATGGGGGTCGGTACAATTACAATGATATAGATTTTATATAGTTTATGTTTTATTACTTATACACTATAGAAATAGGTATATAAAATATTCGTTTTTATGTTGTCCTATTCTGACAGCCATAACTTTTTTTTATTTTGCTGTGTGCAGAGCTGTGTAGGGCCGTGTCTTTTGCGGGGTGAATTGATGCTTTTATTGGTACCATTATGGGGTGAATACAACGCTTTGTTCACTTTTTATTAAGATTTTTGTGAGGCGTTTTTTTGTACTTTTGTTATATTTGTATATTTGTTTATGGATACATTTTATATAATATGTTTATAAATAAAGATTTTTGAAATTTTTATAGAGATAAAACTCCTTTTCTTTTTTTGGTTTATTAGCAATACCCAATTTGTATTTTTTTTTATTTTTTACTGCTTTTATACAATAAAAACACTTTTATTCAAACAGGAAACATTTTTGCATCGCCATAGTCTGAGAGCCATAACTTTTTTATTTTTCTGTGTACGGAGCTGTGTACAGGCTTGTTTTTTTGCGGGATGAGTTGACGTTTTTATTGGTATCATTTTTGGGGGTACAAGGCTTTTTGATCAGTTTTAAATCCGTTTTTGGAAAGCAGGGTGAAGAAAATACCTCAATCCTAGTAGTGTTTTTTATTTTTAACAGCGCTCACCGTGCAGTATCCGTGATAAGTTAGCTTTACTCTCTGGGTCGATACGATTACGGTGATACCCAATTTATGTAGTTTTAAAAAAAAAAACTGATGAACTGACGTTTTAATTGGCACAACGTTGGCATTTATAGGGGTTTTTGATCGCTTTTTATTCCATTTTATGTGCTGCGGGATGAACAAAAATCTTAAATCTGTGATTTTTTTTATTTTATTTTACGGCGTTAACCGTACGGGTAAGTTAACATGACAGATTTATAGGGCAGGTCGTTACTCACACGGCGATACCAAATATGGGTACTTTATTTTTTATCTTTTTTGGGGCGATTGGCGTCTGTAAAGGGGAAAAGGGCGATGTACGTGTTTTTTATTTTATTTTTGTGTTTGTGTTTTACTTATTTTTCACTTTTTTTTTTACTTTTCCCCATATGGGATTTGAATGAGTGATCTTAAGATTTCTCATTCAATAGGAATCACTACACAGCTTGTTGCTGTGTAGTGATTCCTATGGCAACTGTGAGTCACGATGCCGGGCCATGCCCACAGGGCACAGCCGGTCATCGTGATGTCACAGACAACCTGGAAGGCATTCTATGCCTTCCATGCTGTCTGTCAGCACACAGCAGTCGCACGATCGTGCACTGCTGTCGCCGACAGAGACGCAGGAGGAGATCGCTCCTCCTGCGTCTCCCTTAGTTATTGTGTGGGTGTGTTGTGTGTGTGGTTTTGTGTGGGGCTGTGTTGTTCCTCCGGAGTGATCTCAGCTCGGGGCCGACTCAGCGGGATATCAGCTGTAATATACAGCCGACATACGGGCCGATCGCGCAAACTCTGCTTTAGAGTTCGCGTGATCCTCAGGACGTATGCATACGTCCAGCACAAAATAAACTATTAACATATAGCAGTGCTTGACAGGGGCCTTATGTAAGGTGGGTTGTGGAACGCATCCTGTATTTTTTATCCCAGGGAAGAGGACCATGTATTCTTCTATACTGTAGTTAAAGGGGTTGTCTCGCTACAATGATTGGGTTTTAATTTAAAGATCTTTAAAAAACAAGCAGCTTTGCAATATATGTTCATTACAAATGTTCTACTGATTTTGAGCTAGCCCTGTTAGTATTACTACATCAGCTTCTCAAATCTCTATAGTAGCTGTTGATCCTTATCTTACTGGCTGTCAGGTCTGAATGACTCATCACCTTTGAAGACAGGTCGGAGCAGAGAGCCCCTCCCGCACAGAATGCTTCTGTAGTGGAGGGGGGAGGAGGGAGGGGGGAGGGAGGACTCTGGCGTCTGTGTCCGAGCTGCCTGGATTAACCCCGTGTGTCCCTGCTTCCTCCCGCTCTCTACACAGATAGATGTGACAGCAGTGACCCTGTCTGTTACTATAATCATGATATGTCTTTGGAACTGTGACTATACTAATGCTATACAGATCAGGCATGTGAATACTTTATGCTCTCCTGTATTAGTGACACATCCTGAGTATAGTAACACTGCCCTTGTTGTTGCTGGAGATGTGGAGACTTGTAAGCTAAGCAGGGGATATAGGAACACATGCATCCCCTCTGCTCTATTAGCACACAGCTTCATATTCCTCTCTACACTCCTAGATCAGCCCTCTCCTGCAACAGACCTAGGCAGACACACACAGGGTGAACTCTGAGAGCAAACCCCCTCCCCCCCCCCCCCTGTATAGAAGTTACGTAGCTGCCTGTGTGCTGATGGGAGGGGGGAGAGGGAGCAGAACAGACAGACCAAGAAGCACGCCCCTCAGTTCAACTTACCAGGGACACTGACAGGCTGAAAGCTCGTAATGAGACAACTCCTTTAAACTATTAGAGGTACACAAAGCAGGTGAAAGGGTCCTACACAATCACCTTATGTATGAAGCATATATCAGTCAAAAATCTGCGTGTCCCAGAAACACATCATGTCTAGTCAGTCGTCTGTGCTAGCAACAGAGACCCACGTAAAGGCTATGGTCACACCTTGTTTTTTCTTGTGTTTGTCAAATAAGCATTTTACACATCATTATGTGGCAAAACAGTCCATTTAAACATACTTGATAAGTCAAAAGCTGCATTAGGAAATGCGAGTACACACCAATTCATGGTGCGTCAATGTCATAAGAGCATACTTCTACAATAAAGAGTAACAAGTATTGCAAAAAAAACACCTATTACACATTTGACCCATGATTGGTGTTTCTGATGTATAAACACACTAAAAAAACATACAAATGTAGTTATTGACAAGATAATCAGATAAATACAGTACATAGTGTTGTCGTAGTATAAATTAATAAATTACCCAGTTTATAAAAACCTTGCACCTAAAAAGTATAGAAATAATAGGATATCAAGTAAAATAGAATATTAAAAAAAAAAAACGGTTATAAAAAATAATGGAAACCCCCCCGTGGACAAAGAAGGTAATAGACTGCTATAAATAGCAAATTTGTGCAAAAATTTTTTGGAATAACAGTTTAGTGTGAAACAAGAGTTTTCAGAAAGGATGTTTTTGAAGTTTTTAGAACGAAAAAAGATAGAAAACAAACGCATAAGGGGGATGGAGCATCCTAGTTATGAGGAAAGTTTAAAATAATTATTTAGTAAAGAAAAGATGTCTAAGGGGAAATTAAAGGATTTTTTTACTTTTCCCCCCCTAAAATCCCCTTTTTTCTCCCCAAATCCTTGCGGGACACAGCAACCCCTTTGGGGAAAGGCCCTTTCCTTTTGGGGCGAACACTAGGGATCAAAAAGGTTAGAAAACCCCCCGACGGCCTAAAATTTCCCCCCTCGACGCCCCGGCCGATCATTGGTACAAAAACCGGGCCAGAGAAAGGAACAAAAAGAACCCTAATTCCCTGGGCCCACAAAATAGAGAGCGGGACCTTTGGGCCCCCCCAAAGATTTGGATTAAAAAAAAAGGATTTTAAAAGGAAGTAAAAAAAATCCAATTTTTTCGCCAATAATCATTGGGGACAAAAGCACCTTGAGATGTCCCCAAAAAGTCCAGAGGGTGGGGGACTAGAAAAATTCATCAGCATGACAAACATCAGCCCACTGCTATTTTTAAGTACCTTTGGCCGGAAAACCTGCACAGCCGAGGCCTGATTTTGGGGAAACTTAACGAGGTATGGGGGCCCAAGCCCCGGGGCCCGCCCTTTTTAAACCGCAAAAGCCGAGGCTTGAAAAACCGAACCAGGCGGGCCCCCAAATCCGTGGGGGGCTTTGCCGTGACCTTCGAAAAAAAAGGGCCCGGATCCCCCCCTGGCAACCGGGGGCCCCAGAGGACGCCCCAAAACCTTCCAAAGGAAACCCCAGGAATGACCAAGAAAAGGGCCCCCGCCGCACCTAAAGGAACCGAAACAGAAGGTGGAAAACCCAATGGGCCCCCGACCATGGGGCCCACCCAACATAACAAACGTCCCCCCAAAGAAAAGAGGAAAGAGGGGCAAAAAAAAGAGCAAATTTTGGCTTTATCGATTTTGGAACGATGAACCCATCCTAGGGAGACAAAAGGAAAAAGACACAAAAGTAACCTTGGGCCCTTCCGCAGACCCCAGAACAGGGGGCCCGCAGATAGACTGGGCCCCTTTTCAGCAACTTGGTGGGTAGAATGGGGCCACCCAGAAGGCCACCCTTTCCCAAAAAAATAAAAAAAGGGAGGGTTTCCCCTGGAGGGCCCCAAAAGGGCAGAAATTCCCGATTTCCCAAACAACATTTAACCCCACGGGTTCCCATAGGCCAACAAACCCGAGGACCCCAAAAAGCATGACCCCCCAATAAAAAAAACCTTTAAACCGTGAGCGGGGGGCCCGCTTGCGCTGCACAGAATCGGCGAACCAAACCTTCCCATTCAAGTGGGAAGGGCCCAGCCCCCAGCCCCGGCCGACTGTAGAAAAAACGGCAACCCTTTTAGTAGAACATACCAAAATGTGGGAAAAATTTTTTGGGGAACAACCCAAAGGGGGGTTAGGCCTGTGTGCTTTAATCCCGGGGCCGAAAAACGAACCCGACAAACCCAAGGATCTAGGGCTGCAGTCCAACAGCCCCGCAGGAAACTGCAAAAATGCAGTTCCCGTGGGGTTTGGGGCAAGGGCCCTGTACAGAAGGGCCCGGCTAAAAAGGGGACTCAAAGACCTTTTCCAATCGGGACGAGGTCTGGCTACCACGACCTCGGGCCCCAAAACTTTAAGGAAGGGCACAGCTGGGATCCCCTCAACCCTTTAGGCACTTGACCCTTTGAGGAAGAAGGGGCCCAAAGGGGTTAAAAAAAGGGGCGGGTTTAACCCCAAACCGCCCCCCAAAGGGAGGACCAAAAAAGTCCCTGCCAGCGCCGGGGGTTTCCCGTGGTTTTTAAACCAAACCATTGCAGGGGCAGAAATGACCTCCCCCCAAATTTTAAAACCGGGAAAGGGACCACCAGCCCAATGAGGGCGAGCCGGGGGGACAGGCGGGCCCCCCTGAACCAAGGAAAAATTTTAGACCTGCGTCACTGAGGCAGGATTGCCCGCTGCAGGGAACGAGCAAGGAGCTAGGCAAAGGACCACGCCTCGGAGGCGGTCCTCAAGCTGCCAAACCCTCGCATGCAACTCTGAGGAATATGCCGGGTGCGATTCAGAAATAGGGGAACGACTAAGTGCTGTAGCTTCCAGACGGGAGAGAACCCTCTGGAACCTGAGTGAGAATAAATCATCCCTCGAAGTTCCATCCCTAATGATGGAATCAGACCGGGATTGCTGCAAATTAACCGTCCAGCCGAAGCGCGCTGCAAACTCCAGGGAAACCTGATGCTGACCCGGCAGGCGCATTTGAGGTGGGACCAAACCCCTGATACGAAGGATCGTCATTAGGGGTGGCAAGAGCTACATGAGGATCCTTGGTGCAGCTGCGAGGCCGAACAGCAGAGCTCTGAACAGAGAAATGTCGAGAGCCGACAGTGAAAACGCAGGGACTGCTGATAGACCTGGGACATAGGGACGAAAAACAACCTGATGTCCAAAGCAGCTGAAAAAACTCTCTGTGCTCCCGAGAGGCTACCGCCGCCCGGAGCGACTCCAGTGGAAACCGGGCCCATACGCATACCGGTTGAGCTCTTTAAGGGCCGGCATTGGCCCTAGTGAGCTGCCCTTCATGGGAACTCTAAAGGGATTTGAATAAGACCCTTGAAAGAATGCTCAGACTCAGAGGCCGGCATAATCCCTCCTTGCCGGAGGAGAGTGCGGATTGCCAGAGGGAAACCGACGCCCGAGCCGCGGAGGCAGCTGCAACCGTGCTGGGGAAGCCAAACAAAGTGAATCCTGAAGTGGCGACCCTGCGAATCCAGGTATCGCTGACCTGAACCTGCCAGATCTCCTGGAACTGGAGGAAATGCCCCCACCCCAAAACCGATTCTCGGGTGGGGGCCGGCTCCTCAGACCAAGTGCTAGTTGGGCAAAAGTCTGCGAGACCGTCACGTGAATGCCGCTGCACTGGCTGGCCCTGAGGGGGGAGCATACTACAACCCTCTGTGGCCTCCCAAAAAAACACTTACCGCAAGCGAGTGGAAGCGCAACCAATAACTCCTTGGTGGCTGCAACCCCCGCCAAAAATTCTAGCTCCAGGGAATGGCGAACGGCTATTACCTTGGCCGACGCTCTAGCCATAAAACGGTTTGAGGCCAGTGAGATCTACTGGGACCGCAGAACCTCTGAGAACTGGGAAGCAAGATTCCACAACTCCTTGTGGAAGCCTCCAGCCGATAGCCGCTGCTGCAGCTGCTACGACCAGACCGTGCGAGCTGAACTGCGGAGAAGCAAGCGCAGGGCGCAGGGCTGCCCCGGCCGCCCCCAAGGCGGGCTTATAGCAACCCGTCAGGACGCCTGTCTGTGCCGTCATCAAGGACCGCCGCGTCCACGACAGGGATGGCCGTAGACTATACTTGAGCCGGGTGACAGGTGTGTCCCCTGATGGGATCACCGACCACTATGACCCTGATCCTCCAGGAAAGAGCAAAGAGACTTAAGTCGTCTGGTAGGAAACAAACGCCTGACCGGATGTTTCCACTTCCTGGCAAACAGTTCTCAATTTCAGGCGTGCAGGGAACACGAAACGCTGTCGTCTGCCGCCCTCAAGGGAGACCTCCTCCTGGGAGGCTGAGACATCCTCACCCTTAACATGAAAGGAGTCTCTGACAGCTCTGATAAGGGCTTGGACCGCTGTTGTTATCCTATCAACCCTGTCTGGCCCAGAGCCAGCGGAGTCTCCAACAGAGGCCGTATCCAGGCCCAGAGCTTTCCCGGCTAAGGGCTTGGACTGCTGCTGTTATACCATCAACCCTGCCTGGCCCAAAGCCAGAGACAAGGGAACCATCCAGAAGGCCTCTCCAGAAGGGGCCGTATCCAGGCCTGGAGCTTTCACATCCATCCCAAAAAGCCTGGCTAAGGGCTTGGACCGCTGCTGCCGCATCATCATCTCTGTCTGGCTCAGAGTCAGAATCAGTGGAGTCCCACCAATTTCTTCCAAGTTCGGCAATACCCTACATCTGGGTGTAAACTGCTGTTTGGGCGCATGGCAGGGGGTACAAGAGAGGGAGCGCTATTTGGCTTTTGGAATACAGATTTTGGTGAGGCCATGTCGCATTTGCAAAGCCCCCAAAGTACCAGAACAGGTGAAACCTTCCAGAAGTCGCCCTATTTTGGATTCAACACCCCTCAGGGATCTCATCTAGGGGCGTACCATGCATTTTGGGCGCACAGGTGTTCCATAGTTTTTTTTTTCAGCATTGGGCTATGAAAATGGGGGGAAAAAATGCAGTTCCGCCATTGTTTTTTGGGCTTCATTCTTACAATGTTCGCCGTACGGGATAAAAAACAGGATAACTTTACTATGTGGTCGGTACAATTACAATGATATAAATTTTATATAATTTTTTTTATGTTTTATTACTTTTACACAATAGAAATAGGTCTATAAAAAATTGCGTTTTTATGTTGTCCTATTCTGACAGCCATAACTTTTTCATTTTTCTGTATACGGAGCTCATTATAGGTTTGTTTTTTGCGGGATGACTTGATGTTTTTATTAGAAATAGTATGGAGGGCATATGACAATTTGATCACATTTTATTAAGGTTTTTGTGAGGCATTTTGAACAAAATACAGCATTCCTGGTAGTGTTTTTTTATTTTTATTTTTTACAGCGGTCACCATGCGGTATAAATGACATTCTAGCTTTACACGGCAGGTCGATACGATTACAGTGATACCAAATTTGTTTATTTTTTTCATGTTTTACTGCTTTTACGCAATAAAAACACTTTTGTTCAAAAAGGAAAACACGTTTTTGCATCATCGCAGTCTGAGACCCATAACTTTTTTATTTTTCTGTGTACGGAGCTGTGTAGGGGCTTGTTTTTTGCGGGATGAGTTGAAGTTTTTATTGTTATTTTTTTGGGGACAAGACTTTTTGATCAGTTTTAAATCTGTTTTTTGGAAGGCAGGGTGACGAAAATACTGCAATCCTAGGAGTGTTTTTTTATTTTTAACAGCGCTCACTGTGCAGTATCCATGACCAATTAGCTTTACTCTGTGGGTCGATACGATTACGGCGATACCCAATTTATATAGCTTTTTTTATGTTGAAGCACTTTAAAAAAAAAAAAAAGTGTTTTTATTGTGTAAAACAATTTTTATGCATCGCTGTCTTCTGAGAGCCATAACTTTTTTATTTTTCCGTATACAGAGAGGTGTAAGGACTTTTTTTTTTGCGGCATGAACCGCCGTTTTAATTGGTACAAATTTGGTGTTTATATGAGTTTTTGATCGCTTTTTACTCCATTTTATGTGCAGCAGAATGAACAAAAATTGCAATTCTTTGATTGTTTTTTTTAATTTTTTTTTAACAGTGTTCACCATACAGGATAATTAATATGACACATTTATAGGACAGATCGTTACGCATGCGGCGATACCAAATATGGGTACTTTATTTTTTATCTTTTTGGGGGCATTTGGCGTATGTAAAGGGGAAAAGGGCAGTGTACGTGTTTTTATTTTATTTTTTGTGTTTGTGTTTTACTTTTTTTTCACTTTTTTTAACTTTTTTTTTATTTTTTCACATTTTTTTTTTTTTACTTTCCCCATAGGGGATTTATAACACCAATCTTCAGATCTTCTGAAGGTTGCTGTTAGAAGGCAAGCCAGTACATAGCACTGTTGCTATGCACTGGTCGCCATGACAACTGTCAGTCACGATGCCCACAATGCATTGTGGGCATCGTGACGTCACAGACGGCTCCAGGAAGTGACTTTCAGTTCCCGGGGCTGTCTGGTAGAAGATCGTTGCTGCACTTCCTTCTCCTGCCTGCAACTTAGCTCCGACGATCTTAATTGATCGTCGGAGTTAAGGGGTCAAGCACCCGTGGCCGGAGCTAACTCCGGCTGGGGGTGATGCGGCATGAAGCCGCGCGATCGCCAGGACGTCAGCATACGTCCATTTGCAGGAAGTCACTTCCCGCTAGGGCGTATGCATACGTCCAATGTCGGGAAGGGGTTAATGTGCAGTTTTTTACCACCCCTCCTTTAACCTCTGCAGCAATGCTGGCTCCACTCATACCTCTATTTTGAAAAGCGGGTCTCTGAATAGGACGCTGAGCACGTGTAATCAACTTCTTTGGTTGACCATGGGGAAGCATGTTCTGACTGTAACCTGTCTTTTTAAAATGCTGTATGGTCTCGGTTACCGAGTTGCAGCTCAGTTGCAGGGTTTTGGCAATCTTCTTATAGCCTAGGCCATCTTTATGTAGAGCAACAATACTTTTTTTCAGATCCTCACAGAGTTCTTTGCCCTGAGATGCCATGTTGGACCTCCAATGACCATGTAAGAGTGTGAGCGCGATAACTTAAAATGTAATACACCTGCACCCCATTCACCCCTGAGACCATGTAAAACTAACGAGTCACATGACAACAGGGAGGAAAAATGGCAAATTGGGCATAATTTGTCCATTTTCACTTAGGGATGTACTCTTTTTTTGTTGCCAGCGGTTTAGTGGTGTTGAGTTATTTTGAGGTCACACCAAATTTGCACTGTTATACAAGCTGTACACTGACTATTTTACACCTTACTACTATCTATGACTAACACGGTAAAACATTATACTACTTTACATTATATCAGTGTAATATCTTCAGTGTTGTCTCATGAAACGATATAACAGAATATTTTCAAAACTGTAAGGGCGTACTCACTTTTGTGAGATGCTGTATGTAGCCGTACAAAATGCTTTTTAAAATGTTAATCCAATCTATTTGGGATGTGGGATCAGGAATGAAATATTGGTTCAAACCTTATGGGTTCCACATAATGGATCAGTAGATTACAAAGTTTTAAATTTACCTATACCCATCCCATTTTTACACTTGTTTTACCAACCTTTTGTGGAACTTGATGGACATATTTTTTTTTTATACCCATTATCTTCATGCATAAGTAATTCTGTCATATTGCAAACAGCAAATAATGAACATTGTAAAAGGTAGGGGAAAAAACTGGCTAATATATGTACAAGAACATACAGACTGAGACAACTGCCACACACCTGCACCTGACAGGTGTTATCTCAGCTTCTTCTTTAGGGGTGACTAGCGCATCAGGTGTGGAAACATGGCACTTCTCCCAGTGTGTATGTTCTTGTACTTATATTATTCAGTCATTTCCCTGCATATTGTTTATTATGGGTATTTGCAGTCTATTCTATAGTACTTTGGTATCAAATTATTTCTATACTTTTTAGGTGCAAGGTTTTTTTTCTTATTCAACCGCGTTTATTGAACATATTGCATAAACACAGAAGTCATGCATTGCAAACAGGTAACTTAGGACAGTAGTGGAGCATCAATGAAAATAGACAATATCATGAATCACGCTTATCGAGACTTAAAGGGGTTATCTCGCTACAATGATTGGGTTTTAATTAAAAGATCTTTAAAAAAACAAGCAGCTTTGCAATATATGTTCATTACAAATGTCCTACTGATTTTGAGTTATCCCTGGTAGTAGGAGTGCATCAGCTCCTGAAATCACTATAGCAGCCGACCTGTTGATCTTTATCTCACTGGCTGTCAGTGCTGATGACTCATCTGTTTTTGAATACAGGTCTGAGCACAGAGCCCCTCCCAGACAGTATGCCTCTGTAGGGAAGGGAAGGGGAGGGCTCTGGCTTTTGTGTCTGTGTAGCTGGATTAACCCTGTGTGTGCCTGCTCCCTCCTGCTCTCTACACAGATTGAGGAGAGCAGAGATGAGGCTGATCTGTAGTCAGTAGGATGTGACAGCAGTGAAGTGCGTTACTATAATCATGATGTGTCTGTGGAGCTTTGACTATACCAATAGAACAGATCAGGGGGGCATGTGAACGGTTCATATCCCTCCCTGCTCTGCTGTATTAGTGACACATCGTGATTATAGTAACTCACTTCACAGCTGCCCTATGTCTGTTCTGACAGGGTTTGTTTGTTGTTGCTGGAGATGTCCCTGGAGATTTGTATGCTAAGCAGGGGGTATAGGAACACTTACATCCCCCCCTGCTCTGCTATTAGCATACACAGCTTCACAGACCTCTCCACACTCATAGATCAGCCCACTCCTGTCTCCTGACTCTGTGGAGCTGACAGTGCAGCTGATCCAGCAGTGAGCAGCCGGCAGCAGATCTAGGCAGGCACACACAGGGTTAACCCTGGCAGCAAACCCCCTCGCTCTCCCCCTGCTGTATAGAAGTTACTGCAGTTGGAGGAGGAGAGCTATCTGTGTGCTGAGGGGAGGGGGGAAGAGGGAGGAGAAGAGGCAGACAAGAAGCACGCCCCTGAATTCAGTGTGTCTGGCATCATAGGATTTTTGAAGTAGGCTGAAAGCCTGTAGTGAGACAACTCCTTTAAAGGCAGAGGTTACTCTAAATATGGATATGACTATAACCCACAGAAACATGTCACAAACATCAAATGAGGAATGTGTGGCTGGTTTACTAACAGTTTAAGTCACAGCGATCACAACCTTGTTACCGGCAATGCAATAATGCAACCCTGTACATAAACCTTGTAATAGAGTAGGAAAACTGAAAGTAAAAAGATAATCAAAAAGAACAGGCTAAACGGCTGGCTCATCAGTTGCACCCCACCCTCCACAGCAGAAATAAGGAAGGGGAAAGTCACCCGGCTCATCTCTGTCCCCTCCTCGCTCCACACCTCCCACTAAATTCTCCCTCTCAGGTCAGGGATGACCCACTCAGGAGCAGGTTGAGTATAGATCCGACCTGCAGAAAACAATCCAGTCCTCCCAAGTACTCAGATATTGGCTATAGCGTGTTGGGGAGTCATTCCTGAACTCCTCCAGACGCTGAAGGGCATGTACCTCTCGAATCCAGTCCGCTATAGTTGGGGGCACCGTGGAAAGCCAGAGTCTCGGGATGACTATCTTGGCAGTGAGGAGCAGGAAAACCAGAAGGTGGGATTTAAGAAGGGCGGTGGGCAGAGAGATGTCAAACAAGAGCAGAGTCGCAGGATCATTTTGAAGTTTAACCCCCGTAATTTGGTGAATGATACTAAGTACCCCCTTCCAAAAAGGTTGAAGGGTCTGACAACCCCACCAAATGTGAGACATAGGCTATGTTTAAACGGCTTAAAATGGGACGTATTTCAGTCCGTAATTATGCGCCGTAGTACGCAAATTACGGCTGGAATACATCCCAGTCATTACTGTAATCTACAGTTCTCATAGAGAACTATGGAATACGTCTCCTCTCCCTGCTTGGCGAATCCGCCGCGGGAGGAGATCAGCGACATGTGAATTACTAGCGGCGTATACGCGCCGCTGGTAAAGAAAGTCTATGAGACGGCGAGGTGTCGGCCCCCCGCTCCCTCCCCCGTCCACACGGCGTAATTGTGATTAATACTTATCATAAGTCATAATAATAAGTGATAAGTATTAATCACATGAGGTCACAGTTTCTATTTAACAAATTGGGATATATTTTAATTTTGCATAAAGAATTTGTTAGCAACTGAATCATATAATATATACACTTACGTTGCTATGACGAGACACAGTTTGGGAATAAATTACCATCTATTTATGTATACATTTATTGTTTCTACCCACTGCGTAGATTTTGTGCTAACTACAAGTACAGTGTATGCAATACAATGTATGCAAATACAATAGAACATAAATGTACTAACATTTCTGCATATTCCCATTGTAACGTTATGAATGAAGTAACTAGCTGAGACCTGTTAGAAAGAAAATTTAGTGGGGAAGGTGGGAGGCGAAGTTGCGGGGGGGGGCATGCTAACCATAAGGCCTGAAGCTTTATTAAAATGAATATATATATTAGATACAGAGGAGAAGAGGTTTATGGGAAGAGAAAAAGATAGGAGTGTACAGTACAATGGAACACGTTTTCCCAACGAATATGCATATTAGACATAGAGGAGAAAAGGTTTATGGGAAGTGATAAAGTTAGTAGTGTGCTGTAAAATGTAATACCTATTCTGCTTAGTCCTTTCTAGGTGAGCCGCGCAGACGCAATAATATGAGAGAAATGGGATGGAAGTCCATCACAGTTAGGGCAGAAATGTCTATTGGTACAGTACGCGGGCGGCATGGTAAGATAGGGCGCAAGCATGCTATGGAGATGGTGAATTTGCCTGAAGAATGTTGTTTATAAGAACGCAGTAGCAGCAGCACATAGTTTCAGTATGCATGCAGGAGAGTAAAAACGGGGGATTGGGTATTGTTGAATCTCTGGTGGACAATTGGTGAGCACCTGAATAGGGTGTGTACCTAACATGATATAAAAGGAAATGAGCTAGACCACATGGGACCGGACCTCTATCACCTGATGAAGCCATTTAGTTGGTGAAACATGTTGGGGAGGTTAGGCATGACATTTTAATTTGTGATTTCTCACCTCTTTCTACAAGTGTCACCCGCTGCAGAGGGTCTCACAAGGAAACCTTATATGTTTTATGTCCATCGGATTAGGGATGACTGCCCAAGTAGGATGTTTTGGATCCCTTTTTTGGAGTTAGTAAATCACTGTATATATAAGGTTCCCCTGTTAATTGGTGGTGTTCCACCAGACTTGATAATAGAAAAGGAGTTATTCCTTCACCATTAGAAAGAGATAAATTGAGAGGTTAGAAATCAGGTTTTTAAATAGTGTGCATAGAGGTTAAGTGTTATATATAATAAAAGTTACGTCTTAGTGCTTTATAGATTGAGAACTGATAGAGTTTAAAGTTTGCCTATGGCAAAATAGTAAATATAGTAACCAAGGGAGGGCTGCAGTAGGTGCCCCATACAACAGGGTCTCAAAGTGCACCCAAAGTTTGAGGGAGCCATCCTTGACACAATCCAGGGTTCTCACTGCCACCGCAGCCAAATAATAGATTTGGAAGACTGGTAATGAGAGACCCCCTTCAGCTTTAGGTCTAGTTAGCGTGGACTCCGCTAATCTGGGTCTACCCCCTGCCCACACAAACTGGGACACCGACTTGCGAAGAGTTCTAAAAAAAGTTCCTTGGAAGCAGGATAGGGATCGCCTGAAACAAATACAATAACCTGGGCAGAATGTTCATTTTCAGGATGTTTATACGTCATATCCAAGAAAAATCTTTTCTATCGCACTTCAAAAGATCCTTTTTGAACTTGGAGATTAGGGGAGCAAAATTTAAATCAAAGATCTGATCTGGATTCGAGGGCACATGGACCCCCAGGTACTTGAAGGAGGAACCCTCCCAGGAGAGGGAGAAGGCGGCCCTCAATGAGGACAAAGCAGTCTGCGGGATGTGAAAGCCCATGGCGGAACTCTTTGCCATATTTATTTTGTGGTTGCTGTAGCGACTATATTCTTCTAGTACCTCCAAGGCTGCCGGGAGGGAGGAGGCAGGGTTTCCAAGGTATAGGAGCAAATCATCGGCATTTAAAAGAGTGACCACGTACCTGTATCCCTTGCACTCTAGGGTCACTCCGCAGCGCACGTAGCAGGTGTTCCATAGCCAAAATGTATAAAATGGGAGAGAGAGGGCATCCCTGCCTGGTGCCATTTCCAATAGTCAGGAGAGCAGACAGGGCCCCATTAACCCTAATCTGAGCTTGGGGAGAAGTGTATAGGGCCATCACTCTGCCTCGCATAATCGGGCCAAAACATAGCGACTCCAGTACGCCATACAGGAATGGCCACGCAACCCTATCAAAGGCCTTCTCGGCATCTAGAGACAGGTGAAGGCACTGGATGTTTTAGGAGCGAACATGATGTATCAGGGAAAAAGTTTTAAGCATTTTGTCTCTCGCCTCCCTGGAGAGAACAAAGCCCACCTGATCCGGATAAATAAATGCGCTGAGGAGTGGGTTGATTCTAATCACCATTAGCTTAGTGAAGAGCTTCGTGTTCATATTAATAAGGGAAATAGGGCGATAGTTCACACATTGCGAGGGGTCCTTACCCTCTTTTTGGATTACCACAATATGAGCCCGCAGAAAAGCCGGATCGAAGGGGGACCCCGCAGAAGCAGCATTGAACGCCCGGAGGAGCGGGCGAGACAACTCAGGCTGAAGGGTCTTGTAAAAAAGAGCCGTAAACCCGTCCGGCCCAGGACTCTTGCCGGAAGGGAGTGATCTTATAGCTACGGCCAGCTCCTCCTCGGAGAACGGTTCCTCCAGGGAGGCGAGAGATCCCTCGGGAAGGGGTGGAAGAGCAGTCCTGGCTAGATAAGACTGAAGCGAGATTCCCTAGGCCTATGGAGAGGTTAGATTATAGAGCTGGGAATAGTACTCATGGAAGACTTTTAGGATGTCATCCATTAAGTGGGAAACACGACCCGTGGAGGTTTTGATGCGAGGAACAAAAAGCGGCCCTTTTTCCATTAGTGCGCGAGCCAGAAACTTGCCCGGCTATTTGGACCAGGTATAAAAAGAGCTGGCGCAAAGTTGTCTATACCTTTTGTGCCTCTGCTCCATGAGGTGCAGGATGTCATGTCGAGTCTGGATGATGGCTATCAAGTCCGACTCCAGTCCCGATGCTTTGTGGTTCGATTCCAAGGAGGCCAGGCCCGAAACTTAGCAGCAGCCTCTCTTTTAAAATGCGCACTGTGTTTGATCAAAACCCCTCTGAGAGTGCACTTCAGCGCTCCCCATTGAATTTGAGGGGTAGTGGGGAAGTTCAAGTGGGCAGAGTTAAATGTATCCGTTGAGCGATGTAAGTCCTGCAGGCAGAGAGAGTCCGATAGGAGTGTTTCGTTCAGTCTCCACGCAAAGATTGGTCTGCTATAATGTGGCAAGGCCAGATCACAGTGAACTGGAGCGTGGTCGGAATTCCTACATAGGCCGACACCACACAACAGAGAAGGGAATGTTGTGGAAAAATATAATCGATACGTGTAGAAGAATTGTGGGTAAAGGAGTAGAATGTGCAATCCCTGATCTTGAGGGTGCAGTAACCTCCACATGTCTACCAGCTGCATATCGTGAAGCAGCTTCTTAATTCTATTAAGGGTATGATAAGGCACCGATGACCGTCCCACCGAGGTGTCTAAGAGGGGATTGAGCGCCAAGTTCAGGCGTCCCCCCCCCAATACAATTTGGCTCTGGGCAAAGCCCAAAAGAGCGTCTAGAATCTTAGCCAGGAATGACAATTGCCCTGTGTTGGGTGTATATATGTTTGCCAGCGTGTAAATCTGGCCTTGTAGACTAATTTTTACAAACAAAACTCTAGCGTCGGCATCCCGATAGGAGTCTAGCATCGTGACAGGGAGCGATTTGTGGAAGAAGATGGCCACTCCCCTAACCTTAGCAGAAGAACTACTGTTATCGCACCAGGCAGGGAAATACCTGTTAGGGTAAGATTGGATACGCGAGGAGAGGAGGTGGTTTCTTGGAGGAAAACAATGTGTGACTTCTGCTTATGGAGGTGATATAAAACCTGTGATCTTTTTTCGGGGGGAGTTAAATCCCTTCACATTATGCATGTTCGCCATGTAGATTCCCAAAAAGTGAATAACCATTCCCCCAGTATTCATAGGGTGCAATATCCCAGCGAGCCAGCCAGAGAACCAAAAACGAACAATTGGTAAGTAACATGCAATCAAAAAAAAAACAACCCAACACAGAAAGACCAGGTAACTAACAAGCGCAGATATCTAACTGCAGCAGCCCATTGATTAACCCCAAAGGCCAAAGCTACACGGGGGATTTGCCGTGAAGAGAACATGGGATAGAAATACAGCAGCATGGGGGGCGTGGCCTGCTATGCTACTGGTAGGACACGTGTAGAAGAGCTGATCCAGGGCTTACAGCTAAAGTGGGGTTAATTTCCCTGAAAATGGGGTCCAGACGGAACAAAAGAAAGAGCAGAGCGGCAGCAGATCACCCGGAGGGCGAAGTGCCCATTTCTAACTTTTTTGCACCCCTCGCGGGGCTTCAAGCAGGCTCCAGGGAGCAGTCACTGTCGCAGGCGCCATCTTGGGGACGGAGCAGAGCAAGGAGAGCGCGCTAAGCAGACCTCTGACCAGACTCCCCTGCGCTTATCCAGCACCCCACAGCAAGTAAGGAGGAGATGGGGAAGACTCTGCGGCGGACCGCGACTTCCGCACCGGGGATGGAGAAGCGCGCCGAGGATCCGGCACCAAGTACCCGTGGGCCGGAGGCGCCCTGCACTAGATCCCAGGGACCGGCTGCGGGCACGTGTGATCGGCAGAGGGACTCTGCAGCCTTTCAGGATCCCCTGCAGACAGGTACCCGGGCCAAGGGGATGGGGGATGAACTGCAGCCTGCAATGGCTAAAGCAGGCCTCATGATGACCGGCAAAGACATGCCTACACCCCCCACTGAGGACAGTCCTACACCCTCTGGATCCCTCAATGCAGACAGGATGTCTGAGGGAGAGGAAAGCCCCCCGTGCCAGGAACCTGCTAATACCCAGAGCCCGGTGATGGGCTTAGGAAGGAGCCCACAGCTCTTTCAATCCCAAAGCCCTGCAGCATCGCTTAGCGGATCAGAAGGGCCCCATGCTCAGAGCCCTCCACGGCAGCACCCGAGACCACAGCCCTAGACCCGCCATAGATACCCTCTCCAGAGGCTACACACAAGGGAGCGCTCCATCGCCCCAGGAATGCGCCGCCCCACACACACCAGAAGCTGAAGCCTTGCTAACTCTCCAGGGGCACCCTGAACTCCAGGCCCTACTTGCTTTGATACCAACCAAGAGTGATCTCTCGGCCCTTGCTCAAGACCTCAAATCAGCCAGGGGTAGAGACCTTCAACCTGTTAAAACAGACGTTTCTTTATTGAAGCACAAAGTCAAGTCATTAGAGGAGCAACAAGAGTCGGTTCACCATAGATTGGACTCGATGCAAGCTTCAATAGATTCCCAGTAAAACCTCCACCAAAGCCTGATTGAGCACATGGACGATCTTGAGAACCACAATCGGAGGAATAACATCCGAATCCGGGGCCTCCCTGAGTCCATAAAAACGCAATATCTGCTACTGACTCTCACCAGACTCTTCAATGGGCTTCTGGGTAGGGACGCGGCGGAACCCATAGAAATTGACAGGGCTCATCGTGCGCTTCACCCACCCAGCCTTGATGAGACTAAACCAAGGGACGTCATATGTCGCGTTCACTATTTCTCCCTTAAAGAATCTATCATGCAGAAAGCCAGACGTGCCCCACTCATATCCTTCGAAGGTGCTAAGCTAGCTCTTTTCCCGGACCTTTCCAGACGCACGCTTCGGCTCCGGACCACGCTGAAGCCTCTACTGATGATCCTGCAAACCCACGGTATCCCATACCGGTGGGGTTTTGCCGTTTGCCCTGCAAGTCCGTAGGGGTGAAGAGCTGATCACCTTACGTGCCCCTGATGACCTGCCGTCTTTCCTAGCGGCCCTGGATCTCCCTCCTGTCTTAATTCCGGAGTGGCTGGCGATGTTTGTCTCCCATCCTACAGGTACCAGCATCGGGTCTCAGACCTCTTCCAGAAGGTTTGGTTCTCAGAAGTCGCCGCTACCGCAGAGGGACCGCAGACCCCAGAGGAGAACCGAAGGCAGAGACAACATGAGAGACTTTGCACGGACTAACTCGGCAGGCGACTGACTGTGAGCGTATCCATTTCTCCATTTCTACCATGTCTTATTCGGTCTGTGCCTGCTTATCTGTTCTCTGATATTTGATAGGCATATTTGATTCTTCTCTCCCTCTCTCCCTTTCTTTCTCTCCTTTCCTCTCCTTCCCTATTGTTCCCCTCCCTGAACGTCATCCACCCCTCGCCATCCCTTCTCCCTTCTCTGTGTCAGACATACCTTCACACTGCTAATATTGCATCCCCATCAGTCTTGGATGCCTCGGGTCTTCCCAGGTATGCGTGTTATTTTGTATATATTTGCCCTACACAATGTTGTACACCACTGTTACTCATGAGGGCTATCTACGCCTTATGGTTTGTACCGTTGCTACAATGTGTCAGTTCTTCCAGGGCACTTAGAGGCCCCTGTCCCCAAATAGGTTGGGACTTCAGCCCGAATAGTTGGTCCCTCGCAGCCGCCAAGCTGCAGCTTTTAGATTCTGTGCCATTGGAGCGATTAGGGGGAGCTTGGTTTAGCTCCTTCAGAGTTGCTTTTATTCTACGGTTTGTTCTGAGCCGACCAGGAGATCTTTGGGAGGGGATGGGCCTCTTTTAAATTTAATGAGGTGTGGGATACCTGAAGTCTCATGACATCGATTAAGGTGACCTCCTTCAACGTGAAGGGGTTCAACGTCCCTGAGAGGCGCCCTCGGATTCTTTACGAGATGCACAAAGCTCGCTCACATATTTTATGCCTGCAGGAGACTCATTTCAGTCTACAACACCTCCCAGCTTTGAAAAACAGATATTACCCTGCCTGGTGCCATAGTAGTAACTTAGACTCTAAGACAAAGGGGGTAGCAATCCTCTTCCACAAGTCCCTCCCACATCAGGTCCATGATGTTAAACAAGATCCTAACGCGAGATTCCTATTTGTCAGATGCAGCATTTCGGGCACTCCTTACACGATAGCGAATATCTATGCCCCAAACCAGGGTCAACTGTCCTTTCTCTCTAGGGTCTTGGATGAGCTGACCTTCTTTGCGCAGGGGGAAGTAATATTATGCGGCAACTTTAACGTGGCACTCCATCCTGTGCTGGACACCTCATCGGGCCGCTCAGCCTTCCTGCTGAACAAATTGAACAAAATGAAAAAATTGCTGCACGACATGCAGTTGAGTGATGCTTGGCGCATATTTCATCCAGAGGATAGGGACTACACGTTCTTCTCCCCTCCGCACAGAACGTATAGTCGTATAGACTACGTGTTTCTCCAGCACTCCCTGTTTTCTCGTGTTAAAGGGGTTAGAATCGATGATATTTTACACTCAGATCATGCGCCAGTGCATTGCTTGCTGAACCTGCCCAAAACTTCCCGGAAGTCATTTTCCTGGAGACTGAATGAGACACTGCTGAGTGACTCACTGTGTCTCGCAGAACTAAAACACACCACCACACACTTTATGGAGGATCATGCGGCAGATGTCACACCTCCTCACCTAAAATGGGACGCCATGAAGTGTGCGCTCCGGGGTGTGTTAATAAAACATGGATCGCGGCTAAAAAGAGAGGCAGCAGCACATTTAAACAACCTGCTTGCTCGTCTGCATTCCCTGGAAACAGAACATAAAAGAAGTGGCGACGAGTCTGTTTACAAAGAATTGACGCAAACTAAGCATGAAATACATAGAGTGCAGGAGAGGAAAAACAAAAGATACAAGCAGCTATGTGCCCATTCTTTTTACGAGTGGAGTAACAAGCCGAGCAGAATGCTGGCTCATGCTTTGAGGGACAAGAGGGCGTCCTTATTCGTGTCATCTATCAAAAATAAAAAGGGGAAAGTAGTACACTTTACGGAGGAAATCTTGGAGGCGTTCCACGCATATTACCAAGAACTATATAACCTTCCCAAACCGAAGCTGTCCTCTTGCCCGGATGGGTTGCAGGAATACATTAGAAGTACTGCGCTCCCTATTTTGGACTCTGATAGGTTGACCCTTTTGGAGGCTCCTGTCACAGATGAAGAGCTGAAATCAGCCATTGCCTCACTCCCAACGGGCAAGAGTCCAGGACCAGACGGCTACACGGCCAAATTTTATAAAGCACTCAGTGCAGACCTAGTAGTGCCCTTGCTAGATGCCTTTAATTCTCCCTCTTTTTATGACAACCTCTCGCCCCTTTTTTTTTTTAGCGCACATTACGGTTATCCCAAAGGAAGGGAAAGACCCTCTATCTTGTCAAAGTTATAGGCCAATATCATTACTAAACACGGACGCTAAACTATTTGCTAAACTTCTGGCCCTTAGGCTCAATACCATCTTGGAGGATCTTATAAGCCTGGATCAGGTGGGCTTTGTCCCTAATCGTGAAGCAAGGGATAACACGTTGAAAACGATTTCTATAATGCAAAGGATGAGGGACAGGGGAGTGCCTGGAATGCTGCTCTCACTGGACGCTGAGAAGGCGTTTGATAGAGTCGATTGGTCCTTCTTGCGCGCTGCCTTGCAGAACATAGGCCTCGGACCGCTCATGATACAAAGGGTCATGACCCTATATCAGAATCCCAGGGCCCAAATTAGAATCAATGGTACCCTCTCTGCACCAGTCCTGATACGAAATGGCACCAGGCAGGGTTGCCCTCTCTCGCCTATTTTATACGTGATTGTAATGGAGCACCTCTTACGTGATTCGAGAAATAACCCTGATGTAAAGGGGATTCAAGTGGGAGGGCTACAAAATAAATGCGCCGCGTACGCCGACGACCTGTTGTTGTATATATCCCAACCACTCACCTCTCTCCCGAATGTTATGACTTCTCTGGAGAGGTTTGGGGCGCTGACCAATTTTAAGATTAATTATACTAAGTCTGTCGCACTGGGAATAAATCTGCCAGAGTCCACCATATCCCTGTTGAAAAAAGACTTCCCGTTTTCATGTACTGGGCGTACATTTAAATATTTGGGAATCCATATCCCTCCGGACCCACAAGATTTATACGAACACAACTTCACTCCCCTATTGCGCACAATAACAGCAGACCTGACAAGGTGGAACTCCAAAGATTTTTCCTGGCTGATGAGGATTAGTACAATTAAAATGAATATTCTGCCCCGCATACTGTACTTATTGCAGGCTCTACCATGTCTTTTGCCCAAATCCTTTTTTCTGTTGGTGGACAAAATTTTCAGTAAATTCACATGGGCGAGCAGGAAGGCGAGGATCGCAAAGTCGGTACTTATAAGAGACAGACAGGAGGGCGGTCTAGCTTTTCCTGACATAAAAGCCTATTACTTGGCGTCAGTGGCAGCACGAGTGTTTGACTTCTATCACCACCGATCCACGAAATTGTGGGTACGACTAGAGGAAGATATATATATATAAAGTCCCTCTAGCCAATCTGCCTTGGTTGCCCCGAACCGCTCTCCCACTGCGACTGATGCGGACGCTCCCGTGGGTGGTGAGCCACACTTTCCAGGCTTGGAGGACATATGGCACCACCAGAGGTATCCTCCCTTCTGGAGGCCCACTAACCCCGATAACTGGAAATCCTTCACTGGGAACGCGTTGGCTCTCTATTCCGACGGCCGATGGCGGGGATGGGAGAGCATTACGGTTCTCTGACGTACTTACCTTACAGGGGTTGAGATCCATGACAGAGGTGAGGGAGTTATTTCCCCTCCTCCCTGTGCCTTGGTTTAGCTATCTACAGCTCATGCATTACTATGCTTCCAATAAAATCGTATTGAAACTTCACAGACCCCTAACCCCCCTGGAAACTCTGTTCTCCAACAGAACATCCGAAAGTCACCTGATCTCTAAAATATATAAACTGATCATTTCCTCTGTATCGGAGTCTGGGCATACTTATTGGGATAGCTGGGCGGTGGAACTCGGAAGATCTATTTCTGAGGAGGACTGGCAGAAAGCCAATTTACTGGCTTATAAATCCATCGTGCCTTGTAGACTACAGGAGCTCCATTTTAAAATACTCTCCCGATGGTACAGGGTACCCACGCTCTTACACAAGATTTGCCCCCAGGTTCCCAATGCCTGTTGGAGATGTGGAACAGCGGTAGGATCTATGTCCCACATTTGGTGGTCGTGCCCATTGCTGCAGGTTTTCTGGGTGAAAGTACTGCAGATCATTGAAGTGGTGACGGGGATCAGACTGCAGAATGACCCGACGGTAGTTCTGTTACAGATTATCCCTCTGCCCCTTCATGTCCTTAAGGGTCACTTGCTTATTTAAATGTTAAGCGCCGCTAAGGCTTTGATACCTAGGTTGTGGAGGGCGACTGCAATGCCTTCTATAGCAGCATGGTTTAAGGAGATATCCTCTATCCAACAGATGGAAGAGATGCATGCGGATCGCAACCAACTGACTGACAGGTATAGGGCTACGTGGGCGGAATGGGCAACTTTTTGCGGCTCAGCGGAATATGCTGGGTTTATCGACTTCTAATGGGTAGGGCGCTCGAAACCAATGCCCCTGGCCGGCTGAAGAGCCTCTTGAGTAGTCTCCGAGATGGGTGACGTTGGATGTCATCTCTTGCCCTTCCTCTCAGGGTGTACTTATGCCTTTGGCCCTCTCCTCGCTCCTCGGTCTGGCTCTAGTTTCTAGTTTGAGGTTACAGTGTTAGGATGTTAAATTTATAGGGACCGATTTTCAAATGCTTTTTCCAATGGCTTTAACTATTTTACGAAAAAGGGTAATTGTTGTGACTCTCAGGGATAATTTTTGCTCCTCAACAATACGATATTGCCCTTCTTCCTTAATTCAGCAGCAAATACAATGTACCTTCTCTCTTTTTTCTCTTTTGTAATGCTTGCTGTTCTCATTTACTGATGTTACCAATATAGTGTTCAAATACCGACTTTATTGACGGATTATATGCTGTGTATGAACAGACTTGTACCACATTGTATACCATCATTGGATATATCATTACTCTGTTCTGTGCTTGTTATTTGACAATTTAATAAAAGCTTGGAATATGAAAAAAAAAAGAAATACAGCAGCATGAGAAAGCTGAAAAAAAGAGAAAGAGGATTGCTTCACCGCGAGAGATCCACAGGGCATCCCCCACCGGAGATAACTGAGCATACAAGGATGGAAGCACCCCCTCCACAACAGCCCCCCACAGGCATTGGGGAGTCAATGGCCGATATAATGGCACAAAGACCTGAGCATAAAGGCAAGGAAAGAAGGTGGAGCACCAGGGGTGGTGGTCCCATCCGAGGCCTGGACCAACAAATCAGAAAGACAGAGTGAAGTTACAGGACCCAAGGTAAGGATCCAGAAAGAGAGAACAGCATAGGACCACTAGAGTCAAAGCGGAACACAGGGTACAACAGAGTCGTGGAAAAACAACAAATATAGGCGGAGAAGTAGATATGAAAGACATTAGGTGACATGGGCACCAACAGGGAAGGAGCAAATGTGGTAAACACTGAAAGGAGAGCCTATCGAAGCAATGGGTAGACCTGGAAGAAGGTTGACCTGACACGGACATAGTCCCAGGCCATGAGTAGGTAAGTCATCAGCGGTGCGGTCTAACCCTTGGTGGTTGGCTATCCGCACTGCCCCAACGACGTCGGGATCTCTGGGGCAGTGAGTTGACTAGCTGGGTACGCAGCCTCTGATTATCCTTAAGTTGAGAAGTGACAGCGGCCGGATCCATGGATATAGTCGAGGGTCAATCTGGAAGTATCACCTCAGGCAGGTCCAGGGAAGAAACAAAAGTGGGCAGGTCCTCAAAGTGAGTGAAAGATGAGTGTTCCACCACGATGGTTAACCTGGAGTGCAAAGGGGAACCCCCACCTGTACGGTATATTTTTAGATTGGAGGGCGAACAATAGGGGCTTGAGCGCTGCTCTTATACGCAGAGTGCATCGCGACAAGTCAGGGAATAGGCTCAGATGTAGGCCCTCAAACTCTATCTGCTGCATTAGTCGGGCGTTGCGTATCAGCTCTTCTTTAACAGTGAAGTGATGGATCCTACAGGTAACGTCCCGTGGACGGGCATTATCCAAGCTCAGCGGACATAGAGCCCTATGGGCCCTGTCAAATTTGATGAAAGTCTCCTCAGGTCGTCACAGGATGTAGTTAAACAATTTAGGTAAGGTGGGGGTGAGTTCGCCTGGCTTGACAGATTCTGGCAAGCCCCGCAGCCTCACGTTGTTACGACAGCTCCGGTTCTCCAAGTCGTCCATATGAGAGAAGAGCTGGAGCTGTTGCGCAGCTTGCTCCCTCAAGGAGGACTGCAACGAGGATACCAGATTAGTTGTCGACTCTTGAACTTTTTCGAGCTGGTAAACTCGGACTTGGAGATCTGCAACATTAGATTGAACCGGGCGCAACTCCTGTCTCCAAGATTTCTGCATCTCCCTTGCCAGTAGATGTAGATCTTGCTTGGATGGTAAAAGTGAAAGAAGGGCGCGTAGCTCCGGGTGTGCCGCCAAGGTGTGTGCTGCATCTTCAGGCAGGAGCAGACTTGGTATCTGAGAAGGGGGCGCCTCCACAAGCCCATGAGGAGAGGATGGCAGGGGTCCATGAGCGCCTTCCCGGCGCGAGGGGATGGCGCAACAGGTAGATGAATTGGAACTGGAGGTCCAGGTAGTGTTATCGTGGCACGGGCTGCCCATCTAGGCGCAGGAGCTGCCCAGAGGGTCCAACGGGATCAGGGCGGCAGGGAGGCCCCCCATGTCGAGGACCGAAGGCGTGGAACGCAAATCCACACCCCACGTCCCCGAGGCCTTGCCACTACCCCAAGCCACGCCAGTCCCCCCAGCACGATCCGCACCCTCAGGGTCTTCAAGCACTAGGGGGCTAGATATGTTGATAGTGGAGTCTCCCAAGGGGGTCTCCCAAGGAGAATGATATCTGTCCCCAAGTGGGGAGTGACAGTCCCCCACAATGTCTCCTGGCTTCCCTGTTGGTGCTCGGCCAGTCGGTTGAGTGCCCATCTGAGGTCTCCCCAACTCCACCGGTTCGGCAGAAGAGCGGGACCAGGGCTTCCCCTGATCAGCAGGATGGCCCAGAGAGCCTGGTCCAGCCATAAGAAGCGGATCCTGGCGTTTGTCGCCACACAATTGATGTCAATTGCGGCGGCCATTGGGCAAAGTTCTCGGGCCCGCCGTCTATATCATGAGGGTCTTCTGCGGTCCAGTTGTGAGAGGCGTTGCCCCTGTGTGGCGGGTGATGCGGGCCCCAAGATGGGAAGGGCCACATCCCTGCTGTGTTACTGCCCGAGGAGTCTCCCCGCAAGCTGACAGTGCTGAGGTATCATTGGCCAGGGCGTCGGCGGAGGGCCGGTGAGCTCCCTTCCCACACTGACCTGTCTGTGAGGGCTCCGTGATGTTGCGCTGTGACCGCGGGCTTGCCTCGTCGCTCGAGTCTGGTGTCGGAGGCTCGCATCGCTGTTCCTGAGGCGCGGGAGAGCCAGTCATCGCCCCCGTACTCCGCCGATCCTTTCTAGGTAAGCGAGATCCCGCCAGCTGTGTTGCGATGTCCGGAGGTTCAGGTGTTCCTCTCGGAGCTGACTGTACTGTGGCGGGAGGAAACGGAGAGGCTTGGCGCGCCGTTACAGCCGAGCAGCAAGATGGCGCCGAGAGCTCTGGGGCGCGGGAAGGAGAGCCGTCCTCCCTTAAATGCTGCAGGGGAGCGAAGAAGTTAGAGATTGGGAGCCCCGGAGGGTCCGGGGCTGGTCCAGAAGCTGAGGGTGTCCTTTTGTTCCTCTTTTGTCCCATTTTGATGGTCTCCAGCAGCTAGTAAAGGTAATTCTCTGGAGGAGCTGCTGCTCTGCACGTCTTGTCTCTTACATTGCAAGCCACACACCCCAGGTGCAAGGATTTTATAAACTGGCTAATCCACCGAAATAATTCTCAGACAACACTAAGGAGAACATGTATGAAAATGGTCTTGGTCTAAGACTTTCTTTTTGCCCACAGCAACCTATCATTTTTACAGAGCACCACTTGAAATGAAAGGGGAGCTCTGATTGGTTGCTATGAGCAACAAAGAAAGTCTTAGACCAAGACAGTTCTCATACATGTGGCCCTAAATGTATTTCTTGTATTTACTGCATTTATGAATTTTGGTTCATTGTCGCGCATACTTTTGGTACATTTTTATTCCTCAGATCATTTTCTTAATCTTGTCCTTACTAAAATACTTTTTAACAGCTCTTTAGGTTTTCTCTTGCCAAGTCTTTCATTTTTAAGCATCAGTTACAAAGAACTATAAGCATATTATTGAAAACTAGCACAAAAGAGGTTTATGAATACCCCCAATTACAGTCTGTTGATGGCATTAAGAACAGCAGGAATTAAAGAAGATTTCCCATTAGTACGTGCCGTTGTGAGAATGGGTCCCTGAACTCCATTAAGAAGGGAAAGTAGGTTGTGCCTCAGAGTTCCGAGTACGGCTGAACATACCTCTTGGCTGCACTCAGAATTCCAAAAGTAAAAATGTAGAGTAGTACAGAAGCGTGACCTATTCTCTCTCCATTTTCAATAGAGACTTTCTGGGTCAAGTTCTCAACAGGTGTGGTCCCAACGTTGGGACCCGCGTTTGTCAGACATTTATGAGATATCCTACAAATATGCCATAAAAGTCTGTAATGGAAACAACCCTTTATGAATTTCATTTCTTTACATCTGTTGTCATAAATAATCAGATACAAAAAGTCCACCTTGTAAGAAATTTTATTTTACTAAAAATTAGAGAATTGCTTCAAGCAGGGAAGTGAAATATTATTTTAGAACTTACCAGTCTTGAGTTTCTTTTGGATTCTCTGATTTGAATTGTAAGCTTACCTAGTTCAACTTGGTGAACATCTAAGTATGCACTAAAAAGAAAGAACAAATAGCTGGTTACTTATAAACAAAAAAATTTAATTGAATCACTCAATTGCATCACTACAAAGGTTTCTTGGAAATATTTATAAAAAAAAACAGCAATTCTGCCATTATTTTTGAGTTTTATTTTTACGTTGCTTGCTGTGCGGTATAAGTCGCATGTTAACTTTAATACATGGGTCAGAACAAATTTTTGTAGCTTTTGATGTTTTATTACGTTACACCGTAATGTAACCATTTTCTAAGAACTTTTTTTATTTGTCTTTATCCAGAGTTGGGTAAGAACTTGGGGACTGCTGTAATTGTATTGACCTGCTGAGTAAAGCTAGAATGTCATTTATACCACATGGTGACCACTGTTAAAAATAAACACTACCAGGATTGCTGTATTTTGTTCAAAACGCTATCAGACTATGATGACATAAAAATGCAATTTTTTTATAAACACATTTCTATTGTGTAAAAGTAGTTAAACATAAATCTATATAAAATGTATATCATTGTAATTGTACCGACTTGCATCGTAAAGTTATTATGTCTCATAACGCACGGTGAACCCTGTAAAATTGAAGCCCAAAAAACAATGGCACAACCGCAATGACCCCCCCCCCCTCCCCAATAAATCCAAAATGGGGCAACTTCTGGAAGGTTTAACCTGTTCTGGTACTTTGGGGGCTTTGCAAATGAAACACGGCACTCTCTAAAATCTGCATTCCAAAATCCAAATAGCGCTCCCTCCCTTGTACGCCCCCGTCATGCGTCCAAACAGCAGTTTACACTCATACATATGATACTACTTAACTGATTTATTTTTTTCGGGATTCCTTGGAAAAATTAAACATTTTTCAGCTAGATTGCAAGATTGTTGGGGAAAAAAATATATTTTTTTCATTTTCACAGCCTACCGCTAAAAGAAATTGTGAAACATCTGTGGGATCGATATACTTCTTGCACCCCCAGATATATTCCTTAAGGGGTGTAGTTTCAAATATGTTTATTTATTAAGTTTTAGCACCCTAGGGTGTCCGTGAACCTGAAATGGCTCCTAAATCAAATCGTATTGAAAATAAGACCCCAAAGTCCGGTAGGTGCTCCTCCTATTCTGAGGCTTGTGGTTGAGTCAAATATCTCATATGTGGCCCTAGTGTGTTATCTGTGAAAATTGCAGAACCTCTAGAATCAATATTAAGTTGCATTACTCTGGTCACTTCTACTGTGTAATTGTGAGTAATGGATAAAAACTGGAAATCTGTGGGCAAAAAAGTGAAATTTTGAAATTTTACCTCCACTTCGCTTTAATTTCTATTAAAATACCTAAAAGGCTAACAAACTTCCTAAATACTGTTGGTAATACTTTAAGGGGTGTAGTTTCTCAAAGCCACGTCGGTACTGGACTGGTCCCTAAAAAATGTATATTGCAAATTTTTGTGAAAATGTGAAAAACAACTACATTTCTAAGCCCCTTAATGTCGTAAAAAAATAAAAAGACATTTAAAAATGATGCCAACCTACAGTAGACATATGGTAGATGCTAGTTATAAACTATTTTGAGTGGAATAACTGTCTTACATGCAGGATTGCTTGGACCAAAATGTATCACTCACTTAAAGCACAATGTGTCACAAGAAAGAAAAATCTTTGAATCATATGGATAGGTAAAAGTTCTCACATAAAGTGACATGTCAGATTTAAAAGATGGGGCTCTGGCTGCAGCAGTAAGGGGTTAACAGACGAACAAATATCACAGTAAGCAGAGCATTATAATTCAACAAAGTACCTTTCTTAAGCCTGGAATAATAAAATTAATCTGTCATTTTTCAGAATGTACTCTGGACACCATGTATTCTATGGATGAAATTAACTTGTCATTAAATTATTTTCACAATATGTCCTCAACAACAATTATTTTTTTGTTTGGCTTGCAATTTTACCAACAGGTGCAACTTACAGAGTAATGTGGCACCTACCTTCACAGTGATGTTAATGAATTGGTTTGAACAGCAATTTTTTTTTGTGAATTGTTCTCTCTATATGCCTGCTCTTGCTTCAGAAATTGATTTTTTTTTTTTTGTTTGGAAGTGGACAGTCCCACAATTATTTAAACAAATTAAAGTAAAACTGAGGTGGCATTTCTGGAAGTATTTTTACAGACAATGACAGATTGATGTGAACTTTTCCATAAACAAACAAAAATATCCCTCTTACATATGACAGTTGCAATCCTCCAGGTCTTATCAAATCCCTTCCTGCCTCCCAACTTAAGTGAGTAAAAAGAATGGTTTCCGAACGTGAATATTTGAAACAAACTTAATAAGATGACTGACAAAGGGGGTTATCGAGCTATACTTCTACAGAAAAATGTTTTCTTCTTTGGAAAATAGCACTAGACAAGAATTACTGTGCCCTGATCCTAACCACCCAAGAACTCCAACAGGGTGGTGTGCGTACCTACTTCTACCCACTTCAGCAATACAATCTGGATTATCCTGAACAAACATTGGCATATTCTTCAAAATGGACACCCACAGATTTTTCAAATTTTTAAGAAATTGCCAGTCATGTCTTTTTGAAGGCATTAGAACCTCAGGGATAGATTGTAAGGGTAGACTTTGGGACTTCAGTATCCCTGCTGATCCCGAGCGTTTGGGTGAGTCAAAGTAACAGGGAGTTATTAGCAGGCGATGAAACAAAGAGACCCAGTCCGGAAGAGATACATTCGGCAGATAGAGAGCTTCAAGAAAAGTTGGTAAATCTCTTGGATTACATAAGACAATGATCTCCTCTCCACGATGAACTTGTAATGCAAAGGGATGTCCCTATCTGTATATGGTGTGATTGTAGAAGAGCAAGTATCGGTTTAAGGGCTGCTCTCAACAGTAAGGTGAGCTTAGAAATTTCAGGGAAAAAATTCTAGCTTGGCTCTTTCATATTGATGTCTTAAGAGTCTTGCTTTTTTTCATTATCAATGCTTTGACCGAGTAATAGTGAATTCGACAAACTATGTCATGCAGACGCGAAGCATACTGACTCAAGGCTCTGTGCGAGTGATCTATTTCGACGTGATTATCTTCTTTTCTCTTCAAGAGTTGAAGAGTTTTGTGAGAGTCAAAGTCAAGTTCTGGATTCTGATAGACTCTGGTAGCCCCCTAATTCTGACATTGGTCCTTCTATTCCTATTCTCAAGGTCATCCATCTCCTCAACCATAGTTTGGTGAATCACTCTTTGATTTGCAAGCGAAACATGTAGACCGAGTGCTGGACCGTCTTCTGAAAGGATTCTAAGGATTGAACTCGGATTTGTATAGGTAAAATGTCAGGCTTCAGTTCGTTGAGATCAAGGCGCCACGCTATCTTCAAGTCCTGCGCTAGGGATGCCAGGTAACTCTTAGCAGATAAATAAGACAAACAGCGGGGGAGAGCAGGCAGGACAGGTCAGAAGCCAGAGAAACAGGAGATCTCTAAGAGGTGATAAAATCATTTGTAGCTCCTCAGCAATAAAAAATAAACAAAGCAATATATTTGGAAAACCTTTTCATTTAGTGTTCCCTACATGTTGAAAATTAATCTTTGTAATGAGACAACCCCTTTAACACGAACGCTAATGTTCTAGTATTTTTGATGCTAAGAAGAGTACTGCAGAAACAGCCGTTCGTTGGGGCAGCGAATGCAGTGAAGGTGGGGGTGGCGTGGGTGTTCCCAAGCTCCGCCCAGAAGTTTTTACATGTAAGGCAATGTTCACATGGCTTATTTTGGGACGGATTTCAGCCTGTAATTTGCGCCGTACTGCACGAATTACGGGCTGAAATCCGTCCCAATCATTACGGTAATCCACAGTTCTCATAGAGAACTATGGATTCCGTCTCCTCTCCCCGCTTACGAAATACGGCGAGTGGGGAGAAAGTGACATGTCAATTATTCATGGAGGTATACACGCCGTGGATAATGAATGTCTATGGGGCCAGTGAGCTGCCGGCCCCCCCGCCCCCGCTGCCAAGCACACAGTGTAATTGCGGGCGAAATCAGTCCCGCAATTACACTGTCAATAAGCCGTGTGAACTCGGCCTAAGAGAGAGGAGTCAGGGTGGAGAATACAGCAATGATAATGACACACACACACATGCACACACTCACTCTCATCTCAGAGGATGGCCAACGTGGCCATCACTTTCTTTCACTCACTCCCTTTCGGCCGCCATCTTGGTTCAGCTCTGGGGTCATTCAGCTCTTCGGATTGCCATCCTTGGTAGAACGGTATTGGCAAACTAATATCGACACCAGGATTGTTGTTTAAAACTGGCCTCAGCCAGCTTTATTGAGACACAGGAAAAATATAAACAAAATTTCCGGCCTTCAGGCCACGGACCAAACATACACAATGAAACCCTCTCTAACATGTGATCTGAGCCTAACATCCAGTATCAAAATACATCTCAGTACAGTCACCCTACTGCAAAGGCTTCCCTTCAGCCACTGGGGGCCAGAGCTATTTCCTCAGCAATGCTGCTCTCAACTTCCAGGTAGCAACCACGCCCCCTGGACACCTGGCGTACCAGGCTTTTTATAGGTCTCCAGTGACCTGCCAAAAGCCTGTCCTGGAACGTGGGAATGGCCTCCCACCCAACACTGTAACCGTCCAGGGGCAGGCAACCCATCACTAGTTGCGTAACAGCCATTCTAGTTACACACACATTGTATGTATGTGTATATATATATATATATATATATATATATATATATATATATATTTGTGTGTGTGTGTGTGTGTGTGTGTGTTGTAGAATATGCAGTGTGACGCTTTGGCCTGGATTGGCCTTCTTGCAGTCAAAGCCGGGCTCTCCCACATTCCTTTGGAAGCGTTACATACAATACAACCGCTGATCAAAAAACGGGACTAATAACCATACAAAAATGGTTATAATACAAACTGTAAACACGCCAAACAAAACAATACTACCCCATACAATGCAAGATGAATTTTATTACAACATACACATATAGAGAAAATATAAAAAACAATAACAAGATGTTGCTAGAGTACTGAAGGCACTACCACTACTACAACAGGAGTAAATCAGAGGCAAGTAATACAACCCCAACATCAATTCACATAGAAAATACATATATATATTGAGACACTGACAAATAGGACTATGCACAATCATCAAATAAAGAAAGAAAGAAAAGGGGATATAGACCGATTGGTGCCATTTCTTTATTTATTTGATGATTGTGCATAGCTCTATGTGTCAGTATCTCAATATATATGTATTTTCTATATGAATTGATGATGGGGTTGTATTACTTGCATTTGACTTACTCCTAAAGCGTTTATGTTTACTCTGTTTCATATTGGAATACTTAACTTTTGGTAGTGCCTTCAGTACTCCAGCCCCGCCTTTCTATAGTCTTTTATATTGTCTCTATATGTGTATATTTTAATAAAATATATCTTGCGTTGAGTATATTGTTTTGGGTAGCGTTGTTTTGTTTGGCATGTTTAAGTGTTGCATACAATGCAGCCACTCGCACATGCAGCACCAAATAGATATGACTTGAATAAAGCCAACCAAGGCCGAGATGCTGCACGTATAAGATTCTTGACTTAAAAAAGGTACCTGTTCTGATTTTCATACAAATTAAACTAAAAAAAAAAAGTTATAGAACCAATCGTGTTCATAATCTGAGGATTGCCTGTATCATTAAAGAAAAAAAACACTGTTAAAAATAAAATTACATAAAAATAAAATATCATGGAAAAAAATAACTGAGAAAATGAAAATGTGCTTGATCAGGAAGGTGAGGGGTAAGGGAGAAGAGGCCTGGTCAGGAAGTGGTTATTGGTGAGGTGATGGGGGGGGATAGGGAGGGATTTTTTTCTCTCCGCCCTGAGTGTATTTTAGCCAAGGAACGGCCCTGTCTGTATACTACACTATTCTTGCTATCAAAAATATTACAAGGCATCAAGGTTTGTCATATCAAACTTAACTTTATGTATGTGTTTTCAATGATTGTATTACCATGTAAAGTGCCACAAATTATACATACTATAACAAGTATTTCAAGGCTATGAATATCTTTTAAGGCTTTATTTTTAAATTAACAATGTAGTTTTTGTTATACTAAAAAAACACAAAAAACTTTTATATACGTTTTAATGCATCACTGTACAAAAGAACCCACTCACAGAGAAATCAGTCAGAGACCTCATCTAACGACTTGTTCTCTAGCAACTGTTTAATTCTCTGAGCAATAATTTAAGCTTGATTAAATCAGTTTAGTTAAACTTGAAATGAACTGGAAACCTTGCAAAATTCTAGCTTATAGTTCCAAACTATGCTTAATACGTTATTCTGTACCTTAAAGTGCACTTACCCAAGTCCCTTTTTCAAAGCATTATAAACCTCATCCACTCTGTCAGGTTGAGGAACCTTAGGAGGAGGGGACTTGTGCGACATTGAGAACATTCTACGAACTTTGGATCCAGACCTTCGAGAAACAGTGGGTGTATGAAAGGCCTGACGATGTCTAAAAGGAAAAATATGTAATTAAAACTTAGAAGCAATAATTGTTTATTGATCTAAATTTCTTAAAAGTAACAAAGTAACAATTACACAAACATTTGATATGAACACACTAGATATGACAAAACAAATAAGCACAATAGGTTTATAATTATAAGCAGTTTTGTAAAAATGTACACAGAAGTGATATAGGATGAGATTATGAATTTCATGCCTAAAAGTGCGACATTTTTACAAACCAAAATGAAAAATTAATATAAAAAATAAATGCAACTTTAAGGCCATGTTCACACGGCTTAAAATGGGACGTATTTCAGTTTCCCTAATTCGTGCCGTACTGCGCAAATTACAGGCTGGAATACGTCCCCGTCATTACGGGGAAAACCACAGTTCTCATAGAGAACTATGGGGTTACGTCTCCTCTCCCTGCTCGGCGGGAAAACGCCCGCGGGGGGGAGATAAGTGACATGTCATTTACAAGCGCCGTATACGCGCCGCTAGAATGATAGTCTATGGGCCGGCGAGGTGCCGGCCCCCCACTCCCGCCCTGTCCACACAGCGTAATTGCGGGGCGTAATTATGCCCTGCAATTAAGCCGTGTAAACATAGCCTTAGCCATGTACATAGCCATGTATGAATTGAATGCGTCGAAGTTTATTTTCTCATCTTTTGTTCAGTGTATAATGTGCCTGAATGTCTGAAAGTGGTTTTTGTGCATTCATAAATGGTGTCTAAAGTTCACCTTGCCTCTCCTGTGTTAGGCACATTACGGAACTTAACATGTATAAATGCTACAGATAGGCTGGAAATAAAAGTCACTAGAATAGCATGTCAGTGAATAGAAACTATGGTACTGATCTTGCTTGGTGGACCACAGATCCCAGCAAGACCTGTGGTGTGCTGCCTCTTGCTGTATGTAGAATAAAGGGTGGCAGCAAAAGTAAATTTTTAAATTTAATGTAGTAAAAATTAAAAAATCTGATCATCATCATCAGTGGGTTATTTAATGTAACATTTTATACATTTTATAGGAGATATTTTAATATTTTTGGGATATATATTTTTACATTATTTATATAACATTTTTTATTACATTTAAATTATTTAATTTTATATAGTTTGATAATTATCAGAAATTACTTTTTATTATTGTACTAGTGTAAGTTGAGAAATAAGGGACATTTTTTGCCCTAATGGCAAATCTAGCTCCACTTCAACTCCTCAGGCAGAGCATATTGAAATAGGTCTGCCTGTTCAAGCAGTAATGCACCTAGTTTTGCCGAACCACATTCATATATGTGTCTAATATTACGAGTGTTTTGAACAGCTCGCTCAGAGGATCACCCGATCCAATTAGCACGATGGGGCGGCTTAGATGAAGCGCTGTAGGGAAGAATGCTAAAATACCCTCAACATAGGTTGAGAAAGACTATTTATTATAACAAAAAAAGATATGCATGTACTACGCGTTTCGCAGGTGTGCCCTGCTTCATCAGGTACATACGATATTAACAGATGCTCACGGCCTTTAAATAGGGACGAGGCTGAATGGCCCGATATCAAAGAGAGGCTCAATGGATTGCATTTGTTTGTAAACACTTACTCTGAACATAGTAAAATGTAGGATACACAGTAATCAAAAAACAAGGAAACTGAATGCAAGAAAATTAAACAAATACAAACATACAAAGGGAATATACCAATAAAAATATATATACCACGACTAATTTGTTTGTAGGAAATAGATAGCATAATGCATATATATATATAAATCTAAACAATGCATATAGAAAACATCTATTAAAATATGTATATTAATTATACTATAAACATTACTGAAAACGGGACCAAGATTAAAAATAAAAAGGAAATGTTTCAATATATATACATACAAAAAAAAAATATATATATATATATAAAATACATATATATATATAAAAAGCATTATATATATATATATATATATATTATATATATATATATATATATATAAAAAATATATATATATATATAATGCAATACTATGTAATAATGTAAAATGGAGCAAAAATCACTAAAATATGTTAGTCCCCCCATATAAAAAAATATGTATAATATAAATACACAGATATATAATTATACGACATATATTATAAAATGTAATAATATACAATATATATTATAAAATATATAAAGGAATAATGAAGGGGATAAATATATAAAGAATTCAAACAATCACATCCTGAACCTCATTCAAACCATACGGTCGCAGCATATTCAGGCGATACATCCAATAGGCTTCTCTTTCGCTTAATCTTTTGGGTCTATCAGCTATTTGGGGATGGATGTACTCGATGGGCTGAATTTTAAAATCTGGTGTTTGGCTCTTATGGACTAACTGAAAGTGTCTAGGGACACTATACACCATACGGCCATGTACCACATCATATCGGTGATTAACCAGACGTCTCGACAACTTGGTCGTGGTCTTGCCCACATATTGGATTCCGCAATGACATGTAATAAGATAAACTACGAAGGAGCTTGTACATGTAAGATGCTCTCTGATTTTGAATAACTCCCCCGTAGCTGTGGATTTAAACTGATCACTCTTTATTAATTGCTGGCAACATTTACATAATGGATGGCCGCAAGGAAAAGAACTCCGTGGTTTTGACTCTGTCACTTTTTTCAATAGCAGGGGCATGTTGCCTAAGGCGAGATGGTGCTAATATATTTTTCAGTGTCCGAGCTCTGCGATAAATATATTTAGGATTATTAGGGATCACACCTTTTAGACCCGTAAGAGAATGTTCCAATGACGGTTGATTATATTCTGAATATCTCTATACTGTGAATTCTGAGTTGTGATAAAACACAGATCGAATTTTTTGGTATCTTTTAATTATTGATAGTCATGTAAATATGACTCCTGGCTGAATCTAGCTGCTTTTTTGCACGCTCCCTGCAGTAACAACCTGGGATATTTCTTTTGAAGAAATTTTTCTGTAAGTGTGGCAGCTTGGGAGACAAAATCCTCCTCTTTTGTACAGTTTTTCTTGAGCCGTCTATATTGGCCATAAGGAATGTTTTTAAGCCAATTCTTCTGGTGATTTGAGCTGTAAGCCAAGTAATTGTTGGAGTCAGTTGGCTTGAAATGTGTTTTTGATACCAATATATTGTTTTCCACGTATAGGTCTACGTCTAAAAAGGTGATCTCGCTTGGATGGATCGTAGCTGTAAAAGTGATATCTTTGGACCTACTATTTAAAAACTCTAAAAACTTGTTAAAATTTTCCTGTGTCCCATCCCAAAAAGATAAAAAGGTCATCTATAAATCTCCTGTTGTATAAAATATGACTATAAAAGGGGGTTTCATTATTGATAATGTGTTCCTCCTCGAATAATCCCATGAACAAATTAGCTACAGACGGGGCTACTCTCGTGCCCATGGCCACGCCCACTAGCTGATGGTAATGAGTTTCGTGGTATTGAAAATAATTATTTTTCAGAATTAATTCTAAACTAGTTAACAAAAATTCTTTAAAATCCGCAGTAAAAATTGGTTCCGTATCTAAAGCTTTTTTAACGGCTATTAAACCTGCATCATGTTGTATATTGGAGTAGAGAGCCGTTACGTCTAAAGTAGCTAACAGAAAGTGCTTTTCCCATCTCATTCCTATCAAATCTCTCAAGATGGAATCAGAGTTTTTAAGGAAACTGGGTAGGCGCTCAACGAGAGGCTGGAGCTGGATATCGAGAAAGTGAGATAGGTTAGATAAAGTAAATTGTATTCCCGATATGATGGGACGTCCAGGTGGATTTTCCTGGTTTTTGTGGATCTTAGGCAAATGGCAGAAGAATGGTACCCTGCCACCATCAGTCGTTAGAAATTGTTTTTCCTCTTTGGAAATTATATTCCTATCAAAATTTTCTTGAATGAAGTTATTATATGTAATTTTTAATTTTTCGTGGACTTCTATATTAACTTCTTTATAATAAGATCCATCCTTAAGTATCCTTAAGGCCTCATTGTTATATTCATGATAATTTTGAATTATGACAGCACCACCTTTATCTGCGTTTCTGATCACTATTTCTGTGTTTTTGGATAGTTTTCTCAAAACTCTGATTTCTTTTTTAGAGAGATTGGGTTTTTGGGGCAGTTTTTTCTGTATTTTTCTTAAATCCTCTGCTACTAAGTCAGAGAACACCGGAATATAATTCCCTTGAGCAGCTGTGGGATAAAATTTAGATTTGGTCTTCACTGGACTACCCAAACGTCCCTTTTTAGGTTCGGGTTTTAATGTTATTGCTGAACATGTGACATCTGTATAGGTTTTTTTATTAAAAAAAGTTTTAAAGTTAATTTGCGAATGAAACTCTGCAAATCTTTAAAAACAATGAAATCATTTACAGTATCGTCAGAACAAAAGCCTAAACCTTTCCTTAGGATATTTTCTTCACACTCAGTGAGTGCATAATTAGAGAGATTAAAATTTATTATTAGTTTCCTTTGTGTATTTTTCAGAACACATTTTCTAATTTTGTTCCTTTGTTTAATCAAGGAGAAATATCTTTTTTGATATACTTTTCTGCTCTCAGTTCCCCTTTTGCCTCTGGTTTTAATTTTCTTTTTTTTGTCCGAGGTTAGGGAGGAATGAAGGAGTTTGGTGTCAACTGGATGGAAAGATTTTCCTCCACTATGTTGTAGACTTGTAATTGTTGGTTCAAGCCTAAAAAAGACTCATTTACTTCTGTCTGGCCACACGGAATGATTGTATCTATTGGATTTTGCGTGTCCATATTTATTGGATCTGATAAAGTTAAATCTATGATTTGGGATGAACTGGATGGGTTCAATATGCTAGGCAAACCCAGGGTGGCTGGAATGTTTGGACTAGGTAACTGTTCATGATTTGAACCTTTTACCCCCTTTTCTTGAATGGAAATATCAAAAGGGACTTTTTCACTAGGTGACTTGTGCTTAACGATTATCTCTGAATTCACAGGCAGGGAAGGGGGATTGGATGGGAAATGAGAAGAGGAAAGTTTTAATAATAGTGATGGTGTGTTTTGTAGGGTAGAAGGTAACCCCAGGATTGACTCACCAAAGGGGTCTTGTGTAGTCGTGTCATTGCTGGAGTTAATTACAGTCATATCTATGTTTCCCTATTGACGAGTGACTGGTAAACTCATAGGATTGTGCAAACGTGAAGGAGATTGGGGATCCATTCTTGTCCTAACATTCACATTTTTAAAATTGGAATTATGGAAAAAACATGGGCTTTGCTTATTGTTGTTGTTCCCTTTGTTGAATTGATTACTACCCAACCTTTGCCTAAAACCATTTGGTTTAGTATAAGAACGGGAAAGATTGGTTTGTAAAGCCTCACTATATTGTTTGGGGCGTACTACCAAGGGTTCTGGCTCAAGGATATTTTTCTGGGGTTCTCTATCTGGCCGGTTGTTATGTCTGGTATTTCCCTGAGGATTAGATTTATCTAAACGATCACGAGTTAATTTATGAAGTTTTTTGTTAATAATATCAAGTTCGTTTCGTTTCAGATTATTAATAATTCTCTGTTCAAAATTACGATAGTCAGGATGAGAGGAATATATGGAGAATGTATTAAGCAATGATTCAATCTCTCCTGCTAAAGCTATACAATTATCCTTACGCTTTTTAACCAGTAAGGACATTAATTTAAGGGAACACTCATCAAGGCTAGATTTCCACAGATTATTAAAGTCTGTATCTGTTTCATAGTTTCATAGTTTGTAAGGCTAAAAAAAGACAAGTCGTCCATCTAGTTCAGCCTGTTGTGCTAAGGTGTTGATCCAGAGGAAGGCAAAAACCCCCAATGAGGTAGAAGCCAATTGTCCTCATTTTAGGGAAAAATTCCTTCCTGACTCCAATCTGGCAATCAGAAAAATCCCTGGATCAATGACCCCTCTCCTGAATCCTAGTCACTATAACTTGTTATATTATTACGCTCCAGAAATGCATCCAAACCCTGTTTGTGGGAATGGATTGGGTTTATATATTTTGAGTCCTTTTAGAATAATCTTTTCACATACATATATCTCCAAAAATGTAAAATCAATATGTTGAAAACTCTCCGTTAGCAATAATTTCTCCAGGTTCCTGGAAACACTCTGGAAGGTCTTAGTGTCCTCTTCTGTGTATGTTTTGCTTTCCAGGTTAGGTATAGGCTCCTGTAACCGGATATCTGATCCTGACAGTAATTTTTCCATTAAAGAGTCCCGGTTTTTATGTCTTGTTTGTAATGTATTCATCGTTACTCCCGGGATTTTTTCGAGGAGAAAAGGAAAAACAAACAATTTAGGGCGCAGTACCTCGAGTACCAATGAAATATAGTGAGGGCAGAAACGGTATGATAAAAGTGACTGCTCACCTATTGCTGCTGTACTGATACGGGGGAGTTATTCAAAATCAGAGAGCATCTTACATGTACAAGCTCCTAAGTAGTTTATCTAATTACATGTCATTGCGGAATCCAATATGTGGGCAAGACCACGACCAAGCTGTCGAGGCGTCTGGTCAATCACCGATATGATGTGGTACATGGCCGTATGGTGTATAGTGTCCCTAGACACTTTCAGTTAGTCCATAAGAGTCAAACACCAGATTTTAAAATTCAGCCTATCGAGTACATTCATCCCCAAATAGCTGATAGACCTAAAAGATTAAGCGAAAGAGAAGCCTATTGGATGTACCGATTAAATACGCTGCGACCGTATGGATTAAATGAGGTCCAGGATGTGATTGTTTGAATTCTTTATATATTTATCCCCTTCATTATTCCTTTATATATTTTATAATATATATTGTATATTATATTACATTTTATAATATATGAGTCGTATAATTATATATCTGTGTATTTATATTATACATATTTTTTATATGGGTGGGACCTAACATATTTTAGTGATTTTTGCTCCATTTTACATATATTACATAGTATTGCATTTTTTATATATATATATATATATATATATATATATATATATATTATATATATATATATATTATATATGCTTTTTATATATATATGTATTTTATATATATATTTTTATTTTTTTTTGTATGTATTTATATGTATATATATTGAAACATTTTATTTTTATTTTTAATCTTGGTCCCGTTTTCAGTAATGTTTATAGTATAATTTATATACATATTTTAATAGATGTTTTCTATATGCATTGTTTACATTTATATATATGCATTATGCTATCTATTTCCTACAAACAAATTACTCGTGGTATATATATATTTTTATTGGTATATTCCCTTTGTATGTTTGTACTTGTTTAATTTTCTTGCATTCAGTTTCCTTGTTTCTTGATTACTGTGTATCCTACATTTTACTATGTTCAGAGTAAGTGTTTACAAACAAATGGAATCCATTGAGCCTCTCTTTGATATCGGGCCATTAGCCTCGTCCCTATTTAAAGTCTGTGAGCATCTGTTAATATCGTATGTACCTGAGGAATCAGGGCGCACCTGCGAAACGCGTAGTACATGCATATCTTTTTTTGTTATAATAAATAGTCTTTCTCAACCTATGTTGAGGGTATTTTAGCATTCTTCCCTACAGCGCTTCATCTAAGCTGCCCCATCGTGCTAATTGGATCCGGTGATCCTCTGAGCGAGCTGTTCAAATCATTTTCCTGGCGTCCCTCGTGGCGCCGTTGGCGGGAGCGAGCGGGAGCTGCTGGATTGTATGCACCGATAAGGATTCATAGAAAACGCTAGTACGAGCTGTACCGGGTAGACGTACAGCTGAACCAGGTGAGCACCTTTTCATAGTCCTTTTTACAGGTGCTTGTTTCTCCAAGGAACCCCAGCTGCGCTGCTTTTTGTTGTAGACCATTTTCCTTCCTGGCTTCGACTATCACGAACACCGGTAGGATTTTCTCCTAATATTACGAGTGTGGTGTGACACGCCCCCAAAACTCCCCCCTCATGTTAGACGCATTAGAAAGTGTCGAGTCTTACCAACAATACGCCTAACACATTAATTAGGCGCATTAGATATCGTAGACTGCTCACTCAGTCACACTTTACGCCAGAAAAGGGTGAAATACCCGATCATACATGTCTCCCTTAGTATGCTGATCTTCGTTGAAATAATTGTGGGAGCTTTGCTATTACTGACAGCCAGGTTCCTGCTGCAATGGTCAAGACTGAAGCTAACTCCAATCCTTACCCTTTAACTCCTTGAGTTGATAGTGACCATAACATCAAAGTGGTTTGAAAAAGGAAGAAAGGCTTCTTCACTCAGCCATCAATATCCTGTGAATGCGAGGTGAACGTCGCTGCAGAAAGAGGGGTTTTGCGACTCCTAGCACCACAGCTGCGCTAGGAACAGAGCTCTGTTCCTAGAGAAGTCTCTGTAAGTGGAGATGACCTCCGCTCCCCGGCGCTTAACCCCTTGATTACTGCGGTCCATGACCGCGGCATAATCTAAGGCCATTCCCCTGCTCCATCGGGTGATAGGGACTCCTGATGACCCGATGGAGCACAGGGAATGTCTGTACAGTCAGCCCTGGGGACCCAGAGTAGCTCCAGGGCTGTCTGTATAAGAAGCCTGCCATCAGGGCACACTGTGTGCTGCCCGACTGCTTCTTGTGTCAGTATGACACAGATTGTGATGTATTATCATACATGAATATGCTAATACATTACTACATGAAAAAAAAAAAAAAGTCTTAAATAGTTATCCATTAGGGTCAGTCCACATGGCAAGGTTTTTGTTAACATTTTCAGCAAGTTTTCAGATTCGAAAACTGTCTGAAACCCAACTGTCAACCTTCCACATAGACGTTAATAGAAAATCCATTCAGCCGTCCACACTGAACGGATTTTCTGCCAGACGATTGATTACACCAACGGCGTTCCAAAAAACTTTCAACATGCAAAATCTTCAACCCAGTTTGCGGGCGGAAGATGTGCATTTCAATGGTTGAGGGGAACAGCGAATCCATGAACAGTGGACAGAACTGCCCCCACAAACCATCCAAAAGACGACAAAATATCGATCGGATTCTTAAGATAGTATCTGACCTATATTTTGTCACTGCCATGTGGACGCACCCTTATTGGGATAAAAAAAAAAAAGTAAAACAACGTTAAGTGTAAGAAAAAAATAAATATTTAATAAAAAAGTTATCGTGCATAAATTATACAAAGAAAAAAAACACCTACACATGTTGGGTATCCACATGACTGTAATTACCTGTAGAATTCATCTAACTGGTTATTTAGTGTGAAATGTGAATGGTGTAAACACAAAAAAATTATGCAGTCATTTATTTGTAAACTGAAACAATGTTATCCAAAAGTACAACTTCTCCCACATATAAGTCCTCATACAACTGCATCACTTAAAAGTTACGACTGCTAAAATGCAAATAGGCAAAAACTAAACAAAATTTAGCTGGTCATTAAGGCCTTTCAGGCCTGGGGCTTAAAGAGTACCTATCACCTCCACACAAACACACAAAAATTTATAGAAGATGAAATTATAAGACTTTTCTCAAATACATGTCATTAGCAATTTAGAGGATTTCCCTCAGTTTTACAGGGTAACAGGTTTTACTTTCACTTTGTAACTCGGGAGATCCTTATCAATCTGCTGGGAGATACCACCTGTGCAGGGGGAGCTGAGGGCATAGCGGCTTGTATAGGGTCATCTGAGTCTCACTACAGACAGTACAGCAGGCACAGCACACTAAGGCTATGTCTACACTGCAGTGGACAAAAAGCGACCTGAAAGCCAAATACAAAAACTGAGTTTTCTGTCCACTGCCTGTCAAAAGCAGCTGAAAAAACGGCAGTTTATTGTTGCAGTTTGCGTTTTTTTGGTGCGGTTTTTACCCGTGTTTTTTGCTTGTCTTCAAGTCTGGTTTTCAATGTATGCATAAATGAAGCCATTGGATGTTACTCTACCCTACAAAATGGGATGGAAAGCACATTATTGTATTTTTATGCACTCTTGTAGTCATTTTACAGATTTTGGCACTAATAAAATGTTCTCGCTTTTGTAGCCATAAGTAATTTTTTTTTTAATGGATTTTGGTGTAAAAATCCTTATAGTTACGGATTTTTGCACTAATAAAGTTATGCCACTTTTTCCGCTAAAAATCTATTTTCTTATGGATTTCGGCACTACAATGCTTCTTATTACTGATTTTGCCGCTAATAGGGTTCTCGCTTTTGTCCCTAAAAATACGGGTTTTTACGGATTTTGCCTCCAAAGTCCATGTTTTTATGGATTTTGCCTCTACGGTTATCTTGCTTTTGCTGTATTTTAGCGTCAAACTTATTTTTGGCGACAAAAGCAAGAACTTTATTTTTGTGGATTTGGGGGATTTTAATCCGTAAAAAATGCGTATTTATGCCAACAAAAGCAAGATAAATTTATTAGCGTCAAAATCTGTAAAATATTTTAGTGCCAAAATCCGTCAAAAAATTATTTTTAGCGACAAAAGCAAGATTAATTTAATAGGGCCAAAATCCATAAAAAAACATGTTTTAGTGTTAAAATCCGTAAAAAAAAATTTTAGCGCCAAAAAATCTAAGAAAAAAGAATTTTTAGCAACAAAAGCGAGAACTTTAATAGCGCCAAAATCCGAAAAAAAGTATTTTTATCAACAAAAGGGAGATAACTAATAGCGCCAAAATCTGTAAAAAAAACACCTTATTTTTAGCGTCACAAGTGAGAACTTTATTAGCAACAAAATCTTCAAAGAAAAGGATTATAGCGCCAAAATCCTTAAAAAAATGTATATTTAGCATCATTGGAGCAAAAATCTTGAATTGTGCAAAAAAATTTAGCGACAAAAACATAATACTTTATTACAAATGGTACGAACGAGGACATATCAAACACTTGTATGCAGAATTGAAAAAAAGTATAAACTGTAACACCCACTATAGGAGGAACGAATCTCCTGGGAGGGTTTCTAACTTGGTTAGGATAGTAGGAACATTTGACTGTGCCGCACAAAGGGTTAGGGATATCATCTCCAATTTCTGGCGGATTCTATCACTAGACCCCTCATTGAAAGATTTTGTTGATTTATACCCCAGTATTACCTATAGAAGGGGGAAAAACATTGGCGACTCATTGGTTCATAGCCATTATGTTCCACCCACACCAACTACGATGTGGCTTCGCCCTAGTATCACAGGTATGTTTAAATGTGGAAACTGTAGGGCCTGTCAATATATTCACGTTTCTAAATGTGTTATCAATCTCACATCGGGAAAATCCTTTAAACTACTCAGCTATGCCAATTGTAAGACTAGGGGGGTAATCTACCAAGCCACATGTCCCTGCCCATTAATGTATATCGGCAAGACCATCCGGGAAGTGAGGCGAAGAATCCTTGAGCATGTTGGGGATGTTAAACATAATCGTGATACCCCTTTTGCTAGACACATGAATTTGAGACACCATGAGAACCAACAAGCAATTTCTTTTTTAGTCGTTGAGGTTGTCCATCCCTCACCACGTAAGGGAGACTATGAAAGAAAGATTTTGCAGAGAGAAGCCAATTGGATTTTTCGTTTAAAAACCATTCAGCCTTTTGGACTAATGAGTCCCTTTCTTTTACATCTTTTATCTGATCCCCGGCAGTTGTTGATTATTTATCGTTATTTAATATTTTTCAATATTATTTTCTATTATGGACAAATATCTTTTTTCATCATCAGATTATGGTATTTTGGTTTTACAGTATTTTGCTACTACCTGCTGCTAATTAAATTGTATCTTTTAATATAGTTCCTTCTATTTTTTCCCTTGAACTTGGCTGCTTTTCGCATATTGGAAATGTGGCATGCACTATACCAATTATGAATCTAACATTGGTGCATACGATTGTATGTTCACATTTGCTAGGCATGGGCATAGGATTTATCATGCCGACGCGAGTGGTCCTATGCAGTAAAGCGTGAGATGTTAAATCGTACCGGTGCTCGCGGTCTCCTGGACCCGTATACGTTATGTTCGGAATCCTATGTTAAGCGCAGTAGTTTCTGCGCAGGCGCGAGCTGGTTTACCTAGATCAGCGATAGCCATCTTACTGCACATGCGCCCGCTCCTAGTCTTTGTGAATCGCGTTTTGAATCTATGCTCTTTATTTAATTTGAACATTTCCAGTTTCCACGGGGTGACGTGTTTCTGCCGTTGTGTCCGGACACTCCACTGCTTAAATAGCAGCCACTTCATCGCTTCGTAGTGTATCTATTTCCCTGGACGGCTTACCGGCGCCTCAGCGGGATCCATTCTTATCTATCTGGACCTGCTGCATATCGCTTGATATCGAAAGGGCCGTGAGCATTGTCTTTTCTATCTATTTTAGTCATCTGGCGATACCAGTCATTTTTTGTTGTACTGTCCCCTGATGAACCCACGCCATTAGAGGGGGAAAAGTGTTGGGATAGATTTATGGGGATATATTTTTTGTCTGTTTGTATTGTTTATAAGTTTGGGAATAGGAATTTTTTCACATGTAATCCACTGTGTATAATTTGTTGGTGTTTTTTTTGTGTATAGGTTTTTGTGCGTGGTATTGTCCCAGGGATTTGCAAGGATTTAATAGGTTAGGTCCTATGGGGTCGCCTTTTTCAGGGCGGCTACCCAGTTTTTTGTATATTAGCACAAGTAGGGAGTAGTAAATAGGGACTTCGTAGGGAGTGCTAGTCTCGCCTTCCTTTTTTACTATATGTGGATCTTAAAGTTATGTTTTAGATTTTCTATCTTTGCCTGAAGGTATTGGTGGTCTGCGTTGTTTATCTTCTAAATCTGTAAGAAAAAAGGATTTTTAGTGACATAAGCGAGAACTTTAATAGCGCCAAAATCCGTTAAAAAACGTATTTTAGTATAAAAATCCGTAAAAAAAAAGTATTTTAGCGTCAAAAAACGTATTTTTGCCGACAAAAGCAAGAACTTGATTTTTGCGGATTTTGATGTTAAAATCCGTAAAAAATGCGTATTTTTTCCAACAAAAGCAAGATAAATTTATTAGCGTCAAAATCTGTAAAAAAAATATTTTTAGCGACAAAAGCAAGATTAATTTAATAGGGCCAAAATCCATTAAAAAACATGTTTTAGTGTTAAAATCCGTAAAAAAAAAATATTTTAGCGCCAAAAAACGTATTTTTAGCAACAAAAGCGAGAACTTTAATAGCGCCAAAATCCGAAAAGGTATTTTTATCAACAAAAGGGAGATAACTAATAGCGCCAAAATCCGTAAAAAAACGTATTTTTAGCATCATGAGTGAGATAACTTTGTTAGCAACAAAATTTTCCAAGAAAAGGATTATAGCGCCAAAATTCTTAAAAAACGTATATTTATCATTAGAGCAAAAATCTTGAATTGCTCAAAAAAATTTAGCGACAAAAACATGATCACTTTATTACAAATGGTACGAACGAGGACATATCAAACACTTGTATGCAGAATTGAAAAAAAGTATAAACTGTAACACCCATTATAGGAGGGACGAATCTCCTGGGAGGGTTTTCATTGAAAAATCGCGGCAAAAAACGTCCTGCGCTTTACATAGAATCCTGTAGTAAATTTTCTGCCCTGCTCTGCCGTTTTTACAAAATGTTACAAAAGACCAGTAAAAAAACAAGCAGAAAAAAAGAAGCACAGTGCAGACAGCAGGACGTTTTTACAATATAAGTCTATGGGAGATGATTTCAGTAGTTTTTTTTTTATTGACTTTTTCTGTGCAGTGGAGACAGAGCCTAAGGAAACAGTGTGACAGAGTTTACCTGTTGCTTAAGCCTTCTCCTCTATAGCACACAGGCATCTGTATTACACTGCTGCTGGTGTGCACATGATCAGGATTTACAGGCTCCACCCTGCACTGTGGACTCTCCTAGCTCAGGAACTTTCAATGGTCATCATAGCAATCCATCAAGCTGTCATGTGCCGACTTGACCCGACTTCAGTGCCGTCTTAAAGGGCCAGCGCTTTTTTTAAAAACTGAAATACAGGTGAAATGCTTTGGTTTGCCTAATGAAGCTCATTTGAGAAAGTGTATTTTAGTCTTCTGTTACTTCATGAGGTTTGTCTGAAGGCTATAGGTACTCTTTAAGGTGTTAAAAACATGATCCACAATTAATTTTGTCCTCAACTCGCAACTCCCCTGTATGCTGCTTTCACTTGATGCCGAAAAGTCCTTTGACCGGGTTGACTAGTCTTTTCTTGAAGGTGTACTAACAAATATTGGTCTTGGTCCGTCTCGCTCGTTCAAAATAATGGTTCTGTAACATTCTCCTCAAGCACAAATTCGGGTTAATGGATCTCTCTTGGCTCCTTTGACTATTAATAATGTTACCAGGAAGGGATGCTCACTCTCTTCTTTACTTTATGCCCTAGTCATGGAGCACTTGATGCAGGCTATTCGCTTAAACACATCTATTCATGGTATATCTGTTGTTAATGGTCACATCAAGTGCTCTGACTTTGTCGATGATCTTCTTCTGTATGTATCTTAACGGCTCATTTCATTGTCCACTGTGATTAAGGTTTTAACTGACCTTGGATCTTTCAGCAATCATAAAATTAACGTGTCTAAAAGGGTGGCCGTAAGCCTGAACCTTGTTGGTGCTATAGTGAAACAACTTAGAAATAATACCTACTTTTCCTGGGCTACTACCTCTTTTAAATACCTCAAAGTTAATATCCCTTCTGACATTACCAAAGCTTTTGATCTTAATTTTGCCCCACTACTCCATATCATTAGCCAAGCTTAACTAGATGGGACAAAAAAAACAAAAAAAAAACATTTAATGGATCGGACGCATAAGTATTTAAAAAAAGAATATATTACCCAGTCTTCTCTATTTTACTCTTCTCCCCAAAACATTTTTTACCGCTTTAACCCCTTAAGGACCCAGCCAGTTTTGGCCTTTCTGACACAGCCATATTTTTTAAATCTGGCATGTGTCCCTTTATGTGAGAATGACTTTTTGTACTGTTACCTATCCATGTGATTCAGAGACTGTTTTCTCGTGACACATTGTACTTTAAGTTAGTAATAAATTTTGGTCCATACAATCCTTGTTTGTTTGTGAAAAATAGAAAAATTTCATGAAAATTTGGAAAAGTTTGTCATTTTGAAAGTTCCAAAATTTCTGCGTGCCAAACAGATAATTATTCACCATAAAATTGTTTATAACTAGCATCTACCATATGTCCACTATAGGTTGGCATCATATTTTAAATGTTTTTTTTTTTTTTTACTATATTAGGGGGCTTAGAAACTCAGTAGTAGTTTCTCACATTTTCAAGAAAATTTGCAATATACATTTTTTTAGGGACCGGTCCAGTTCTGACGTGGCTTTGAGGGGCCTGCATCTTAGATACCCCCATAAATCCCTCCATCTAAGAAACTACACCCCATAAAGTATTTACAACAGTGCTTAGGAAGTTTGTTAACCCTTTAGGTATTTCACAGAAATTAAAGCAAAGTGGAGGTGAAATTTCAAAATTTCACTATTTTTGCAGATTATCCATTATTCACTGGAATACGGTAAATGTGACCAGGGAAATGCAACTTAATATCAATTCCCCCAGGTCTGCCGTTTTTAAAGATATCCCATATGTGGCCCTAGTGCATTATTTGGTTCAACCACAAGCCCCAGAATAGGAGGAGTACCTACTGGACTCTGGGGTCTCATTTTCAATACGATTTTATTGAGGCACCATTTCAGGTTTGAGGACACCCTAAGGTGCTAAAACTTAATAAACACCCCTAAAAAGACCCCATATTGGAAACTAAACCCCTTAAGGAATATATCCAGGGGTGCAGTGAGTATATCGAACCCATAGGTGATTCACAATTTTTTTTAGCATTAGGCTGTGAAAATTAAAAATTTATTTTTTTACAACAATCTGCAATTTTAGCTTAAAATGTTTCATATTTACAAGGAATCCTGGAAAAAAGAACCCCAAAATTTTGTTACGTAATTTCTTACAAGTTTGGCAATACCCTACATGTGGGTGTAAACTGCTGTTTGGGCTCAGGTCAGGGCGTATAATGGAGGGAGCGCTATTTGGCTTTTGGAATGCAGATTTTGGTGGGGCATTTGCAAAGCCCCCAAAGAACCAGAACAGGTGAAACCTTCCAGAAGTCACCCCATATTGGATTAAACACCCCTCAGGGATCTCATCTAAAGGTGTATTAGGCGCACAGGTGTTCCATAGTTTTTTTTAGCATTGGACCATGAAAATGGGAGGAAAAAACGCATTTCGGTCATGGTTTTTTGGGTTTAAATTATACAGCATTCGCAGTGCAGTGTAAATGACAGGATAACTTTACTATGGAGGTCGGTACAATTACAATGATATTGATTTCATATAGTTTTTTCTGTTTTATTACTTGCACACAATAGAAATAGGTCTATGAAAAATTCCGTTTTTATGTTGTCTTATTCTGACAGCCATAACTTTTTTATTTTGCTGTGTGCAGAGCTGTGTAGGGGCTTGTTTTTTTGCGGGATGAGTTGATGTTTTTATTGGTACCACTATGATGTGCATATGACGCTATGTTCACTTTTTATTTAGGTTTTTGTGAGGCGTTTTGAACAAAACACAATTTTGGTAGTGTTTTTTATTTTTCATAGCGGTCACTGTATGGTATATATGACATGCTAGCTTTACTCTGCAAGTCGATACAATTACAGCGATACCCAATTTGTATATTTGTTAATGTTTTACTGCTTTTACACAATAAAAACACTTATGCAAACAGGAAACCACATTTATGCATTGCCATAGTCTGAGAGCTGTACCTTTTTCATTTTTCTGTGTACGGAGCTGTGTAGGGCCTTGTTATTTGCGAGATGAGTTGACATTTTTATTGGTATCATTTTTGGGGGGACAAGACTTTTTGTTCAGTATTAAATCCGTTTTTTGGAAGGCAGGGTGAAGAAAATACTGCAATCCTGGTAGTGTTTTTTTTTAACAGCGCTCACTGTGCAGTAACCATGACAAGTTAGCTTTACTCTTTGGGTCAATACGAGTAAATTTATATAGTTTTTTTATATTGAAGCACTTAAAAAAAAAAAGTGTTTTTATTGTGTAAAACAATATGTATGCATCGCTGTCTTCTGAGAGCTATACATTTTTTATTTTTCCGTATATAGAGACGTGTAAGGACTTTTTTTTTTGCGGGATTAACGGACGTTTTAATTCATACAACTTTGGCGTTAATAGGAGTTCTTGATCGCTTTTTATTCCAATTTATGTGCTTCGGGATGAAAAATAATCTTAATTCTGTGATTTTTTTTTTGTTTTTTGTTTTTTACGGCATTCAAAATACGGGTTAATTAACATGACAGATTTATAGGGCAGGTCGTTATGCACGCGGCGATACCAAATATGGATACTTTATTTTTTATCTTTGTTGGGGCGATTGGCGATTGTAAAGGGGAAAAGGGCGGTGTACGTGGTTTTTATTTTATTTTTCGTGTGTTTTACTTGTTTTTCACTTTTTTGTTTTTTTTTTACTTTTTCACATTTTTTTTTTTTTCTTTTTTAGTTTTCCCCATAGGGGATTTGAATGAGTGATCTTTAGATCTATCCATATATCCATACACTTTGGTGTTTATATGAGCTTTTGATCGCTTTTTATTCCATTTTATGTGGATGGAAGTGGATGAAAAAAAAAAAACGCAATTCTGTGACTGTTTAGGTTTGTTTTTTTTACGGTGTTCACGGTGTGGCACGCAGCGATACCAAATATGGGTACTTTATTTATTTTTTCTCTTTTTTGGGGCTATTGGCGCTTTATTTATTTTTTTATCTTTTTTGGGGCTATTGGCATTTGTAAAGGGGTAAAGGGCCGTGTACATGTTTTATATTTTATTTTTCGTGTTTGTGTTTTACTGTTTTTTCCCATAGGGAAAATCATTTTTGTAATAGAAATCAATATACAGCTTATTGCTCTGTACTGGTTTCTATGACAACTGTCAGTCACGATGCCCGGCCGTGCCCTATACCTTCCTGGCTGTCTGTCAGCACACAGCAGCCGCACGATCGTGCATGATCATGCGGCTACTAGCGCCGACAGAGACCGATCTCCTCCCACGTCTCCCTTAGTTATTGCGACCTATCAGTCGCGATAATTAGGGGTTAATTGCCGCCACCACCCCCACCCTCCCCCACCCGGATTGATCTCCGGTCGGGGCCAATGCTGCGGGATGTCAGCTGTATATTACATACTGCAGCGATCGTGCAAACTCTGCTTTAGAGTTCGCATGATGTCCAGGACGTATGCATACGACCCGGTGCGTTAACCCCCAAACGACCTGGACATATGAATACGTCTAAGGTCGTTAAGGGGTTAAACTAATTTATTCTTCAGTTTATTTGGGCTCAGAATCCTAGACAATTTTCATCACACCCACACCAAATTATGGGTTCAGATTGAATCCACGGTGTACAAAACCTCTACAGCAGCACTGCTTTGGCTTCTTCTGCTGATGTTACCTAGAAAACTACTCAGCACTATTCCCTATGTTACACAGATCATCATCCAAACCCACTGAGCCTTCCCTTCCACAATGAGTATATTTGAAACGGGAGGCCTTCTTACCCATTGAGACAATCCAGGCATTCCTACATCTATGTTTTAAGCCTTTCCTAGGGTTAGCAGTGGCAGAGATTTCCATGTAATGAAAAATTTACTTTCTAATGACGCTTTTAAGTCTTATTCTGAAATCGTTCAACCGTACTCACTTTCCGAAATTAAAATACCATATATATACTCGAGTATAAGCCTACCCGAATATAAGCCAAGGCACCTACTTTTGCCAGAAAACTGGGAAATATTATTGTCTCGAGTATAAGCCTAGGGTGGAAAATGCAGCGGCTACTGGTGAATTTCAAAATTAAAAATACATAGGCAGGCATAGGCAGTTTAATGTCCTGTATAGGCAGGTACAGGCAGTTTAATGTCCTGTATAGGCAGTTTAATGTCCCCCATAGGCAGGTATAGGCAGTTATAGGCATGTATTTGTCCCGCATAGCAGACAAAGGCAGGTTTATCCCCTATAGGCAGGTATATGTCCCTCACAGGCAGGCATAGGCAGGTATTTTTCCCCTGTAGCAGGTATAGGTAGGTATATGTCCCGCCATAGCAGGTATAGGCAGGTATATGTCCCCCATAGTAGGTATAGGCAGCTATATGTCCCCCCATTGCCGGTATAGGCAGGTATAGGGCCCCCCATATGCAGGTATAGGCAGGTATATGCCCCCCCCCATGGCAGGTATATGTCCCCCCATAGCAGGTATAGGCAGGTATATGTCCCCCATAGCAGGTATAGGCAGGTATATGTCCCCCCATAGCAGGTATAGGCAGATATAGGCATGTATGTGTCCCCCAGAGCAGGAACAGGCAGTTATAGGCATGAATATGTCCCCCCATAGGCAGGTATAGGCAGATATAGGCAGCTATATGTCCGACATAAGCAGGTAAAGGCAGGTATATCCCCCATAGGCAGGTATATGTCCCTCATAGGCAGGTATAGGCAGTTACAGGCCGGTATATGTCCCCTCATAGCAAGTCAAGGCAATTATAGGCATTTTTGTGTCCTCCATAGCAGGTACAGGCAGTTATAGGAATGTATATGTCCCCCATAGCAGGTATAGGCAGGCATATGTCCCTTCATAGGCAGTTATAGGCAGATATAGGCAGGTATATTCAGTTATAGGCAGGTATATGTTCCCCTATAGGCAGGTGTAGGTCCCCCATAGGCAGGAATAGGCAGGGTTTGTTAAAAAATAAAAAATACAAATGCTCACCTCTCTCCCCTCTTACCTCTTCGCCCCAATGCGCTGCGTCTTCTTCCCGGCACAGGCGGCATGATATCATCAGGCCGTGCAAGCAGCAGATCTGCGGCCGTCCAGAGTCCTATTGCAGAGCAGGGAGCGCTCGCTCTCTGCTAAGCAATAGTGTCTTCAGCTGAATACGCTCCCAGAGTCGTCGCATACAGCTGATGGATCTCGGCCGGCGCCCGGGCCATTGCTGTGTCCGGACGCCGGAGGTGACTCGATTATAAGCCGAGGACAGCTTTGTCAGCACATTTTTTGTGTTGAAAAACTCGGCTTATACTCGAGTATATACGGTAAGCCTCCCTAAACCTATATAGATCATTTACAATTTTTGAATTGTGGTGTCTCCAGGAGATATTGCTCTCAAACATTTCCTCTCAAAAACATATGGACTCTTAATATCTTCTGGGGACTCTTTCTTTTCAAAGCGCCTGGGAAAGGGAACTATCGAGAGAATTTTCTAACGATGACTGGAATAAAGGCATTTTTTCATGGAACCCTTGTCTCTTCCAAAATACAGGAAGTAAATTATAAAATTCTGTCTAGATGGTACAGCGTACTTTCCCTACTACATTCCCTGTTCCCACCTGATTTGAACACTTGTTGGCATTGTCACAGTGATGTATGATGGTTTATATATGGTGGGGGTGTCCGTCCCTACAACTTTTTTGGCCGAAAGTAGTAGAAGTCATGCATTTGGTTTCAGTTCTGAAACTAAACAACGACCCAACTACTCTACTTTTATTCATGATATCATTTTTCCCAATTCATTGAAATATCACTTAACCTCCATTATTTTTAATGCAGCTAAAACAGTTATTCCTCGATTGTGGCGTTCCACTTCGAGCCCTTCTCTTATGGACTGGTTTAAAGAGATTCATAAATTATATTGGCTACAAGAACTATGTAATGATTTGCTTGGGGCAAGTAAGAGATTCTTGCAAACCTGAAGAGAATGCATCACCTTTTGTGCATCGGACCTGTATTGTACTTTTCTCAAGAATACTATCCATTGTTCCTCTAATGTGATTTCTTGTTTTAATATACCTGTATGCGAGATTTTAATACCGACTGGCTATCCTTACCCTTGTTTCACAGTTTACCGTTTTTGATGCTTTTATTCATACAGGTTGTGTCAATAGTTTTTGGGTACAGCTTTCTCAGAATTGTGATCCTAAGGCAAGTGGAGAGTTCTTATACCATTATTACATCCCGCTTTGGTTTTTTCTGGCTATAGAGTGTTTTTTTGCTCTTTAGACACACTCCCTCTGCTGCTCACTTTGCAGAATGTTTCGAATTATCTATTTTTTTTTTTTATCATCTTGATGATTCTCAATATCCTTTGCTTCACCGCTTCTTCTTATAGTTTCTAACCATAATTATTATGACTTTATCCTCAGATACATACTCTCTATATCTCTCATGAAATATATCTCATGAAATGCGAAGTCTGATGTCCAGTTGTTTACATTGCTGTAATTTAATCATTCTTCAACAAAGCTTTTTGGAATTTGAAAAAAAGAGGTTTTTTTGTGTAAAAGCAGTAAAAAACATAAAAAATATGTAAATTGGGAATCACTGTAATCGTATCAACCTGCTGAATAAAGCTAGTATGTCATTTATATCGTATGGTGACCGCTTTAAAAAAAAAAAAAAAAACACTGCCAGCATTGCTGTATTTTGTTCAAAACGGCTCACCTTGATGAAAAGCAATCAAAGCATCACATGAACCCCATATTGGTACCAATAACAACGACAACTCATGACACAAAAAATAAGCCCTTAGCTCCATATACAGAAAAATAAAAAAAAGTTATGGCTATCAGACTATGACGACCCCTTTTTTAAACGCATTTCTATCGTGTAAAAGTAATAAAGCATAAAAAAAACTATATAAAATGTATATAATTGTACTGACTCACATAGAAAAAGTTATCCTGTCAATTATATCGCATGGCAAACGCTGTAAAAAATAAATGGTGAAAATGTGCTTTTCCCACACCTTCATGGCCTAATGCTAAAAAAACTATGAAACACCTGTGGGCCCAAAATGCACAATACACTCCTAGATGAGTTCCCTGTAGGGTGTTGAATTCAAAAGGGGATGACTTCTTGAAGGTTTCACCTGTTCTGATACTTTGAGGGTTGTGCAAATGCAACATGACACCCACCAAAAAATGTGTTTCAAAAACTGAATAGTGCTTCCTCCCTTGTGCGCCCTGCCGTGCACCCAAACAGCAACTTATACCTCTACATATAAAGTGTTAAACTTGGAACAAATTGGGGTGCTTTTTTCCAGGATCCCTTGTGAAAATTAAACATTTTCAGCTAAAACTGCATATTATTGGAAAAAATAACATTTTAAATTTTTTCAACATTAAATAAATTTGTGAAATACCTGTGGAGTCCATATAAGGAGTGTAGATTCCAAAATTAGGTCTTTTTAAGGGTGTTATGTTTTAGCACGTTAGGATTTTTTACAAACCTATAATGGCTCCTACAAAATATCTAAAAAATATGAAATAATGAAAAATGAGACCCCAACATCCAGTAGGTGCTCATCCTATAATCTGGCTTGTGGTTAAGTCAAATAGCAAACTAGGGCCACATATGGGATAAAAAAGTGAAAATTTGCTTTAATTCCTGTGAAATACCTGGAAGGTTATAAACTTTCTAAATGCGGTTTTGAAAACTTTAAGGGGTGTAGTTTCTTAGAGAGTCATTTATGGGGACGTCTAAAATACAGCAATAATCTGTCTTACAAGTAGTACATTTTTCACTAATAAACAAGGATTATATGGACCTAAATGTATTACTAATTTAAAGCACAATGTGTCACGAGAAAATCTCTGACTCTCAAGGATAGGTAAGATTATCAAAAAGTTATTCCCATGTAAAGTGACAAGTCAGATTTCAAACATGGGGCTCTGTCAGGAAGATCAAAACTGGCTGCATTCTTGTGGGGTAAAAATTTGTGTGGGCACAAGGGAAACCATGTGTAGCTTCTACTTGCTTATGCAAAAGGACGCTGGAGAAGGGACTGCTTTCCCAGAAGTCAGAGCTTACTACTTGGTGTCAATGGCAGTTAGGATTTTGGACTGCTTTCACAATGCAGAAACCAAATTGTGGGTAGTACTGGAATCAAGTCCGTGTAATATCCCAACAACAGTTTTACCTTGGTAACCTTAGTTCATGCTTCCCAAAGCAAAACTTAGAACATTGATTTTCATGACCTAAAGCACAACATTGATCTCCCAATCACACTTTTATGGGATTAAACTACTGACACCTGATGGTCCTTTTATGCAGATTGGGGGAATCCTACCATAATATTATTTTAAAGGCAGCTGGCCTTATCAAATTCGCGTCCCTGGGTGGGCATGGTTTTCTACATCGGTGTAGGAGATACCTGTGTCCCGACTGTCAGGAAAAGCCCGCGCCCACTTGAAAGTCGACAGCCTGTCTTGGGGTTTATTCGTGATGTTGCTCTCCTCCTTGGTGTACGCAAGATCAGCCAGATATGGTTTCACAGTTAACCCCTGTCCACACGTGCACAGGGAGACCCAGGGAGTGCGAGAGGATACCCCACTCACCTACATCCCTGAACGGCTCAGAGAGATCTGTTTACCCACACTGGTGAAACAGAACTCTGCCAGCCTGGTAGACTGCCACCAGTTCCTTGTTAGCTATAAGATCGGTCCATTATAGACTTATAACAAGGCTAGGAACCAGCCCAGTTAGCGATATATTCGAAACCGAGAAAAAGGGACACATGAGATTGTCGATCAAGACAATAGACCAGCTCAGGATTAAAGTTTAAAGATGTAATGGCCTTGTGCACGACGTCCAATGAAGACGTCCCTGGGCCCAGTTTGGCTTTGACTTATAACTGTACCGGGACATCTCACGTCACACCCCCTGTCACGCCCCTGGGACAGTCTATACTCTCCTTCCCTCCCATGCGGTTTTTGGCTTTCGACACAAAATGGATCATATTGCAGCAGGGCAATGCTGCAGCTTCGAGCACTGGGTGGGTCCAAGCTACAACTCGGTACCAAACACTGGGTTTCTGCTCCATTCCTTGTACCAGCCTTCGTTTTCTCCCAGCTCTTGTGCCCTACAAACTTGGGAGTGACAGCTATGCGTGTGGGACGTTTCATATTTTTAAATATGAAACGGTGGCGTGCCTGTGACGTATGTTTATTCCATAATTCCTTTTGAAATCCTGACTCCACTACGACTGCTCATCCCTTTGATGCTTGGGTCTGGGACCAGGACCCTGGGCAAGATGCTAACAAAACTACTGAGGATTCTTTTGAGACTGGCCTTCTGCTGTCTTTGTTTCCTATGGATGGAGCATTTGTTTTATTGAGTGCTTCCTCAATGACGTGTTGAACAGTGGGGGAGCTTGGGTGACTTTCTGCAATCTGCAATAACTGATTGAATTTGTGAGAAGCTGGCGAGTGACTTTTGTCATCTTTTGTCATTTTACTCACACCAACTTACTGTGTAAGGATGTCTGGAAGGACAGACAAGGCCAAAAACGCAGCGCTGCAGATTAGAAGATTTTCTTACTTAAATCTGTCCTCCCTAAGTTTCCTCTGCACCTGTCGGAACATGGGTGGCGTATAGGTCCTTGCTTGTAAGTGCCATGTCATTATTTAGTATGGAAGAACTGTAATACTATGGTATAGTATGTCTCCCATTGGTACTTTTGGGGGTGATCTGGACGTCTCTTGCACCTCCTAAGTAAATATACTCCAAACCAGACACCCTTGGAATTTAAGAGAGGAAGTCTGTTTTGGAGGGAAAACGTTTCTAAACTGGGCACCCCACTTGAGGTAGGAAGCCCGTTTGGAGGTAAACAGGAGGGGAAATGGACTTCGGGTTCTGGCGCCGACATGGAGTGAACGAGTGAGAAGAGCTCCTGAGCGGCAGCCTCACCACGACAAGCTAAACCCTGACACAGCTACCTGTAAACGGCCATCGACGCCCTGAATGCCCGTCTCATAACAGCGGTGAAGTTTTGAAGCCGAACCAACTGACTGAAGACGAGGCGTGCATCATTTACCCTGCAGCTCCTGGTCACCACGTGACTTGCAGCGCGAGACGGACTCGGAGCTAAGGCGCCTGTCTTTAGCCGCGCCGAAGAACCCTAAGAGAGTGGTAGGAATTACCTGACCCCTGCGCTCCAAGCTTGCTCTCCCAGAGGCTACAGGCCCGGTACAGGTGCGAGACTGTGGGCACTGTGATCGCTAACGATCGCGCGCTCCCAGCCTCGCGACATCAGTCGAGGCAGAAGGAAGAGAGCTGCCTAGCTGCGGCCCCCCCTCTCCTGAAAGTGAGCGGTGGCACGAATACAGTCTGCAGCCACATAACACGACTGTGCGCGAGCTGCAGGAGCCCCCCCTCAGTATATATATGAGCAAGAGATCTGCACTCCTACCTTGAGGTGAGGTCTTTCAACCTACTACAGAGACTGCCATTACCATCCACTAGACCCGTTGGGGTAGACAAAAGACCGCGAACTTTCACTGCCGCTTTTGAATATATGTTTAGCGGCCATCTTAGACAGCACAGATATTGCTGTATTAGACTCCGAAACCTGAGCTTACCACTAATGCAGCCACTACGATCATATCTGCCTCCTAAATACACTACTAGCCCCAGTAGCAGCTGAACCCTCTGTTGTGTCGGCCAGCGGTGATACTAGCTGAGGCAGCTATATAATCTGACATCCAGGCATTGAGTGCATTTCCCTGCTACTACCCGTGGTCATAAATTACAGCCACCATTATCTGCCCACTCTGATGTGTGGGCAGGCTGCCAAGGCTTGACTTTAACCCAGCAAAGCATCAATTTATCATACCGTAACACAGCAGAAACCTGACAGGGTTGATTTTCCTTCTAACTCACAACATTTCAATTCCATTAGTACTTGCACCCTACACTGGGTCAGAAGAGAACTTTGCCTTGCTGGTAACATTCCATCCAGGACTAAACCTTAACTAGTTTAATACCTCCAGAACATTGCAGCCCACCGAGATTTGATACAAATTGGTAGGATTCTACGCAACCAATTCTAGTACATGGAAAAATACCACAGTAAAATGGGGCGATCAAAAAGCGCAAAGCAACTCTCTAAAAGTGATAAACCCTTGGTGCCAGCGCCTACTAGTCTCACATCTCAAGATAATGTTCAGACCAATGCTGAGGAAGTGCTCTCTTTATCTACGGCAGACTGGGACACCACGATAACCCAGTCAGTGGAATCTTTCTCTCTAATATCAACCGCGCGGGACTCTCAGGCGGAACTGCGTCCCCCCGCACAAAGGGGCAGCACATTGACTGCCGACTTTAAAACCATAGTGGCAGAGGTTGCAAAACAAATCTCCGATGACCTTCAATCATCTTTAATGGCCTCAGTAGCAAAAATGGGAGCGCAAGTAAAGACCGAAGTGAAAATCCAAACAGAAAGAATAGATGAACATGACCTACAACTCCAAGATCTGAGATCAGATTCAGATAGAACCCGAGCCCAAACTAACGAACTGCTTCAGGAAAACCAGCGGCTAAACGACAAGCTAGAAGATCTAGAAAATAGTTCACGTTGTAACAACCTGTGGATTTTAGGCATAGCTGAATCAATACCACTAAAGAGCCTGGTTATGTTGTGTAAAAGGGAGTTGCCAAAAGCCTTAGGCCTTCCACATCCCTGCAAGGTGGAGCGTGCGCATCGTTTAGGGCCTGATCTTAGAAGTGGAGCTAGATCTATGCGAGAAGATGATATCCCACCAGCCTTGAGAGAGAGACCGCGACAAACAATCACAAAATATCTGGACTTTACTGATAAGGTGGCGATCTTGAGGGCCTTTAAACGGCTGAAATCTGATCTCATCTTCAAAGGCCGAAAAATACTCATTTTTGAGGACTTTTCTGCGGAAGTGGCTAGGAGGCGGCGGGCCTTCTCCTCAGTCTGTTTGCTTCTCTTCAGAAAACAAATCAAATTCGCGGTCTTATACCCAGCGATCCTCAAAATCTTCTACAGAAATGGGAACACGTCCACTTTTCAATCGCCAGCTGAGGCCCAGAAGTACATAGATGAAAGATTTCATGCTCATTCCAGACCTCCCTCGCCATCAGTTTCGGACCGCTCTGAATCTCCGTCGGGTTTTGGCAGTAGCTCCAGAAAGGACCCCGATACGAGTAAAGAGGATTTGCGCCCTGTTCGTCTTCCCCGTCCATCTAGGCTTGGTAGCCCGAAGAAACAACGTCAGAGGCAGTCCTCCTGAATGGTTCCTTGACCATAACCAGTTTCTAATTTAGGGGCACCACTAGGACATTTAATTACTCCAAGCAGATACAGATTTTCTTTAATTGTTTTTCAGCTACTACTTGAGGATGTCTTCGATAGTCATACTTATTCAATAGTTCTAATACATAAGTCTTACTCCATGAAGGAAAAAAGCGAAGTCTGATTACACAGGACGCTGAAGAGGGTTTAGTTTAGTTTGTCCTTTTCAGAGTGTTTTAATTTGTTGAGCTTTATATTTAATCCTAGTTTTAGCACTGTTACTTTATTCACCAGGATTATAACTGTACCTATAAGATTGAGTGTCTTAGATGAAAATAATTACATGGAATGTCAAAGCTTGGCCGTTCCTAGGCTAAATTGCACTCAGGGCGAGGTGAAGAAATTTCGCCCCCCTCCACCCCACCTCCCCCACGTAACATAATGCGCCACAATGAAACACAGTGCATCACCCAGGGGCGTTGCTAGGGTCCCAAAACACCCGGGGCTCGGGCCCTTAAGTTTTTCTGAGTAGGGCCAGGTGCACACGGAATTTTTTGCGTCTCATTGTGAACTGCGGATGTATTTTTACAGAGAAAAACCTTTGTATGTAGACGCTCAGGAGAACTATAAGTGATTACACTGCAGTTATATTTAGTGACTTACAGGAGACGTCTCTAAAGAGTTGTTCTCTTTCTCTTCTTCTTCTCCATCTGTCCCAGACGCCATGATGTCTTCTACCGTCCACAACTCTTCACTGAAAAATTTACAAAACAAACATCTTAGACTCCTCATTTTATCAGCGTTTCTCTACAATTTCCTATCTCTATACAAAATCCCCATCTATAGTGCCCCAAATGGTAATAATTACCCCCTTGTAGGTAAATATTTGCCCCCTATAGCCAGGTTGTAGCCCCCTCTAGCCAGGTTGTAGCCCTCTAGCCAGGTTATTAGCCCCTCTAGCCAGGTTACTGCCCCCTTTAGCCAGTAATATGCTCCTTGTAGTCAGGTGATTAGCCCTCTGTAGCCACGTTACTGCCCCCATAGCCACATAATATGCCCCCTGTAGCCAGTGACATGCCCCCTGTAGCCAATATATGCCCCCTGTAGCCAGTGACATGCCCCCTTAGCCATATATGCCCCCTGTAGCCAGTGACATGCCCCCTTAGACATATAGGCCCCCTGTAGCCTGTGACATGCCTCCTTAGCCATATAGGCCCCCTGTAGCCAGTGACATGCTCTCCTGTAGCCACACATGCACCCCCCTGTAGCCATATGCCCCCTGTAGCCACACATGCACCCCCCTGTAGCCATATGCCCCCTGTAGCCAGACATGCCCTCCCCTGTAGCCATATGCCCCCTGTAGCCAGACATGCCCTCCCCTGTAGCCATATGCCCCCTGTAGCCCCACATGCACCCCCTGTAGCCCCACATGCCCCCCCTGTAGCCATATGCCCCCCCCCTTGTAGCCACACATGCCCCCCCTGTAGCCATATGCCCCCTCTTGTAGCCACACATGCCCTCCCCTGTAGCCCCACATGCCCCCCCCCCCGTAGGCATATGCCCCCTTGTAGCCACACATGCCCCCCCTTTAGCCATATGCCCCCCCCCTTGTAGCCACACATGCCCCTCCTTGTAGCCATATGCCCTCTGTAGCCCCACATGCCCCCCCGTAGCCATATGCCCCCCCGTAGCCATATGCCCCCTGTAGCCACATGCCCCCCTTGTAGCCACACATGCCCCCCCTTGTAGCCACACATGCCCTCCCCTGTAGCCATATGCCCCCTGTAGCCCCACCCCCCCGTAGCCATATGCCCCCTGTAGCCCCACATGCCCCCCCCGTAGCCATATGCCCCCTGTAGCCCCCCTTGCCCCCCCCCCCGTAGCCATATGCCCCCTGTAGCCATATGCCCCCCCTTGTAGCCACACATGCCCCCCCTTGTAGCCACACATGCCCTCCCCTGTAGCCCCACATGCCCCCCCGTAGCCATATGCCCCCTGTAGCCATATGCCCCCCTTGTAGCCACACATGCCCCCCCTGTAGCCCCACATGCCCCCCCGTAGCCATATGCCCCCTGTAGCCACACATGCCCCCCTTGTAGCCACACATGCCTCCCCTGTAGCCCCACATGCCCCCCCGTAGCCATATGCCCCCTGTAGCCATATGCCCCCCTTGTAGCCACACATGTCCCCCCCCCCCGTAGGCATATGCCCCCTGTAGCCCCACATGCCCCCCCCCGTAGCCATATGCCCCCTGTAGCCATATGCCCCCCTTGTAGCCACACATGCCTCCCCTGTAGCCACACATGCCCTCCCCTGTAGCCATATGCCCCCCCTTGTAGCCACACATGCCCCGCGTGTAGCCCCACATGCCCTCCCCTGTAGCCACACATGGCCGCCCCGGTAGCCACACATGCCCGCCCTGTAGCCCCACATGCCCCCTGTAGCTAATAAAATAAAAAAAAAAACTACTTCCCTAATGAGCCCGGCCCGCGCGTCCTGGTCCTGCAGCTTGAGAGCGGTGTAAGCAGCGTGATGTCATCACGCTGCTTACGCCCGTCTCGCGGGCACTGGGACCTCCTCGGCCGGCAGAGCTGCCGGCTCAGAGGATCCCAGCGTCGCAGGGGGTGATGACAGCGGCGCGTCACTCCCCTGCGACGCTCAGCGGTGTATGTACGTGCGCACTCAGCAAGCGCCGATCCATACTGGGGAGCAGACAGGACGGGAATGATCCGTCCTGCCTCCTCCCCGACTCTGACTGCGCGGCCGCTGGGAAACGGCCGCACAGTCAGAGAGATCGGCGGGCGCCGCCCGCACTGAGGTGCGCTCCAGCCCACCGCAGCGGCCTGGAGCCGCCGAGACTCGGGGCACAGGCAGATTCATTCGGGGCTCGTGCCCCGAATGAATCTGCCTAGCGACGCCCCTGGCATCACCATCAACCAAATCTAAAATATACAACAAGCTTTACCACAATTTGCTAGGTATAAAACTACTAAATAATAGTCATACAGTTACCAAATAATACCGCTATACCAACCAGAATCCCAGGCTAATAGTACCAATGTCCTGCTAAGACCACATATCACCAGCACCTAGTGACCGAATACTGCGACAACGTGACCACAGAGTGACCGAATAATACTGTCACACCATGACCACATATCACCAGCACATAGTGACCGAAAAATACCAACTGACCATTACGGAGTATAAACCATTATACTACAACCAATATTACCAGCATACAGTGACCATACAGTGGTGGATACCAGCTGTACACAGGCTCTGCAGACATATAAAGTTATAATAAAGTGATTACAGTAAAGTTATATCTAGTGACTCACAGGAGACGTCTCTGAAGAGCTGTTCTTTTTCTCTTCTTCTTCATCTGTCCCAGACACCATGACGTCTTTTCCCGGCCTCGACTCTTCACTGTAGAATATACAAAACAAACATCTGAGACACCTCACTTTATCAGCACTAGATGCCCCTTTTAGCCAGTAGATGCCCCCTTTTAGCCAGTAGATGCCCCCCTTATAGCCAGTAGATGCCCCCCTTATAGCCAGTAGATGCCCCCCTTATAGCCAGTAGATGCCCCCTGTAGCCAATAGATGCCCCCCCTGTAGCCATTAGATGCCCCCCCTGTAGCCAGTAGATGCCCCCCCTGTAGCCAGTAGATGCCCCCCTGTAGCCAGTAGATGCCCCCCCTGTAGCCAGTAGATGCCCCTGTAGCCAATAGATGCCCCCTTGTAGCTAGTAGATGCCTCCTGTAGCCAATAGATGCCCCCCTGTAGCTAGTAGATGCCCCCCTGTAGCTAGTAGATGCCCCCTGTAGCCAGTAGATGCCCCCTGTAGCCAGTAGATGCCCCCTTATAGCCAATAGATGCCCCCCTGTAGCCAGTAGATGCCCCCCTCTAGCCAGTAGATGCCCCCCTGTAGCCAGTAGATGCCCCCTTGTAGCCAATAGATGCCCCCTTATAGCCAATAGATGCCCCCTTGTAGCCAGTAGATGCCCCCCTATAGCCAGTAGATGCCCCCCTGTAGCCATAGATGCCCCATCTGTAGCCAATAGATGCCCCATCTGTAGCCAATAGATGCCCCCTTATAGCCAGTAGATGCCCCCCTGTAGCCAGTAAATCCCCCCCTTTTAGCCAATAGATGCCCCCCTGTAGCCAATAGATGCCCCCCTGTAGCTAATTATAAAATAAAAATACTTACCAGACCACGGTCCCCGCTTCCAGCTCCGGGAGCTGCAGAGCAGTGTAAGCGGCGTGACGTCACCACGCCGCTTACGCTGTCACGCAGCTCCCAGAGATCTCCTCGGCGGCAGAGCTGCCAGCCGAGGAGATCGAGCGTCGCAGGGGGCGCAGTGAAAGCTGTGCGCCCTCTGTGACGCTGATACAGGGGTGGAGGCAGGACGGGAACGATCCGTCCCGCCTCCTCCCCTGTACCTGCAGCTGCACAGCGGCTCTGTGCGGCTGTTATAAAATGGCCGCACAGAGCCAGGGGCTATCCTCCGGGCGGGCGAGCCGGGCGGCGCCCCCCCTCGGGTGAGCGGTTCGTCAGCCACCCCGGGCGATTTGCCCGCGCTCGCCCGCCCCTAGGAACGGCCCATGCGTCAAAGGGCTGGCGATCTGCAAGCAAACGAAAAATGGTACTGAGACACTTGAAACGTCTCAAAGCTGATGTTGCCTTCCTACAGGAAACGCATCTTACTGAGGAGGACTTTAACAGGATGAAGGGGCTCTGGGTGGGGCAGGTTTTAGGCTCACCTGCAGTCCACCACAAAGCGGGAGTACTTATTTTGATAAGCAAGCATCTGCATGGGACCGTTTTACATCACGAAAATTATTCAGAAGGGAGGTGGGTCAATGGTAAACTCAAAATTGCTGACGAGATCATCTCCTTTCACAATGTCTATGGTCCAAACACAGAGGGAGTAAGCTTTTTGAAGCATCTAGAATTGGTTATTCTAAAAGATGACCGTGTACTTAAAACAGTCATGGGAGACTTCAATTCTGTAGTGTCAACTCTAGCAGACAGAAGGGAGGCGCACATTGGGCGCAGTTCCCAGCAGAGATCCCTTCCCCTGGCCAGGTTTATCCAACACCTTAATCTCCTGGATTCTTGAGAAGCGATTCCAAAGGGAAAAGAGTTTTCTTTTAAATTCGCCCCCCCCATAAATGGGGTTTCTAGGCTAGATTTACAAAACCTCCCCTTCCCCATTCCCAAAGGGCCCACGGGTAAGGAGGCAAATGTTTGGGAAAAATATGATCATCTTTTGATCACTCCCCCCTGCCCTCTGCAACCCTTCTCAGTTTAGACCCTCGAGGGGCCCTGTTTAAATTTTTGGGAAAATTTCCCCCTTCCTATCTAACCAGAAAGAAAAAATTTCCTGAAACGACTCTGCATTTTTGGGTTGGCGGGGAAATTTTCCCATTATTTTAATAACAGATCCTTTTTGGTTTCCCCCTCAGCTTTACTGGGCCACCACCAAAGCAGTCCTGAGAGGCAAGTTAATGGCGCACGTCTCTAGATTAAAAAAACTAATGAAGGAGAAAATTGAAGCATTTAAATTCCCAGGGTTCACGCCAGGGCCCCCTGCTATGGACCCCGCAGCGGCCCGGTCGGTTTTGCCCCCCGGGCCGCTGTTTTCGACTTTCCCCGGGGTTGCCCCTGGCCCCTTTTTGGCCCACACCGCCCCCCGGGCCCCCTTCCATCCTAAAGGCCTCACCACCCTGTGCTTCCTCCAGCTTCCTGGCATCCTTTTGCCACACGGGCTCCCCTAGGGGCACTGGGCCCCGTCACGAACCACATTTAAGGAGCCCAAGTCCCTTTCCCCCCCCGCCCATTGAACCTTTTAACCTCGGGCAACAAAAGGGAACCCCTCCCCCTTCATTTCTAATGCCCCAATTTTCGTTTTTTTGGGTTTTACCCAAAGCCCCCAAGAGCTTGCCCCCCTTGGCGCTGTTCGTTTCGCCCCTCACATTCAGCCATATTTTTTTGGTACCAATCCCTGAAACACCTGCCCGCTGTACCATTTCTCCCCTACACCTCGCCCCCCTGGCACCAAAAACTATCTTTTTAAACCATCCTGGGACTTTTGGCCTTACGTTCAAACTATCCCTTTGGACTCTGCTCCAGCCCCCAGCTAACGGGACCTGCACTTCGGCTACCCATTTGCCTGCATTTTGCCATCTTTTGCCTGCGGGGGGCCCCTTGAGGATCCCACCTGGATATCGGGGGGTGGGGCGCTTCGGAAACACATCTGTCCAGGGGCCCGCCCCCGTTACAGAAACGAACGCCCCATAAAAATAATGGATCCCCGCCGAGTGCCCTCTGCCTAAACTTGTAAACCGTTTGTAAAACCGCCCGGGCGGCGTTCATCTGGAGCATTTATTTCAAAACCCCGCAAAACGCTCCCCAAACCCGTCTAGAGAAGTCTTTGTCTGCTTTGGGGCCCCCTTACAACGCCCCCGGGCCATCTGCTGTGTTTCCGCCTCCTTTTTGTCATGCCCCGGTCCTACCGCACCGGGCCCCCTCCCCAGCCCCGTTTTTTCCGGATCCCCTTTCCGTCGCGGGCCTTTCTAAATCAGTGCACAATCCACTTTGAGGCCCTTTGGCTCACCTTTTTCCCAAATCGGACCGTGCCAAGGGGGTTTCATAAATCAGCCTGTTTTTCTCAGTAAAGGGCCCTTGGCCTGGGTCTCACCTCTGGGGGGGAAAAAGGGAAAGATCCGCTACAGGGGCCCTCCATGTTCCTTTGAACGCCTTCCCCGGAAGACCTTTGAGCTCCCCCTTGGGCGCAACACATCTGCTGCTTCATCTCGGGCCCGGGTTTTTCCGTCAAGGCCCCTCCACCGGGGGCCATATCCATCCAGTTTCCGTCCCCCCCGGGCCCTTTCCGGGAGTTTTCCTGGAACAAGGGGGGCCCCTCGTTGTTTCCTTCGGGGGGGGCCTCAAAGGACCTTTAAAGGGAAACGATTTTGGCGGGTCGTGCCCTACCCAAAACCACTTTGGGGGACGACCTATCGCTTTGGCTCCCCGGGGACGACATCCTTTTTGCTGAGAGGGAGCTTTGAGTTTACGCCACCCACCAGCGTCCACCCCCGGCCTCGGCAAGCCCCCAAGCCTGTACCTAAAAAAAAAGACCCCCACCCCCGCCGGGACACCTGCTTTTTTCCAAATAAAGCCTATGGAGGTCAACCGCACTCATCTTCACCACAGGGGAACCCCGGTCCGTCGACGCAGTTTAAACCTTTTTGCCTGTACTTGCGGGGGAAACCCTCATTTCCTGAAAAACCCTCCCCAGTCCGCCCAGCTGCCCCCCGGGAAAACCCCTTCAGCCCCAAATGGGGTTGTGGGTGAATTTTACCCTGAATAAGGGTTTTGCCGCCCCCCGGGTTTGCCCCACCCCATTTCCCCCCAAAACTTTTTTTCATCGGGTTTGATGCGTCGAAGTCCCCTCTCTTCGGGGACCCCGGGGCCTCTTCCGAAAAACTTCACCCACCCCGCCCTATTTGGAAAAATTTTTCTGCCGCCTGTTTTCCCCCCCCTGGAAAAACCCTACTTTTTTTCTTTCCTTAACGGGGAGATCCTGAAGGAGCCAGTCCATTTTCCAAACCCAGCTGGTCTCTACAAATTGGAGGTTTTTCCCCCCAAAGGACATATCCTTCTACCCCCTTCCAAGTTTTTTCTGCCCCCATTCCTTTTTCTCGGGGTTCCATGGTTCCAGCCCTTTACAGTCCCCTCCCTTTATTTGGGGAACGGGGGGAAGTCGTCCAATGGGGAAGCAGTGGCCCCTCTCACTGCCCCCAAGCCCGCCCATGCTGGAGCAAGCCCTGCCCCCTCCCTTTTTTCTGTTCCCTTGGTTCTGCTGGCCGATGGACGAACCCCTGTGTGGGAAGAAGAACCTTTGGTCCCGTAAAGACACCTCGGGCCTCCCACCCCCCCCCCCCTTTCCCCCCGGGCCCACTGTTTCTTGCTTCTCCCCCCCAGGTCCAAAAAAAGTTTTCCCGGGGAAATCTCTGGACACCCCCCTCTGACGACAGTTCCCGGGATACCGAGGAGGGGGTGGGTTACCCCTTAAAACCATTGTTTGGTAACCGCTAGCCCCGGGGGGGAGGGCTTAAAGGGGGGGGGGACTGTCACGGTTCACCCCCAAAGGTCCCTGCTTTGGACTCGGGGAAACGGGGCCCCCTGGGCTTTTGTCCCGGGGCCCCCTGGGTGCGACAAACCCCTGGGTCCCCCCCGGGTCTTTCACACACCCTTTTCCTTTGGGTCCTTCCAAACCCCGAGGGGCCCCCACCAAACCCTTTCTTCCCCCCAGCTTCCCCGGCATCCTGGTGCGCACCCCCGTGCTCCCCCCTAGGGGCACCGCGGGGCTTTACTTACAAATAGAAGCCAAAGGGCTGAGTAACCTTTGGCCCCCGCCCCCGTTACCTGTAAACCCCTGGCTACATAAGGGAAACCCCCTTCCTTCACTCTATGTTTATTTTGTTGGGTTTTTACCCAGCACAAGAGCCCTTTTTCCCTTTCCCCGCGCTGTTTTTCTGCTGGGCTCACCCTTTTAGCCATACGGTTTTTTGGGACCCCGCCCTTTCACCTGCCGCTGTACCTTCTGCTACCCCCTGCTGTTCCCTGGGACCTTATCTATTGGGTTTCCATCCTGGGAAATTTTCCTTACGTTCAAGACCCAAAACCTGGACTGTCACCCTTTTTCGGGCTACACCTGCGGGGGCGACCCTGCTCCAGCCCAGCTAACAGGACCTGCACTTCCCGGGACCCACTGCCTTTCATCTCCCTCTGTTTCCTGCGGTGGCCCGAGGGGCCACACCTGGATAACTGCGGGCTTGGGGCTTTGGGAAAAACATCCCGTCGCCTGCACCGTTACAACTTAGTAGTGATCTAAGTGCTGCATATGATACTCTCCAGGTCTCCCCCTCAGAAGCGAACAAAACCCGCTGGATATTAGCTAAGCAGACATTCAAAGCCTGTCTGGAAAGGAGGGAATCTCAAAAATTGACCAAGCAACAAGCGGCTCTATTCTAGTAAGGTAATAAACCGGGCAAAATTTTGGGCAAAATTTCCCAAAAGGGTCCCACCCTCCCATCCACCAGTCTTGAGAACCATTTTGGGAAAATTCTTAAAAGAGAGGGTGAGGAGGTGGTTGAAATCCTTCGTTCATACTATAAAAATCTATACACAGATGAGAAGCTTGACAGTAAGTCCTCTAAACATTGGCTGAGGAATATTAACCTACCAGGCCTAACGGAAGAAGAAGCTGCAAGTCTAGGCTCCCCAGTTACATCCCTTGAACTTGAATCTGCTATTGCGAAATTAAAAAACAACAAATCCCCTGGCCCTGATGGCTACAACGGGTGAATTTTTTTAAAGCATTGAAAGTGCAAATCACCCCAATCCTGCTGACTCTTTATAATTCCTATTTATCGGGAGCTGCGATCCCCTCCACCATGAATACGGCTCATATAAAAATTATCCCCAAGGCTGGAAAAGACCCTAATTTACCGGCTTCCTATCGACCCATATCTTTAATTAATGTGGACCTGAAGTTGCTTGCTAAAATCATGGCCGACCGATTAGCACCTTTCATCACCAAGCTCATTGGAGCCCATCAAGTATGCTTCGTCCAGGGTAGGTCAGCCGTAGCCAGTGTAAGAAAAGTTTTGCTGGTCCTAGACGAGGTCAAAAAACATCCTAAATGTCATCCCTTCTCGGCTCTGGTCACGATTGACGCCGAAAAGGCTTTTGACAGGGTTAACTGGGGCTGGCTTGAAAATGTGCTAGATAAGATAGGACTTACAGGCCCATTCCAAACTTTCCTGAGAACACTTTATTGTAATCCGCAAGCCAGAATTAACCTACACCAGGACGAGAAAAAGGGTTTCCCCCCCACCCCTTACCCTTTTTTTTAAACCCCCCACCGCCCGGGGCCAATTTTGGGCCTCTCTGACAGAGCCCCCTTTTTAAAACTGTCATGTGTCACTTTTTGTGAGAATAACTTTTTTTACACTTTAACCCATCCATGTGATTCAGAATTGTTTTCTCGTGACACATTGTGCTTTAAATAGTAAAAAAATTTTTTTCCCAAAAAAAGCTTGTTTATTTTGAAAAAAAAAAAAAATCTAAAAAAATTTGAAAAATTACCAATTTTTTAAAATTCAAAAATTTCTGCATGTAAGAGATAGTTATTCCACTCAAAATAGTTTATAACTAGCATCCTAACCTATCTCTTGCTGTAGTTGCATCATTTTTTAAATTCTTTTTTTTTTTTTACGACATTAGGGGCTTAGAAATTTAGTATAATTTTCAAACAAAATTTGCAATATACATTTTTTCAAGAACCAGATCCTATTCTAACGTGATTTTGAATGGCCTGTTATGTTAGATACCACCATAAATGACCTCATCCTCAGAAACTACACCCTTAAAGTATTCAAAACCGCATTTAGGAAGTTTTATTAACCCATTTAGGTGGTTTCACAGGAATTAAAGAAAGTGGAAGTGAAATTTCAAAATTTCACTTTTTTTGCAGATTTTAAATTTTTATACATTGTCACAAGAATACGAGTAAATGTGATCCAGGGAAATACAACTAATATTGCTTCCCGAATTCTGCCTTTTTCAGAGATACCCTATATGTGTGCCCGATGCAATTATTTGCCTTCACCCACAAGCCCAGAATGGGAGGAGCCAACCTACTGGACTCTGGGGTCTCATTTTCATTACCATTTTATTTAGGGGCCATTCAGGTTTGCGGACACCCTAAGGTTCCAAAACTTAATAATCTCCCTAAAAATACCCCATATTGGAAACTACCCCCATAAGTAAATATATCCAGGGGTGTAGTGAGCAATATCGACCCCACAGGTGTGTCACAAAATTTTTTTACCGTTAGGCTGTGAAAATGAAAAAAAAATTTTTTTTCCAACAATCTGTAATTTTAGCTGAAAATGTTTAATTTTTACAAGTAATCCTGGTAAAAAAAAGCACCCAAAACTTTGTTACACAATTTCTTACAAGTTCGGCAATACCCTACATGTGGTTTGTAATCTGTATTATTTAATTTTTTGGTTTGGGCGCATGGCAAGTGGGTATAAGGGAAGGGACCGCTATTTGGCTTTTTGGAATGCAGATTTTGGTGGGCCATGTCGCATTCTACAAAGCCCAAAGTACCAGAACAGGTGACAACCTTTCCAGAAGTCAACCCATTTTGGATTCAGCACGCCATCATAGAACTACATCCAGGGGTGTATTGTACATTATGGGTGCACAGGTGTTACAAAGTTTGGTTTTTTTGCAATTGGTTTATGAAAATATAGGGGAAATCGCAATTCCGCCATTGTTTTTTCAGCTTCAATTTTACAGCGTTCGCCGTGCAGTATAAAATGACAGGAATCTTTAACTTATGGGGGTCGGTACAATTGGGCAATGGTAATAGATTTTATATAGTTTTTTTTATGTTTTATTACTTTTACACAATAGAAATAGTCTATAAAAAAATTGCCGTTTTATTTTTTTCTGTTCCGATAGACCATAACGTTTTCAGTTTTCTGATACGGAGCGATTCTGGGCTGTTTTTTGTGGGATGATTGACGTTTTTATTAGTACCATTATGGGGGGCATATGCCCTTGAATCACTTTTTATAAGTTTTTTGTGAGGCATTTTAACAAAATACAGCATTCAATGGTAGTGTTTTTTTATTTTTATTTTTTTAAACAGCGTCACCGTGCAGTATAACTGACTACTACTAGTATACCAGCAGTCGATACGATACAGCAATACCCAATTTGTAGTATTTTTTTAATGTTTTGCTGCTTTTACACAAAAAACACTTATTCAAAAAGGAAAACACGTTTTTTGCAGCGCATAGTCTGAGAGCCATAACTTTTTGTTTTCTTCTACTGAGCTGTGTAGGGCTTGTTTTTTTGCGGGAAAGAGTTGACGTTTTTATTGGTATAATTTTTGGGGGGACAAGACTTTTTGACAGTTTTAAATCGTTTTTTCGAAGGCAGGGTGAAGAAAATACTGCAATCCTAGTAGTGTTTTATTTTTAACAGCGCTCACCTATGCAGTATCCATGACCAGTACTTTTACTCTATGTGTCTATACGATTAACGCGATACCCTATTATATAGATTTTTTAAATTTTGAAGCCTTTAAAAAAAAAAAAAAGTGTTTTTTATTGTGTTTAAATAATATTTGCATCGCTGTCTTCTGAGAGCCATAACTTTTTTATTTTTCCGTATACAGAGACGTGTAAATGGACTTTTTTTTTCTGGATGAACTGAAGATTTAATTGTACAATCTATACTTTGGCGACTATATGAGTTTTTTGATCGCTTTTTATTCATTTTATGTGCTGCAGGATCTACAAAAATCGCAATTCTGTGACTGTTTTTTGTTTTTGTTTTTTACGCGTTCCACCGTACGGGTATTAATTAACGAGACCGATTTTATAGTGTGGGTCGTTAACGCACGCGGCGATACCAAATATGGTACATTATTTTTTGATCTATTTGGGGGCGATTGGCGTTTTGTAAAGGGGAAAAGGGCGGTGTACGTTGTTTTTATTTTATTTTGTGTTTGTGTTTTACACTTTTTTTTTCACGTTAGTGAGGTGACTGACATTTATTTTTGGTTGAGTGGGTGTCTGTTACTTTTTTTCACTTTTTTTCCACTTTTATCTTCTAACAGCAATCATCATAATTGTTGTTAGAAGGCAGGCCAATCACATACTCCGCTACTGTGTACTGGTCGCCATGCCAACGCCCTGTCACCATGCACACAATTGCATTGCGGGCATGGGGACGTCACAGATGAACTCCGGGAAAAAAAAAAAAAAAAAAAGTGCCGTTCACTCCTGGGTCATCATACCAGGCATCGGTGCCGCACTACATTGCGGCAGCCGCCGGAGCAGCAGGAGGAGCTCACTCTCCTGCCTGCGGCTTTATTTATCGCAGCCATGACAGGCCTGCGGTAATGAAGCGGTAAATCACCTCGGCCGGAGCCAACTCCGCCGGGGTGATACGGCATCGGCCCAGCGGTAATTTACCGCTGGTCCCTGTTTCGATCGCGCGTGCTCCGCCCGACAAGCCCGCGCGATCGCCAGGGCGAAGGATACGTCCATTTGCGGAAGCACTTCCCGCTAGGGCGTATGGATACGCCCTATGTCGGGAAGGGATTAACTTAGCAATTGTACCTCTAGCTAGATTTCTGACCAATTCCTCCACTTTTGAGGGAATTAAAATAAAATCACAAGAGCTCAAACTAGCACTCTTTGTCAATGACATTATCTTTTTTCGTTAAACACCCAGAACGAGACCTGCCTGACCTTTTCCAAGAACTTTCATCTTTTCAGAAATACTCAGGGTTCCATGTAAATGAGTCTAAATCCGAAATTTTACAAATATCCCCGACTGCGAAGCCTCTTTCCTTAACCCACCGTGATGTTCGTCTACAAATTGCCACCACTTCGATCAAATACATGGGGATCCACATAGGGAGAGCTCCCGCCTCAATTTATAATTTGAACTACCCCCCTTTAATTTTAAAAATTGTTAGGGAACTAAATAGATGCTCTAACCTGCCCTTGTCTCTCTTTGCTCGGGCCCATTTGGTTCGCATGATGAGCTTTCCCAAACTACTATACCCACTCCAATCCATCCCATTACTATTGAAACATACTGATGTAAAAATCATACAATCTAGCTTCACTAACTTCCTCTGGGCCCAAAAAAGACCTAGAATCTCAGCTAAAAAACTCATACTCCCTAGATCTAGCGGCGGGATCAATCTCCCTGACATTCGGAAATACAATTAGGCCTGCAACTTAAGACATTGCCTCGATTTACTAAAGCAAACGTCTTATTACTCCAACACTGATTTAGAAGCCTTTATTGCTGCCCCATGGAGCCTCCCAGCACTGCTATACACTAAATTCTCTCATATTCCCTTAGAAATTAGATCCAGCATCCTTATGAAAAATAAGATAGCCACCTGGAAAGCCTGTCGCCAACTTTTCGGGCTCCTTGCTAGTCTGAGCAAACATATGCCCCTAGTGGGACACCCAGAATTTCTGCAGGGCATGACTAATGTACATTTTTGACACTGGACAGCCCTGGGAATTCAAAATGTCTGTCATCTACTAAGCCCGACCCAAAATACCTATCACACCTTGCCAGAACTCCAACAGCTATTAAACTCCCCAAAACTCATTTTCTAGCCTATGGACAGGTAAAGGGCTTCTTGAAGGCGAGGGTTGGGCAAATGAGACGAGAGTGCTTTATCAATCCTTTTGACGAGGTTGTTGGCTCTTCTTCCAGACGACACTCTCTTTCCTTATTATACGCAGGACTTCGGAAATCGGATTCACAAGTAATGGAAGCGACTCTGTTCGCCAGATGGGACAGAGAATATCCAGAGAGTAATCTCCCAGATCATCTTGGAGGGCTGGAGCAAGCTTAATAAGGCGGTCATTAATGAAAGATGGAGGGGATCCCATTACCAATTCATCCACCATGCGATATATAGCTTCAACATCCCCCCTCACCCTCAAGCTCCGCAAGGAAGTTGGCAAGTCCTAAGTACAGACTACCAAAATCGGACCTGATCCATGGAATGTGGCTTTGTACGGATTCGCAGATATTCTGGGCAAATCCTCAGGCCACTTTGCTACAAAAATGGGAAATCTTATGCCCGCTTTCCGCGAAAATCTTTCTCTTTCATGATCTGCCGAAGACCAATGGCCATACCAACCTCCTGCATATTACTTTGTTAGCGGCGAAAAGAACCCTGCTAAACCACTGGTTGGAGGAAGAAATTCCAGGGGTGGAAGAGGTATGGGTACAAGTGAAACACTATCTTAATATGGAGTTAAAAGAGGTGGAACTTACCAAGGAGACTAGGGCAGCAGCTTTCTTCAAACAATGGACCCCCTTTATTGAGGGCTTCCTAAATAGAACTGAAATAAGACGCCTAGTGACTCCCTTTAGATTGAACAAATGGTATCTAGAGGGTGAGCTCACGGATACTCTGGGGACCCTACAACTCGATTAACTAAGCAACTTTCTAGAGGTCTCTGAGCTCTTTATTAGACTAACTTTGCTCGGAGACTAGCATTCATAGCCCTTCTATCTCAACTACACTATGATGACATAAGGCTGTCGGGACGATGTGATTCCACATGATTGATGTGAATTGTATCACCCTCTTTTACACTGGTGATGGACTTGTTTCACACTTTGTTATTAAATTTGTTAATGTATATTGTTAATATTTTTGGAAAACCTGGTTTTGGTTACTGAGTCATGGAAGCCAAATAAGAGAGCGTCCATACTCAATTGGAATGGTCCCGTTCTACTAAGAATTTATTGTACCTCTCAAGCTATAAGTTCAGTAGTGTAATTCCAGTTTGATATCTGCATTTAACTACTTGTTATGTCAATTTCTTTTGCAAAACTTGCAATAAACATAATTAAAAAAAAAAAAAAAAAAACAGGAGGGGAAATTAAAGTTATAACAAATAGCAGGAGAATATGGGTAACCAATATCCCAAAATGAGGATTTTAAGAAGGCAAAACAAGTAGTGTCAGACAGAGCAGAAGCAGAGTGGACAAAAGGCATTGAGAAAGTGATACAGAAGATAGGGGGATGGGAGGGACAATGATTGTATTCTAAAAAAAAGAAGTGGAGGGACGTTCAGAGGAAATTCAGAGGTTGATTGAAGGATAATGAGTTAGATGAACATGTGGAAAAATGGTGTCAAGTAGCGGAAGATATAGAAAATGAAGATTTGGCAGCTGGTGAGAAACACACTGCGCCACAGCCATATCTTTCAGACCAGAAACCGGCTATCTTGGTGGCTAGACTCTAGTCCAGCCAGATGGATCTGCCCCAGGTGTGGCCAGCAAAATCCAGAGTGGAGAAATACCGGTTTTAATTGTGGTGTACCAAAGCCTAAAGGAGGAGATGTATATCCCGTCCTCACTAAAACTCAGCCTGTGTCCTGTTCTGCTGCGTCTTGGCTGAGCAGCTCCACTGAGACAACTGCAGCTGAAGCAGACACCATGACCCCCCAGCTCAAGCCTATAGCTTATCAACATAGTATGACAGCAGAGCTGTGTCTGAGTGGCGTCCTTGGACACTGCAAGAAGCAATAAGTTTGATAACTCTCCCAGAACCACTCCTGAAACCTGTACCCTTTGCTCGCCAATTGACCACCATCCAACAGACCCATTCAACAGCCTGGTGGGTCCTGAGTTATGATGGAGGTCCCATGGTACAAAAAAGTCTTGAGCAGGCATTTGTAACCGGACTTAACCCTCTCATACAGGAAAAGTTGAAGAGATGTACACCTACATGGCGTACAGAGAGGATGGAAACCATTGTCATAGCAGCTAGGGGGATTGAGTTGGAAAACAACTGGAATCACAGGACAATGCAATGGTAATAGTCAGCCAGCCCTCTGTAGGGACCCCTTAAAGGGAATTCAAATGCTTTAATTGTGGCAGCTCCAGTCACTTCTAAAGAGTGCAGAGCCACTAAAAAGCAGGGAAATCAACAGCATAGGGCCTGAGAACCTCAGGATTCTTTGTCGCCTCCTCCCACCAGCCAGCCCAGCCCATAGGAAGTTGGCAACCCCGTGCTACCCATTCTTGTTCCAACCAAGTCTTGTGCACCGGGTTATTTGTAATGCTCTATAGCATCCGGCCCATCAGTACCATTTATTATTGTCATATGTAAAGAAGGAGTACCTGATGATTACTTTGCTAGGGTTGGATGGCAAGGATACGGGTTTTAACTTAACTTTTCCCCTTAACTGCCACATTGGGGATCATACCATTATCACTCGTTTTGTGGCTAAGGAAACATGTCCAACCTCCCTTTTGGGAGCTGATGTTTTTAGCTGCACTGCATGTTATAATTCAATACCGCCCCGAAAGGACTGCCTCTTTAAAATTTGCTGCAGATAATGATGATATTGCATGCATACTAGCTGCTCTCGACAATATACAGAGACTGGCCATTCTTGATGTGAATCCAAGTCAAGAATTCATGTTGCAGCAGGTACCCTCCTGTTTGTGGGTCACATCCAAGACAGACATTGGGCTCCTTTCAGGACCCTCTGCTGAAGTCCATTTAGAATCCTAGTGTACTCCCCCATGTTTGAGACAGTACTCATTGACTGTAGCACAAAATGACAGCATTGCACAGCAGATCTCTGCTCTTCTAGAAGCAGGGACATTGGTTAAGATAAACTCCCCAGCTAACACACTTCTATTTCCAGTAAAGTACTAGTCCATACTTGGTCAGTCTGCCACCTACCAGTTGGTTCATGATTTACGAGCTGTCAATGCTGTCGCTATAGCATTAACCCCTGTCATACAAAACCCCACATTGTTGTCTCAGATTGTGCCAACTGCTACATTTTTCAGTAATTGACCTGGCTAATGCCTTTTCACTGTACCCCTGAACCCAGAGTCCATTCCCCTTTTTGTTTTTACCTTCAAGCAGTACACTTGTGCCCGTTTACCCCAAGGGCCCAAAACAGCCTAGTTCTCTCGAGCCTCGCAGTCTGTATTGAGTGACTGGTCTTTTCTATCAGAAACTTCCCTTCTTCAGTATGCTGATGATCTGCTCTTAACAGCCCCCACTGAATCTACCTGCCTATCTACCTTTTTAACTTTTCTTGCAGTGGAAGGTTGCAAGGTGGCACAAGATAAACTCCAATTCTGTCAACAAAAGGTCATAGTCCTAGGACATTGTATTGGGTCTGGCACTCGTCACTGAGCGTGTTCTGGCGATTCAGTCCCTTCAGATCCCAAAAGGGGCGAAACCGCTTCGTACCTTTTTAGGTTTAGTCTCCTTTTACCGGCTTTGGATAAGGAATGCATCAGCCATATTGGGTGATCATACTGTAAAGAACAGAGGTCAGGGGGGTGGGCTTGGAGAATGGAGCACTTGTTGGTATGTGTTTTTGCTTTGTCTGAGCCTAATTTTACATATTGTCTACCATGTTCTTGCGACTTATGTTTTTTCCTCACCAAGATAGACTCATGCCAAAGAGGAGGTTATGGCTTATAGCCCGACTTAAAAAGACAACGAGGAGACACTAGTCTAATGTAGTCTATGACCAATTAAAACCAGCTGATTTACCTCACGGAAATAGTATATGAAAGGAATACAGCTTTCGTTTTCTGGAACAGACATGAGATCGCAGACAATAAGGGCTTTGGTTTTTGGTTTAAATATGTTTTATTTTGCATAAAACTAAAAATGGCACTACAGAGTATGCATGTTATACTGTTCTGAACCATTGTACTTCTTATTTGTCTAATTGCAAACTATATTTTAGAAGTTACAAACTTCTTATATATTCTGTGCTGCTTAATAAAGACATTTTAAAGGAATGCATCAGCACAAATCCAGGCCTTATATGACCGTTTATTCTCTGCCCCTTTTTCCCTCACCCCTGAGGTAGTGGATAGTTTTTACTCTCTCAAACTGACAATCATGGCATCTTCTGCATTGGGTCTTCCTAATTACATGCTCTCTTTCAGAATTGACTGCATGGAGCTTGCATTGCCATGCTAATGCAGTCTCCACCAAAGACCGGTTGCCTATTAATCAGCCAGACTCTACCCTGTGGCCAGAGGTTCCCCTTCCTGTGTACGAGCAGTGGCCGCAGTAACACTAATGTTTGACAAAGCCTCTGAAATCATTCTGGATTACCCTGTTACCATCTACACTCCTCATGACATTCAGGGAACCCTTTCTCAAGTACAACCCAAACATCCATCCATGGCCCGCTAGTTGCAGCTGCAATGTACCTTCCTCATGCCACCAAATGTCACTCTCCAATGCTGTACAACTTTGAATCCTGCCACTGTTTTGCCCATCGAGACTGCAGATTCAAAAAGGAGGGGAAGAAGGGGGAAGTAGTGATGAGGGGGGACGAGAGGGAGACAAGTTTATATGTAAAGTATTTGGAACAACACCATGATGTGCATTTTGATCAGGATTGTGTCTCCCTTATGGAACAGGAAACATCAGGTTTTCAACATGTTACAGAAGTCCCTTCTGTCCCTGATTGTGAGGTTTTTTTGTAGATGGTTCACAAAGCCTGGGAAAGGAAGGCAGATACATTACTGGATATGCGGTTGACACCCAATACGAGGTAATACAAGCAGACTCACTTCCCCCTCATGCATCGACGCAGCCATAGCATGTTACAACGATGACTAGAGAAGCTGTATGGGTTTGCAGTGACGCCCAAGGCCTTAACCCCTTACCGTAGGAGCCAGTTTTGGCCTTCCTGACAGAGCCCAGTCTTTAAAATCTGACGTGTCACTTTATGCGAGAATAACTTTTGACACTTCTACCTATCCAAGTGATTCAGAGACTGTTTTCTCGTGACACATTGTGCTTTAAGTTAGTAAGAAATTTTGGTCCATACAATCCTTGTTTATTTGTGAAAAATACCAAAATATCATGAAAATTTGGAAAAAATTTGCAATTTTCAAAGTTCAAAAATTTCTGCGTGTAATACAGATTGGGGGCTTATAAATTTTGTAGTCATTTTTCACATATTCAAGAAAATTTGCTAAATTTTTTTTAGGGACCAGTCCAGTTCTGACATGGTTTTGATGGGCCTGCATGTAAGATACCCTCATAAATGACCCCATCTAAGAAACTAGACCCCTTAAAGCATTTAGAAGTTTGTTACCCCTTTAGGTATTTCACAAAAATTAAAGCAATGTGGAGGTGAAAGTTCAAAATTTCACTTTTTTTTTGCAGGTTTTCAATTTTTATTCATTAATCACTAGAACACGGTAGATGTGACCAGGTAAATGCAGCTCAACATCAATTCCCTAGATTCTGCTGTTTTCAGAGAAATTCCATATGTGGCCATAGTGCGCTATTTGGCTCAACCACAAGTCTCAGAATAGGAGGATCACCTACCGGACTCTCATTTTGGGTTCTCATTTTCATTATGATTTTATTTAGGCGACATTCCAGGTCACCCTAAGGTGCTAAAATGTAATAAACACCCCTTAAGGAATATATCCAGGGGTGTAGTGAGTATATTGACCCCACGGTGTTTCACAAAAAAATTTTAGCGGCAGGCTCTGAAAATAAAAAAAAAAATTTTTTTCCCAACAATCTGCAATTTTAGCTGAAAATGTTTAATTTTTACATGGAATCCTGGAAAAAAAGCATCCCAAAATGTATTACGCAATTTCTTCCAAGTTCAGCAATACCCTACATGTGGGTGTAAACTGCTGTGTGGGCGCATGGCAGGGTGTACAAGGGAGGGAGCGCTATTTGACTTTTGTAACACAGATTTTGGTGGGGACCATGTTGCATTTGCAAAGCCCCCAAAGTACCAAAACAGGCGAAACCTTCCAGAAGTGATCCCATTTTGGATTTAAACAACCCTCAGGAAATTCATCTAGGGGTGTGCAATTATATATATCTTATACAATTTTTTATGTTTTATTACTTTTACACAATAGAAATGCGTTTATTATAAAATATAAAATTGCCTTTTTATGTCCTCATAGCCTGACAGCCATAACTTTTTTCTGTATATGGAGCTCATTATGGGCTTGTTTTTTGGGGGATGAGTTGTTTTTATTGGTACCATTATGGGGTGCATATGACGCTTTGATCCCATTTTATTAAGGTTTTTGTGAGGCATTTTGAACAAAATACAGCAATCCTGGTAGTGTTTTTTCTTTTTACTTTACAGTGGTCACCGTGTGGTGTAAATGACAATCTAGCTTTACTCAGCAGGTCGATACAATTACAGCAATATCCAATTTTTTATGTTTTACTGCTTTTACACAATAAAAACACTTTTATTCAAAAAGGAAAACACGATTTTGCATCACCATAGTCTGAGAGCCATAATTTTTTTTTGTTTTCCCGTGTACGGAGCAGTGTAGGGGCTTGTTTTTTGCGGGATTATTCGATGTTTTTATTGGTATCATTTTTGGGGGGTATAGTGCTAAGATATCAATTGACCATCCGGAGTCCATATTGGCAGTATCTCTAAGAATATTAGATGGTAAATTGCTTGCATTACATAGTATTGTCTGTAAGTTTCCCAGCACCTGGGGTTCATTATCACATGGTTCTCATCCGTGTTGCTCACATATTTTGTTATGAGAATGCTGTACCACATAGCTTTATGTTAGTGAGAAAATACTACCCAGCAATGTTTAGGGGGAAAGGATGGGAATGCAGGTGTTCATGGCTTATTACCAGGGGTGTTCAACATCCGGCGATGGATTTTTCCAGTGCCAGGTTAACCTCTGAAGAACTGGCCATTCTGAAGAGGGGGGCCTTATACTGGAAAAATACTGATCTGTTAGTTTGCATAACATTTGTTTCAAATGAGATATAAACTGGAGAAGTTTGCTGCGAGGGCAAAAGCATCTGTACCTGCATGCTATAGGGGATGCCCGTGACTAAGTGTGGTCCCAGGAATGTCTCTGTCTTCGCTGTTTTCTTCTCATAGTTGATGTTATGGACTGATGAAGTAGATCATTCCTGGTGAAGCTTTGACCTGTATAGAGGTGTAATGTAAGTATTTAACCCTTGTATTCCATATTATGCATGCTTTGCCTTTGTATTCTATATTATGCAAAAGTGTACGCAATATCACACTTTTTAGTCTTATGTAATCACTGAATTCTTCGTATAATAAAGTATTTGATGTTGTCGTCCTTAAAGCCGTATCCGACCCCTTAAAATAGTTGGCAAAACAGGGGGACAGGGCTTTTTGATTGCTTTTAAATCCGTTTTTTGGAAGGCAAGGTGAAGAAAATACTGCAATCCTAGTATAGTGTTTTTTTTTTATTTTTAACAGCGCTCACCGTGCAGTATCAGTGACAAGTTAGTTTTACTCCCTGGGTCGAGACGATTATGGCTATACCCAATTTATATATTTTTTTTTTTATGTGGAAGCACTTTTTTTTTTTTTAAATAAAAAAAGTGTTTTTATTGTGTAAAGCAATATTTATGCATCACTGTCTTCTGATAACCATAACTTTTATTTTTCCGTATACAGAGATGTGTAAGGGTTTTTTGTTTTTTTTTTTGCTTGATGAACTGACATTTTATTTGGCACCGCTTTGGTGTTAATATGAGTTTTTGATCGCTTTTTTATTCCATTTTATGTGCAGCGGGATGAACAAAAATCGCAATTCTGTGACTTTTGTTTTTCTTTACGGCGTTCGCCGTGCGGGTTAATTAATTTGAAATATTTATAGGGTAGGTCGTTATGCATGCAGCAATACCAAATACGGGTACTTTATTTATTTTTTATCTTTTTTGGGGCTATTGGTGTTTGTAAAGGGGAAAAGGGCGGTGTACATGTTATTTTATTTTTCATGTTTTATTTTTTCTTTTTTTTTTTTTACTTTTCCCCATAGGCGATTTGAAGATTGCTGTTACAAGGCAGACCAGTATACAGCAGAACTGCTCTATACTGGTCTACATAGCAACTGTCAATCACCATGCCCACAATGCTTTGCAGGCATGGTGACGTCACCAGAAAAGCATCTGCGATGTCAGGTAGGAGATCAGTGAGCGGCGCAGAGTGCCGCTTACTGCGCCAATCGCAGGTAGGAGGAGTTCACTCCTCCTGCCTGCAACTTCATTATCGCAACCATGATAGGTCACGATAATGAAGGTTTAGTCACCCGCGGCTGGAGCTCACTCCGGCTGTGGGTGATGTGGCATGATGCCAGCGCTAATATACCGCTGGTGGGGCGTGGCTAGCGATGTAAGGAGAAGGACGCACGAGAGAGGAGCTCCATCCTGGAGGGCCTATTTCCAGCCATTACAGCGATCACCATGGGACGCAACAAGGGCAAAAAGGCTGCTAAGACCCCCAAGACACCAGAGGTGGAGAGCATAGCCATCTCCAACTACTTCTCCCCGCTCTCGGAGCTAACGGGTGAATCCCCGCCATCCCGCGCCTCCACGCCTGAGGCGCCATCTTGCCTGCCGGCTCTGGCGAGTGACTGCCGGCGCCTGAAGCTTCCTGGGGACGATACGGAGCCGGTGAACACCCGCGGTGGTCCGCGATCCTCACCTGCGCTACCGGACTTTCCTGCGATCCCGCCGGGCCGGAAGAGGTCGTCTGCAGCCGTGACACGACGAGCGCCGGAGGACATCGGAGGCGGGGAGGACCCTGCTCCTGCCGCGACGTGTGCTGGGCCTGACGACCGGAGGAAGAATATGCACTCCAGCTCAGAGGTACCACAGTGCGGCTCCCGCTCCTGCCCTGGGACTCGGCCTCCAGCTCCACCGATCCGCCGGGTGGCTGAGGGGGGACAGCAGCAGACACACACCAGCATCCACGGATCTGGCTGCTCCCCCGGCCCCATAGTAGCAAGCTCGGGCCTCCTCCTCCCCCCTGCAGGGGGCAATGATGCCGGGACACTCTCCTCCCCGGGGCAATAGGCCGCAGAACCCCCAGCAAACCCGCGGCAGGGACATCACCAAATGCTGCTGGGACTGGCGACTCCCTCCTGGCCCGATGAGGCCATAGTAGACACAGCGGGCGCAACTCCTAGCCCGGCCCCGTCCAGGTCAAGGCCTGAGGGCACTGGCACCCGCCCTGGCCCTAATTGCCTGCGCTCACAACATGAAATGCCCATCTCGCCTCAGCGGGATCGGGCTGTGCCTTCCTGTGGCCCTCTCCCAGGACATGTCCGGGAGTCTGGTCTTGCGACTCCACCCTCGCATATACCGGACCCATGGTGGCAAATCTCCCCAAGTTCACCATCGTGGGATGAGACACCTCCTGATCAAAATCCTGGTCCTTCAGGGGTGCAGGAGAAACCCTCCACCGGTAGGAATGGTGCAGACTCTGCCGCTTCAGCCTCTGGCCTGCCTCCTCCGGAAGAAGCTCTCCACACCTTGGCCGCTCATCCTGAGCTGCGTGCTCTTCTTTCTCTAATCCCCTCCAAAGCGGATATCCAGCAGATGGCTCAAGATTTACGGCGCTCTTGGAGGCAGGACCTGCGGCCTGTGCAAGCCAACGTTACTGCCCTTCAGGAGCGAGTGCGACAGATGGAAACTGCCCAAACATCTACGACCTCTGCTGTCTCTGCACTTCAAGCTTCGGTGGCGGAACAACGGAACCGGTTCACTCAGCTGGTGAATCATGTGGACGACCTCGAAAACCGCAGTAGAAGAAATAACATCAGGATAAGAGGGATGCCAGAAAGTGTTAAAACGGGCGACCTGATTCCCACTCTAACCCGGGCATTCAACTATGTGTTGGGTCGACCAGAGGAAACAAGCATCGAGTTTGACCGAGCGCATAGGGCTCTCCGTCCGCAAAGCCAAGACCCCACAAGACCGAGGGACATAATCTGCAGAGTACATCGCTACACTCTCAAGGAAGAGATAATGCGAAAGGCTCGTCTTATGCAAAATGTTTCCTACAAAGGCATGCAGCTCGGCCTATTCCCCGATCTCTCCAGACGGACCCTCCGACTACGCGCCGCTGTCAAGCCGCTTCTGTCCATCCTGCAAGAAAGAGGTATCCCCTATCGGTGGGGATTTCCCTTCTCTATCCAGGTCCGCTATAAAGATAGGGTCCTATCACTGCGTACACCGTCTGATCTTCCGGCCTTCCTTGCCTCCTTGGACCTCCCTGAAATGACTTTGCCGGAGTGGGAGATCGAGTTGCAGATGGACTTTGTCTCGCCCCAGGAGGTGCCTGGAGATCCTCGGCTCCGACTTCACACGGAGGCATTCCCGAAACCTCAAAGATCCAGACGGAGCTTAAATAGTCCGGAATCCTCCTCGCCGAAGAGACCTCCGCATCGCTGACCCTGTAGCTGATGGACTAGACAGATAGGTTCCATGATCTCATTATTGAATGTTTGCCTTAATCTTTCTGGTCTGTGTACTTTGATGCTGATTTAGGGTCAGTAATAGTTTCCTGTTGCTGTCTTTGACCCAATTTTAAGCCTTTTAAGCCTTTCATATGTGGCTCTAATTGTGCCTCCTAATCACGATTCTTTGTCCTTATTGGCTGGCCTATTATGTTTAGGTGGCCGGGGATATGGGCTGGCGGCGCTACCCTTTTTGGGGTGCGCCGTGACCCCATTACCCGCCACTAGGCCTGTTTGCGTGCTCTGGGCCTTCTAGGGCGTCTCCCCCAACCTGTTATTTCTGTGTACTGTAAATGCGATTGATAAATTGTGTTAGTGTCCCTTCATGCCCCCCGGGACCATTGGCCTCTCTTTACAACAATTTGGTCTCAGCAGCTGCAATTCTGCGTTCTGCTGGGTTTTGGCCTAAGTTTGATGGGCTTTTTTTATGGGTTGCCAGGTTACTGTTTCCCCTTTTGTCCATCCTTGCCCCTGGGTCGGCCTCGCTGGTCATTAAAACTGCCTTTCTCGGGTTCACCCTTCTGACTGCAGTGTTTTCTCTTCCTGATGGTTAACATCAGAATCACATCCCTTAATGTTAAGGGTTTTAATGTTCCCGAGAAACGCTCGCAGATCCTCTACCACTTCCACAAACAACGGACACATATCCTCTGTATACAGGAGACGCATCTCTTGCATGGCCACCTCCCGGGTTTCCGTAACAGATACTTCCCTGCCTGGTACCAGAGCAGTAACTCTGTCGCAAAAACGAAGGGGGTTGCGATCTTCCTTCACAAATCATTGCCGGTTCAGGTTTTGGATGTACTCCCAGACCCGGAGGCGCGCTTCTTGTTTCTTAAATGCAACATCCAGGGTCGGATCTACACGATCGCTAATATATATGCCCCCAACACCGGCTTTTCTTCCTTCTTTGCTAACACTCTAGATGCTCTCACTTGCTTTGCTCAAGGTCAGCTTATCCTATGTGGCGACTTTAACCTCGCTCTCAATCCCGTGCAAGATACTTCTTGCGGGCGCTCCACGGTTGCTCTGAGCGCTTTAAATAGGATCCGTAAGTTGCTCCACGACATGCAGTTAGTGGACGTTTGGAGACTGCTCCACCCGGGGGAGCGAGATTACACTTTCTTTTCCTACCCGCACAAATCATATAGCCGGATAGACTACATATTCCCCGCCCACTCCCTGCTCCCTCAGGTCTCACACGCATTCATCGACAATATCCTACACTCAGACCATGCCCCAATCCATTGTGATTTCTCACTCCCGCACTGCGCCAAACCGCCCTTCTCCTGGAGGCTCAATGAGTCTCTCTTGTCTGACTCTGTCTGTCTTGCGGACTTGAAACAAGCGTCCATCTCGTTCCATCTGACGCATGCTGCAGACACTACCTCCCCGCAAATTAAATGGGAAGCACTTAAATGTGTGCTGAGAGGTGTTCTTATCAAGCACGGGGCCAGGCTTAGGAGAGAAAGATCCCATAAGCTTAACTCCCTCATGCAGCGCCTGAACACTCTAGAGATGCTTCACAAGTCCTCGGGACGGGAGTCGGATTTTAGAGACCTTGCTCTTCTCCGTCATGAAATCCTACAGCTGATGGAGCACAAACAGAAGCGCTATAGGCAGATTTGCGCTAGCTCCTTCTACACATGGAGTAACAAACCGGGGAAGTGTTTGGCTCGTGCTCTACGCGACAAACGGGCCTCCCTGTTTGTTCCTTCCATTAAAACCTCAAACGGCCGGTTGGTTCATCTCACTAGCGACATTCTGAAAGCTTTTCACTCGTACTACACGGAGCTCTACAACCTTCCTCTGCCGGAAGGGGATGCACCACATAGGGATCCCCGGGCTGCACTGCATACATACCTCTCAAACACAGCTTTGCCCTCTTTAGACCCCCAGACCCTTGCCTCTCTGGAGGAGCCGTTTTCCTCCGAAGAACTAGGAAGAGCAATCTCCTCTCTCCCTTCGGGGAAAAGTCCGGGCCCGGATGGCTACACGGCCATTTTTTACAAAACCCTGGCTGAGGAATTAAGGAACCCCCTTCTTGAGGCCTTTAACTCGATATCTCAAGGATCCCATTTCGATCCCGCTTTCCTAAAGGCATATATCACAGTGATCCCAAAGGATGGCAAAGACCCCACATTATGCTCGAGCTATCGCCCCATTTCCCTCATAAACACCGACGCTAAGCTTTTTGCAAAACTGATTGCTCTGAGACTCAGCCCTCTCCTGAATTCACTCATACACCCGGATCAGGTGGGGTTTGTTCCCTCCAGAGAGGCGAGGGACAACACCCTTAAGACTTTTACCCTTCTCCATCATGTACATACCGCTAAGTTGCCGTGTGTGTTTGTGTCACTTGATGCCGAAAAGGCATTTGATCGTGTGGATTGGACTTTCCTGGAGGGAGTGTTGGAGCACTTGGGTCTGGGACCGGCTATGCTGAACCGTATTTTAGCTCTCTATCGCTCTCCTAGGGCGCAGATTCGTGTGAATGGCATGCTTTCTTCCCCCTTCGTTATAGGTAATGGTACCAGGCAGGGATGTCCTTTATCCCCCCTGCTCTACATCCTTGTGATGGAGCATCTTCTGCAGGCCGTGAGGGCGGACGAGGCTGTCCGGGGTATTTGTATTGCCAGTCGTCAAGTCAAGTGCTCGGCATTTGCTGACGACCTACTGCTCTACCTCGCGGACCCGATATCCTCGCTGCCGGCGGTGCTTAGAATTCTACAACACTATGGCTCCTTAAGCCAGCATAAAATTAACATGACCAAAAGTGTGGCCCTCGGCATAAACATACCTGAAGAGATGCTTAGGCAGTTGAGATCTACTTTCCCCCTCTCCTGGACTACTTCGTCCTTCAAGTATCTGGGAGTACATATTCCGGCTAGAATAGATAAGACATTTGAGCTCAACTTCACTCCTATGTTGGGGACCATTGGTCGGGATTTGTTGAAATGGGACAGGAAGGACTTTAGTTGGATTGGGCGCATAAATATACTAAAGATGAACGTCCTTCCCCGTCTCCTATACCTTTTTCAGGCCATTCCTGTCCTGCTTCCACGTCCCTTCTTTGATGGTTTGCGCAAAATGACTTCAGACTTCGTCTGGGCTAAAAAACATCCTAGACTAGCACACTCTACCCTTACTAAGCCAAAGTTAGAAGGGGGACTAGCTCTCCCGGACTTCCATGCCTATTATCTAGCGGCAGTTATGACCCGGGTTTTAGATTCATTCCAGGATGGGCCCGCGAAAATGTGGGTTCAACTAGAGTCCCTGATATACGAGGCCCCGGTGGCTGCGCTGCCTTGGTTGCCGACCACGCACTTGACTAATAAGCTCCTCCCCCGGGTTCCGCTGGTAACCCGCGTTACCGTCTCAGTCTGCAGAAAGTATGCATCTAAGCTGCCTTTACTGCGGCCGGGGGGTCCTTGTTTGCCACTGAGAGGAAACCCAGCTGTCCCTGACCAGGTCTCCCAGGCTCTTTTTAGGTTCGTGGGAGGCGGCCCATCCTCCATGGTGTTTGGGACTGTGCTTTCAGGAAACTCACTTAAGTCTTATTTGGAATTGACGGAGGGGCGGCCGGGGGCGACTCTTTCCAGGTTGACTTACTATCAGCTCCGTAGTCTCTACTCTGCATACAGGGTCCCGCTCGACCTTCATAGACCTCTTACGCCATTTGAGGAGTGGTGTCTACGGGACCCCAGTAGGGACCGCGCCTTGTCGAGAATCTATGGGCTCCTGCAGGCGTCCAACAGAGCGGCTTACCCCTTCCAGAGGAGCTGGGAGAGGGAGTTGGGGAGGACTGTGGAGATAGAGGAATGGGAGAAAATGTTCCTGCTGGCACACAGATCATCTGTGTCAGTTAAAGCCCAGGAACTAAATTATAAGATTATCACACGTTGGTATAGGGTCCCGGCCCTTCTCCACTCCCTATACCCAGGGGTCTCTAACTTATGCTGGAGATGCCGGGTCGAGGTGGGTACAATGTCCCATGTCTGGTGGAGCTGCTCGAAGTTACAACCATTCTGGGAGAAGGTTTTGGACCTTATCCAAATGATTACAGGAATTAGGGTACCTAATAACCCAGCGGCCCTACTTCTCTTCCAGGCACCTCTCCCGACATCCGTTCTCCGGACTCATTTACTCTCATTCCTAATCCTGGCCGCAAAGATGGTGATACCCCGCTTGTGGTTGTCAACGGCAGTACCATCTATCTCCTCGTGGTTACAGGAGGTTCATTCCCTGCAGCGCATGGAGGAGCTGCGGAATGTCTCCCCTCAGGCATCCCTTAGACACTTACGGACTTGGGAGGAATGGCTTTCCTTCTGCCAAACTGATGCATACCGTATCTTCCAATGATGGGCCCATGAAGCTCCGTCTGCCTGTTAGACAAGCCCCGCTTCGTTGATGTGGATGACTTATGACCAGTACTACCGAGGCCGACCACCTCTCTCCTTTCGCCCTTCCTCCCAATGTTTGCTAATATTAGACTGTATTGTGTTTAGGTTTATAGTTGTGTAACGGATATGTCTCGCAGCTAATCTCAGGAGTGACGTCTGGTAGAACTAGTTCCCTGGCGATCTTGGTCATTCATCCTTCCTAAACAACATAATGTTTATAGGTTTTGCAACACTGCCTGACCGATGATATTGATCACCTGACTAATCTCGCTGCGACTGAGTTTCTACTGTTCCCTTTATTTTGTGAACTTTAGCAATGTTTATGTTCTTCCACATTGTGTCACCTTGAATAGTGTCACATTTGAGGTAATTTTTGAGTGTATCCACTTTGTGTTTAATAAAGTTTTGGAATATGGATAATATACCGCTGGTCCCATGCCGCGTTCTTGCAAGCTCCGCTTGTGAGCTCGCAAGATAGCCAGGACATACCCATACGTGGAGTTGCGGGAACCCCTACCCGACCTTGACGTATGAGTAGGTCAAATGTCGGTAAGGGATTAAAGACTTTTCAGCAGCAAGCAGATGCAGAAGAAAGAGGCCTGGACTAGGGCAGGTGCGTGGACTTCTCTTGATGGACTACAAATGGTAGGAACTCAAACTGTGTTACCTAGGGAACTATATCCCTTAATGGCGCAAGTCATACACGGACAGACTCCGCTATCAAAACAAGCTATGATGGACATCATCACAAACGTGTGGTATGCACCGGGTGTGTTGGGTGCAGGGACTAGGTTTATCCATTCCTGCTTGACATGAGCTCTGCATAATCCAGGAAAACCTGTAAAGGTTCCACAGAAACACATGGCCTTTCTATCTGTTTCAGCAAGTGCAGATTGATTACATACAGCTGACAAAATTAGGGGTATATGAGTATGTATTGGTGTGTATCGATGTATTTTCAGGATGGCCTGTAGCCTATCCCAAGGTGAGTGCCACTGCAAGAGCTACAGCCAAGAAACTGATGTCGGAGATAATATACCAGTATGGAGTACCTGAGGTAATTGAATCAGACAGAGGAACACATTTCCTACCCTCAGAGTAGTGGGAAGGTAGAAAGGTTTAATGGCACTCTCAAGTTAAAAATCAGAAAAGTCATGTAAAGAGTGTTTGCTACTTGCAATGTTCTCTGTCTGGTACACCCCCTAATAGGGAAAACTAAGCTTTCACCATATGAGATACTGTTTGGTAATGCGCCAAGGTTGGGCCTGTATTTTCCACAGCAACTGCTACTCCACCATGGTGAGCTGGCCCGATATGTCTCAGCACTACATACTAGACCAGCTCAAGTGCATAAACAAGCGTACTCTTCCATTCCAGATCCAGATGCTAACCAAGGGAGTCATAAACTGCAACCTGGAGATTGGGTGTAAACCAATAAGCACATCAGAGGAAATCTTGACGCGAAGTATGAGGTTCCATACCAAGTGTTGCCAAATATAGCCATCTCAGTAAAGCTGGAAGGAAAAAAGAATTGGAAACATGCCAGCCTCTGCAAACCTGTGAACGCGCCTCCAACAGTGGAGTAGAAAGGAGAAAATGTTTTACTATCTTTCTGCATGTTTGATACCTATTGCCATCGAAGGATTCTCTTCTCTATATACACAGAACAATCATGAGAACAGATTCTTAAAACACCATGAAGTAATATGGAAAGGAATGAATAATGACACCAATCTGACTGTTGGCTATGTACACACTCCTCTGTACCAGCCGAAAGCCTCCCATATTTGGCCATATCTTTATCATGGGAATAATAAATGGGATGAGGAAACTGTTCAGATACATTGGCAAATAATAAGACAAGGAACACCACAATAGCCATCCCTGTAATAGGGTGGATAACGCTCCCATGGTGGCAAGTAAATCTTACTAGTCAAAAAGGTAGTAGCCAGTATATGGCTCTTAAGGGAGGTAAGTGGACTTCGTAGAGCTCCCGTCTGAGGGTTTGCAGATACGTTTTAAAGCTACCAGTGACACCCTAGATGCATTTAAGCCCTCTGTTCTGGATATACACACACACACACACACAATACCACTCGGCAATATGGGAGCTTGTTCCCTGAAGGAAAAAAAAGACTATATTCGCTAAATTCCCTGGAAATCTCCCATGTAATGAAGACTCCGGTTATATACCTGGCAGTCCCACCTGTGGAAACCCTACAATAGTTCTAGATTATCTTATGACCATGGATAGTGGAAAGTGCCAGATGGTAGGCTCTGCCTGCTGCCATTATATAGTTGACAAAGGATTTCTGAGCATACGCACTGGAATGGAAAAAGATAGAAGCCCTTGGGAAGCAATATGAGAAGGAAAATGTGAAAAATAGAGACAGTTGGTGGACTGACACCTTTTCCTTCCTTAACCCAGTAAATTGGTTTAGAAGGTTAAGTGGATGGCTTATACAATAATACAAGGTGTGTTGCAAGTTTTTATGATATTGCTTTTAGTATATGTGATGATTAAAGCTATTTTCTTTTATTACTCAAAGGCATGTAAAAGATCAAAGAAACATGGGAGACATGAACCTGCTTTGAAACCGCAATGAGCGAAAGGAGATCAGACCTGGGTCAAGACAGTTGTGTTTACAGGGCTCACCATAGTGCAGTTCAGGGACCGTTGACCAGTCGTCAGTGGTTATCAGAAGTGTTGAGCAAATCAGGTAGGGAAAGAAAAACAACTGTCCAGATTAAGAATAGGCTCGCCTCTATCATAAAGGGAGGAAATTTATAGGGATTAGATAGCAGAGAAATGTCAGCTCTCCTGTATGTATCACTGCTTCAGCCACTTTGTCAGCTAACAAAAGTTTTTCACACAGCCCGAGAACAATCGTCTATTCTTTTGCAAGCTTCAAGCTCATGGTCAGACATGATGAGATACTTTCCTGATCTTACGCTTAAGGATGGATACAATTCGTGTTGATGGACTCTGCCAAACAATGAAGAATACTACTGGAAAACTTGACAATGTTAGGTCCTTAAATATTTGAGCTTTGCTTTTAATAAACGGTATTGAGATTTCAGCTCTCCGAGTCCTGTTGTCATTTTACTCTCTACATTTGGATATAGGAAATAACATTTTTTAATTCAGACTACCATAATGTTATTTTAAAAGGCAGTTGGCCTTATCAATGGCGTTTATTGCCCATCTACTCTCAATATCTCCCATACGCCATTGGTGTTCTACTACCTGCTTACACTCTATGCCCCAAAACGGAATTATGATAGAGCCGAGCTATCCCCCACATACAATGCTTTGTTATCTTCAGCTCCGCAGTTAATATGCTGATAATATAATCTTGAACTAACATGGATCTCCTATCCCCTTTTAGAAGCGTTGTATTAAGCGAGAACACAATAGTCGCCTAATTTCTATACTTTATTCCCTTATCACTAAACAACTGGAGGATAACAAAACAACTTTTCAATGGAGTTGGGAGAGAGAACTTGGCTGTACATTTTCTCTGGATGACTAAGCCAAATCTTTTTATCTGACCCATAAATCATCCTCCTCAGCCAAGGTTTAGAAACTTAACTACAAAATATTATCGAAGTTATAGCCCTCGGTTCCTAAACTGGTGATGTGGGCGGGAGAGGACACCATAGTTCATGTTTGGTAGGGCTGTCTTATTACTTCCTGTATACTTATGCATTGCTACTACAAAATAAAGTTTTAAATAAGAAAAACAAAAACAGCATAAAAAAGGACAAAAACATTTGTTTCACTAAAACTTTGTTTTTAAAGTGAACAACCAAAAATACATAGAATATCACCACGATTGTAGCAACCCAAATAATGATAGCATATTGAAACCGTCATAAAAAAAGAAAGAAAAAAAAATAGCAGAACTGCTTTTTTCCATGCTGCCATTTGAAAAAAATTATAAAAGTGAATGAAAACTATGGTACATCACTTACCACAGAAAACAAGGGACAATAATAAAAGACTATATGTGTCAGCATATGTTAATTTAAAAAAAAAAAATTTGTGTAAGAGTAGTTAAACATAAAAACCAATACAGATTTGGTATTCCAGTGGTCATATCAACCCACAGAATAAAGACAACACATTATACCGCTCTGTAAACAGGAAGAAACATTTTTTCCCATCTCCAACCATAAAGAGTTGCTAAAAATGAAATAGTAAGCCGTGTGTACCCACATATGGATCCACTAAACAATAAAATTCATCCAGCAGAAAACAAGACCTCAAAGAGTGTCCATGGGTTAAAAAAACAAAAAAAAACATGATTTTTAGAAGGTGGCAATTAAAAAACTAAAAGAAAAAAAAAACCGCTTGGTCTATAAAGTGAACCTGAGAGGTGCTTTATTCTAGACTAGCTGTAACTAAGAAATACTGCTAATAGCCAGTAGTGACAAGAGAAAAAGTGGCAAGTGCGACATTTACCCTAGAGCCCTCACAGTCCTGCGACAGTTACGGCTCTTCGATTACCAGCAGTGGTGTGGAGATCCAAATGGCGAGTGTGGCATCCACACACACTGTTAGGACACCTTTTATTTCTAACACAGCGTCATTTCATAGCGCTCAGTACTTGTGTGTCTGACATCTGCAGTGCCCTTCATGGCAGCCTCCATAGATGCTGCAATAGGACCGCCTACACTGACTTATTGGGGCAGAACTTACCTATTATAGGCAAACAATAACCACCACTACATTACAATATACAGCCGTGGTAATTGCATGCCAAAGCAGCCATGCTTGAACAGCTTACGCCACCTTTTGGCATAAACTTAGGTCCTTACCCACAATTGTGGGTACAAGAACATGTGGCCTTGTAGATCAAATACTTTGTTACAATTCATAAAATCTTGAATTTGAAAACTTTGTCCTGCTGTGAAGCTGCAAAAGGCCTTGGTTACTGAGACCCATTGTCACACTTTACAATGGCCACACTTGAAGCAACCAATATTCACGATCCAACCAACAATCTTGAAGAGGGGACGAAGAGGTGACAGGTGACTGTCACCCGATCACCCAAGCTTTTACCACGTTTATATATTATCTAAGTTCTGAGTGAGATCACATCTATAAAATCTCCATTGTTATGTAAAATCCCCCAACAGTTTTGAAATATACATCTCTGATTTGTATATGAGCCCGATCAAAGGTGCCAAACATTCTAATTGTTTTCTTTTCTGAAAATGTACCAGTAACTCTGTTCTATCCTAATTACATGCCTCTTTTTATAGCTTTCTAGAGTAGTCTCAATCTAGGAACTGACGTTCCAGTTCTCTAGATTGTATCTTTACATCACCCTGGTCCATATTATTTGTTAATTCATCTTCCCTCCTATTATCTAGTTTTGTATTTTTGCTACTATTTATGGTTTATTTGTGGTTAATATAAATTGTATATCATATTTATATAATAGTGGTGTTTATAAGCAAGGCTATTTAATGTTTATACATATTGTGTAATGGTGCGTTATTTCATCATATTCTATCACGTTTCCAGGTTGGATTAGATTATGGCATTTATGCGTATGATTTATCCCTAACTCCATCTCCATGTATTATTACTATTTAATGTCGGATCTTGTTTGATAAGGATGTATTTTATCATTCTTGTAAAGAATTGGCTGGTGTGATCTTTTTCTGTGTAGGTAGTTATTGTTTGACGGAATATCAGGCACAATTACACTGAAAGGTGACACCAATATGAAAAGATCCACAATTCACAAAAGTAGATAGTCACAGCTCCCCCACTCCTCCTCCCTGCACAGTGTCATCTTCCAAAATCACTGATTATGCCTAGAAAACTTTCCTATAAAGTCAATGGGTCTGCTACTGTTCATAGGCTCCTACACCTTTGTAGCGCAGACGATGATTTTTATTATATTTATCTGCAACAAAAAAACGAACATGCTCTAAAATAGATGTCAGCAAACCTCATTATAGCCCGGGAAATAAATGCAACGTTGGAAACACAAGGCATCTGAAGTCCTCAGTCTGCCTATGGGCGACGGTTACCAAAGCAGTTTCTTAGGGTAAGGGAACACCACAACACAATTCAGCATCATGTTGCACACAGGCTAAAGATTATAAAATTATGGCGAGATGCCAATGTTTTTTAGCCTTCATTTATTAAAGGAGTTTTCCAATACTTTTAAAAACCTCCCTAACACCTTCCACTGTACTTCTAACATACTTCTAACATAAAAATCCGACCTTTACTTACCTCTCCTGTCACCCCACATTCCAGCATCGCCCAAGCTCCAGTGACCCCCTCCTGGTCTCTCACTGATGACATAACATTCAGTTGTTACATGATGCTGCAGCCAATCACTTACCCCGAAAGTCACGTGCTGGTCTCTTTTTTCACATGCCGTACATGCAGGATTGTGAGTGCTGAGGCCAGTAATTGGAACATGATGAATGAACATATGAATGTGACGCATGAACGTGATATCAGTGGGGGACCAGCAAAAGTCACTGGAGCTCTGGTGGTGCTAAAATGATGGATGGTGATGGGAGAGGTAAGTGCAAATTCATTTGCAGTGGGAGATGGTGGGGAGGTTTTTAAAACTTTTGGAAAAATCCTTTAACCTCGTCCAGACATTGGAAGTACCCCTACACCTTGTGCAGATAGGGATTCCTGCAAATAGACGTATGGATACATCCAGAAGATTGTGCGGACTGGCCCCATGCTGTCGGTCATGACTGGAGCTTACACCGGTGGCAGATTATTAACCATTTAGTTGTCAGCTGCATCTGCGGCAGTTAAGGGGGAAGACAGAGGAAGAGAGCCCCATCTTTCTGCATTATCCCCGTGGTGCGATTGTGTGGTGCCGTTTCCTTCCTAGCAAATGATCTGGGTTGCCTGTAATGTCACTGTGCATAGTGATTGACAGTCAGGAATACATAGCAGTACAGTGATATACTAATTCAAGTCCCCTATTGGGACAAAAAAAAAGATGCAAAAAAAAAAACACAAAAAAGTAAACCTGTACACCACCCTTTTCCCTCTACAAATGGCAATCGTCCCAAAAAAGATAAAAAAATAAAGTAGGCATATCTGGCATCACCATGTGCATAACAACTTAGCCTATAAATCTGTCATATTTTTTAACCTGCACGATGACCGCCGGAAAAAGAAAAAAGAAAAACAAACAATGACAATATTACTATTTTCTGTTCATCACGCAGCACATAAAATGGAATAAAAATCAAAAAGTCATATAAACGCCAAAGTGACCCACATAAAAATATCAGTTCGTCCAGCAAAAAAAAAATTAAAGTTATGGCTATCAGAAGATAGAGATGCATAGATATTGTTTTACACAATAAAAACCTTTTTTTCTTTTTTTTTAAAAAAGTGCTACAATATACAAAAACCAATATCGTCGTAATTGTATCAACGCAAGGAGTAAAACTAACATGTCACATATAATGCACAGTGAGCACTAAGAATTTTTTATTATTTCTTCAAGTACAGTAACAGTAAACATTACAGAATTGCACAATAACAGGGAAGGTATGGTGGAGGGGGGGTGGAAGGGATACAGTGGGGGTGTAACAGCACCAAGTACACAAGTGTAATCATTGTCAATATCTATGATACTTTCGACAGCAGCATTGTCGTTTTAACGAAATAAAAAGTCCAAGTTTACGTAACAATGTACCTCCCAAGAGGTTCGTGTAATATCTTAACAATATCAAGCAATAATGTAGGCATTAATCTCAACTGGAAGTTAACCTGAGGAAAGACAAGGATAACCAACTATTCCTGACCCTATCGAACAAATTGTGGGGGTATAGCTAAGCTGGTCCTCACAATTGTGTACTGTAGGTAGGTTCTTTGAAAATCTCTTCATAGTAGGTGAGACGGTTTTTTCCAGTGTGCGGCTATTGCCGTTCTAGTAGCGAAGAGCAATGTGAGGACAGGACTGTGTGAAAAGACTAGGAATGTCATGGGAATGGTAAGATCTAATAGCCTAGTTCACGGTGGAGAGTGTAATTGTGCCATTGAAAGATGTCCTGTAAGAGGATTTCTACCTGGCTTCCAAGAGCGTTGTAAGTTTTTCGGTCAGCTTCCACACATTGATCAGCGATCCTTTTTATTCCACAGTTGTCTCCAACAGAGATGCGAAAGTCCCAAAGGCATGTGTAGATTCTACACGGCGTCAGATACCATCGAAAGATGGATTTTTCTAGTGAGTTCTACATGATTTGCGCATCTGGAATGTTTGAGGGACTACGATTGCTGGCTTGTAATATCCATTCTAATTTAGTCCAGATAATTATTGAGGCCCAAGGGTACGTGTTGAGGAAAGAAAAGTGATCTTTAATACTCAAAAAATAAACCGGCGCGTGTCAGATACCAGGTTGCTAAAGCCAATTGAGAATTAGATACTGAGCTGGAGCGCGCGAGTCTGTTAATGAGGAAAAAAATTCAAGTCTCGCATAGAGAGTTCTTTGCTGCTGAGTAATGAAAAATCCAGTTCTTTCTGGATGGGCGTATCGCCATGGTCATGAAAGATTTCCTCTAGTTATGAGGTTTCTAAGTTCAGGGCGTGTATCCAAGGTTGGCCCCCTCCAGATTTATCTTATGATTATCTATGACAATGTAAAGTCTCCGCATATGAAGTAAGATTCCCCCAAGAATTTCCCATGGCCTTGGGCTAGAGTTTTGGTGATGAGGATAGCTGATTGTATCGGAGCATAAAGTCGACTCATGTTACATTTCTACTGAGTTTAAGGGTCCCCTGTAATGAAAACATATCTAACCGTTAACATCTATATTGACAGACCTAATTTTAAAATGCAATGGATTCTTAGATAAAAACAGAACCCCGGCTTTCTTAAGGTCTAGCGTCGAGTGGAACAGTAAGGTAATTTCTTATGTTTAAGCCTTAAATATGTCTGCTATTTGCAGAGGTGTGTCTCCTGCAGACATACCACATCGGCGCCAGAGACCTAAGAAACATCTTTCCACATGCATGACCTCTTGCACGGCGAGTTAAGGCCGTTTACATCAGTGACAAAAATTTTATCGACATTGTATAGATTAACAAATGTTTAGTATGTAACCAACATGCAATCCACAGTAAATACCCACCTAGCATTAGTCCTTAGACGGTTTGTCTAGCATTGTGATACTCGTGACAAAGTAATGCCGAACAATAAACCTTAGTAAACAAGAACTAAGGCTACGGAAGTCCAACATGACAAGTCCAAAGAGATTCGTAATGATGGATCTAGGGCTAATTCTTTGGCCTGCATGACTGAAAGTAAGAACTGGAGCTTTCCTCAAACTCGTGAGGACCTATTAAAGAAAAGATATCCCTCATTATCAAGTTAACTGTCGATCAGTCGGACGAGGTTTTGATCAGTTGTTTTTTTCGGACCAAATGTGTTAGTGTGCTTCTGGTCTGGCAGGACCTTTACTTTCTTGCGTGTGTAGAAGGTAGGCGAAGTGATACAGACCGACCCCAGGACAGGAGAAGTTCTTTCAATTTCGCAGGAGTAGTGCATACTTTGGGGTAAAGTTATCTTTATGAAAACACTAGTTTAACCTGTGAAACCCCAGTGGTATCCTATTGTTGTGCTCTCCTCAAAATTCTTGTAAGGGAGCAAATTCCTTTTTTATTTTTTTTTTCTTTTCAGCAATTGTGCCCACTGATATGATCCGGAAATATAGACAAGTTGGCTAATCTTTACTGGCAGGAGAAGCGGGTTCGATAATCTTGAGGAAGTTTTCCTTGGTTTTAAAGAAATGGATGCGGGCTATTACGGTCCCGAGGAACTGGTGTTGGAAGATGTTTTTTGGTTTCCGGAAGACGGAGTATCCTATCTATCATAAGGTCTGTTTGAGAGCGTCTGTGAGAGCGATTGCATCATGTCTGTTAGGAATGGCGAAAGGGCTTCCTTTGAACTGATTCTGGGTTATTCCACGAATCTCTGAGGATAGTAGAGAGAGCTAGTTCTGGACCTATCTTCCATATCCAGAAGTTTAGACGACAATTTTCTGGTAGCTTAGTCTTCTAGCTCTAGTATTCGCGTCGATGAGTCAAGTTACGCGAAAGTGTGAGCCTCGCTCCATTTTTTTTTCCACATGATCAACTCTAGATACCTAGGGTTTTGATATCAGATTTGATTCAGACATCGTTTGCTATGATATCATTGTGTAAGGGACTCACGAAAGGATAATGAAGAAGACGTTTGAAGTGTAATTCTCGCATGTTTGAGGGGAATCTTTCAGCTGCCTGATAGTTCCAATCGACTTGATTCTGATTGCTGTGAAAGGACTTGATTAATTGAATAACAATTTGATCTTCCAGTGGGATGGGGCAACGGGAGAAGTAAGTTGGAAGAATGTGGGGTAAGTTTTTAGTTGGTTTGGTACGCTGGGATTTCCTGAGGCACTTTCGCTTGCCTCTTTGTGTGCGAACGGTCATATATGAGGATGCAGTTTGTAACGGTTTTCCTCTACTACTTTTTTTTTTTTCCTCCCCCTCTTTCTCCCCCTTCTCTCACTTCTTTCTCCTCTTTGTCTTTTAAGTTTCTGTTGTAAGACAGGAAGGAATGTCCTCTACTGATACGTGGGCCGTTGAGGGTGTTGTAATAGCACAGCTATATGAGAGCAGGTGAGTCTTCAATTGTTGGACTCGCGTATAAGGAGCGACGAAGCTGTGCTTATTGGGGTAGATAAGGATATGGGCACTCAGTGACAAAAATCACAAGGGTTAACAGTGAAGTAGAAGTATGGCTGTCTTGCTATGTGAATATAACACGCAGAGTATAGCCTGAATATCGAATTTTGCTGTATTAATCCCAAGATGGCTATTCACAATTGTTGAGAGGACTTGTATATAAGGAGCAGCAGAGCTGTGCTTGTTGGAGTAGACAAGAGTATGGGCATGCAGTGATAAAAATCACAAGGGTTAACAGTGAAGTAGAAGTATGACTGTCTTGCTATGTAGCTATGACTCGCAGAGTATATCCTGAGTATTGATTTCTGCTGTATTAGTCTCAAAATGCCTGCTCACAATTGCTAAGAAGGCTTTTGTATAAGGAGCAACAAAGCTGTGCTTGTTGGGGCAGAAAGGGATATGGGCATGCAGTGGCAAAAAATACAAGGGTTAACAGTGAAGTAGAAGTTTTGCTGTGGATATGACACAAAGAGTATAGCCCGAATACCAAGTCCTGTTGTGTCAGTCCTAAAATGGCTGCTCACAAGTTGTACGCGTGGAGATTACAATAGACAATTGAATAATTTTCTTACTTGTTATAATGAGAGGTCACCAGAATTGTACAGAGTTATACCGCTTCTCAGCTCGTTTCTTAGGACTTATGCAGAGGGATGCTAGTAGCTGTGAGGATAAGCGAGCAATGTAGATTGTCTCTACCACCTGGGTGTAAGAACGGAGGCGGAAACTTAGAAAATGGCCACGGCCGCGTATTATCTGATGAGAAATGGCCAGGTCTGATCTACTCCAGTGAACTTGTCCGCAGGTAGACTATGAAGTCAACGCTTCTGACTGTTAATGCCAGCGAGTGGGACCTGCGGCTGGACTATAATTGCAGGGGTTATCGTACCTGCTAGCTGCCGCAGGCGGCCGTCACTTCTATTCCGTGGACGTCCGTTAGGAGCCGCAGTTTTCAGGAGTCCCAGCCTCAGAACTGGTCGTTCTCTTTCCCCGTCTCGCTGTTGCTGGCTGCAACCTGTCTGGGATCGCGACACCGACGGGTCCGCCGAGGTATCGGGTGTCCGGAGTGCTGCTGTGCAGGATGCAGGAGGCAGCGCATAGGAAGCGGCGGGTATTCCCTTCACAGCCCGCGTAGCACAGTCGAGAGGTTACGCGCCTTAGCATCCGCCTCTGTCCTCGTTTCCGCTGAACACAACCACCGACTGCACGCAGGAATCCGGCCAAAAAACTACAAACCTTGGTGAGTGTCAGGCTGTTTACCGGCGGATTCTGTTGCTCTGCTTTTGTCTCAGTTCTCTCAGTGTCGAATTAGGGCTTAGTATTGGTGGCAGTGTTATTTTAGTTCCACCACGGAGCTCTATTCTAGTGCGACCTACTCATGCAGGTCCATGCCCAGCGGCCTCCCTTTCACACGAACTAGAGAGAGATCCATCACTCTTGCAGTGTTATTCACAACATTCTTGTGGCGCGTGAGCGCGCGCGCACTCTGCGAATATATTTTCGTATCAACATTGACGAGTCTTGCTTAGTAGCTCGCTAAAAGCTGCGGTCCCTCACTGGGACATAAGTCACCAAACAGCTAGGCAGACATAGCAGCCCGTTGACACTCCCGCGCGCCCTTCAATTTCTTACTTATTCTAAGCGTATCATTTCCAATCATAGCTCGTATACCCAAACTCAAATCATCCTTTGTCTACCTTCACACAAACAGCGGCATACATCAGCACCAGTCAGTTCCCTACGACAATGAACCGACACCCCTAACACACACGGCTTTAAGTCTATAGAGAGCACACACACAGATTGGAGAAGACACCCAATATCCACTCCTCTATTCTATTTCATGCGTGTCAGACCACATCTAACTGCACAAAAACAACACACACGAACTCAGCACAAGTCTGCGACACACGAACATGGCGTGACGAAGCTCTAGTTCCAGGATACACAAGCAATCACACACTCTAACACACTATCAGCGAGAGCGAAAGAGTAAGAGCTGTACCATCGACAAGACACATCCACACCTCACATAACAACACCAACACATGATCACAGAGATAACATGACATATAGAGAGACACAATAAAGAGAGCACTTACAACAGATAAACAAGACAGCCACCACGATTTCACATAGAACATTGAACATAAGTGTGGTCTTCACAGATATTGACCACTACTAGCAACATTTCACATCTTATATTGTAGAATTTGAGGAATATGACATGTCTATGTCATTTAATCCAAATTACTCTGTCTTATATTTGACAATGGTGGCACATGAGAGGAATGGGGTATAGGACACGCGGACGGCGACACTCTCTGAGAGTGGCTGATGGTAACCTCAATCTATGACACATGTTCAACAGAACGTGAGGCTCATAACGTTAGATTATATTACTCAAACATGTCCGGCTGGGATTTCATGACCGTGTTAGTTTCATGGTATGTATTATTTTGTATCAACAAAACACATTATATTCACATCCTATTGTGTAGATATATATAAGCACTCTCTATGCATCTGCTAGATTGACTGTTAGAGTATGTGTGACATCTCTGTACACTTTGCTGTCTGCATTGTATTCTTTGAACTTTCTTTTGTGTGATTATAATGTAGGAGTTCGATCATGTGTCTGAGAGTGAGAGACGCAATGAGAATTTCACAAAAGTAAAGCATTGTCTCAGAGTATCTTTCTGGATAGAGGTACTAGTGGTGGGGATGTGTTTTATATCTTTCTTTATTTGCATCTCTCATATATGTTCACGTAGGATGATCACGAGTGGAATCGTCCTAGTGAAGCTAGTACGGATTGAGGAGAGGGTCTCTGTATTGGGACACATTTATTTGTTATGTACACCTGGATAGTGAGAGTGAGTGAAGTCATGGTTGATGAGTGACACTCGGACTCTCTGCTTTATTCATCTTGTGATGACAGACACAGGAGATTAAATTGAAGATCACTCAAGGTAGGAGGTTTATCTGACAGAAATGCGACAGGAGTGAGACACAACTCTAGATATAGGTGTGGGTGTCAATCACAGTGTGCAGATTTTGGGACATATTGAGTACAGTCGGAGATGGGACCACAGTGTGGACACAACACTATAGAGTGGTCAGTAACCTATTTATGAGAAGATGTTGTATTAGGGTGTACTTAGGACAAGTATAGTCTAATGTTCTCTGAGAACACTTATTTTCTGACTACTTACTGTTACACAGAATGTATGTTGATTGCGTATATTAATACGTTGGATGACAACATGGGATTGGGTGTGGAATGTTAGTATTAATTTTTGGGTGATGGGGTTATGAACACAATTTGCGATCAGGAACGGTAGCGAGTGAAAGAATTGGGGCAGAGGACAGGAGGTGTATAGGAGGTGCGCACATACTTTATCACACATAGAGACTCAGAGCTCGATTAGCAGTGTGGTGTGTCTGATGTGGATTATGACGGATAATCAAAGACTATGCAGTATCTATGACTAACAATGTCGTTTGTGAGCACGATCAAGCTTGCTGACAGTATGAGCGGACACTGCATAGACTATAGAGAGACTCATCATTGGCTTCGGGTCGTTAACTGAATGGCAGAGAACGAATGTTTATATATCACAAATGATAGACATAGAGGCTGAATTGCACTTAGAGAGAGCTCAGTAACAGTCTGAGCTATGCGAGTCTTAGTAGTTCATGACAGTGACATGGTGGGATCATTGTACGACGGAGGGTCTTGGTGTGATACTCTCACATTAGTCTTTAGGTAGGAGTTTCTTGTGTGACTCTACACAGATAGAGAGGATAGGTATGAGTTGGATTGTGAGAGTGAGAGGACATACAATCAAGGGAGTGCCACCTGCGAGTGTGTAGGTGGATGGTGGGACAATTGAGTGGAGATCTTTGTCTAGATGGTGCAGAGAGCGTGATACTGGCATGGCACATTGACACGTGTAGATTATCTCTTCTCTATCCGAAAGTATGTCAACTAGGTACAAACACAGTGTTCAAGACATGGAAGAGTGATCTATAGGATGGCACACATAAGATAGATGGATCTCTATTAGGAACCAGTAGGTTGTGTGGTGTAGGGAAGGTTGTTTGGGGCAACTGGGAAGACATACATATGCACATTACGTATAGTTTCTCACGAGTGAGACACAGTATATTAGTATTTGTCAGAGTAGCAAGTGCTTACAAGATTTGACCACGTGGCGCACTCTCAGGGTCTGAAGTGAGACAGAGGAAGTGTGTGTATGGGTGGTTCTTGTGAGGGTGACACGAGGTTTGGGGATCTAGTCACTAATACATGGAGTAGGTGAAGTAGGACTAGGGTATTCTGGAGGGTAGTAATAAGTTCTGGGTTCATAGAAGCAGAGACAAGATCGTGTTGATAGTTATGGTACTCTTAGGGTGGACAGTGGGAGAGTTTGACTCATTATAGTCAGATCCACTGTCTCTCATGACGGAGACACAGTGGGGAGAAAGAGGTACATATAGATAGGACTCTTCAAGTCAATCACTCGTATCGGCGTAATATGAGAGAGAGACACACACATTACTTGGTGTAAACTGTACGAGATACTTAGTGGGCTAGCAGCTCGTGAGGACACTTGTGTGAGAGTGAGATAGACTGCAGTGAGGAACGGAGAGTTAGATCTAGATGTGTATGAGGAAGTGAGGGTGGTGAGTGAGGTGTGTTTTAGTAGTTAGTTCTGGGTAGAGACACACAAATTATATGGAGTAGCGGTGATTTGAGGGGCACGGACACAGTGCAGTGGAGAGTGACAATCAGCGATGTATGAGATTGACAAACAAACTAGTTGTGAGGTTATTAATCTTTAGCGTAGGTATACATATTGATGACTAAGAGCTCATGGAGCACGTATGTGGTACACATTTTAGGTACAGGAGCAGTGAGAGACAGTCAACTATTGTGTCTCACTGATCTTGACATTATGGGTCTACGGAGTATAGTTTAGCATTGGAGTGGACACGTTATGTGTAGTGGGAGTATGGTGTACGATATAGTAGCATATAGCATATATGTGTTGGTGTGAGCGTGTGGTGAGCAGTATGTAGCAGTGTGGTAATCTGTGTGACAATGAGGTATGAGGTATAGACGTAACAACGAGTATGGGGATGGAGCGTCGTGGACACATTGGAACATGAGGGTATGTAGTGAGGTGGTGAGATCTTAGATCTTACAGGGTGAGATACATTAGGTGTGAGAAAGATATCACACACATCGGGTTTAGAAGGCGCATTTCTGAAAGGACAACTTGTTGTAAGCAGCATGCTATACTCTGAGGATATGGTACTCAAGTGGTCAGGTGGGTCTTTGGAGTGGATAGAGTAGTGAATGATGAGAGACACGAATGCGCACGGACACCGATAAGGTGACAATCAACACATGTGTATGGAATCTCAATATGAGAACCTGAGTGTAGCTTGAAGCTAGGTAAGTGTCCACACTAATGGTAGTTTTATCTGCACTTGGGAGAACATGGAATGGGTTAATGTAAGGATGTATGGAAGATGAACATAGGAGCTATGGTCTCACTGAGTTGGAGGTCTTACTTAATAGGTCTGGCAAGACTCTAGTACATATGGTGACAGTGACATAGCATGGACTGACACATACAGGAGGATGGCACATGTTCAGATATGGTGTATAATTCACGGTAAGACGTCTTGCAGCAGGGTTAGGGTTTAGGGTGTGATATAGGTCTAGATCTGAGATATTGTTCTGATTGAGGGTTGGGTCAAGAGTGACATTAAGGCTGACATACGGTGGTGTGGGTCTATAGTGGTTCTCAGGAAGGAGGAACAGATAACAGTGGATACAGTCATGGGGGAGACTTGATTTTGGAGCTATATAAGTGTCACTTTGTGTTTCTTTGATGTGGTGTGTGTTCACTATGTGTCTAGTACTTTATATTTTGTGGCATTCAATGTTGTTGAGGAGGGAGGTGTAGTTACTCTAGAGTTATTGATACAACAGTATAGAAGGGGAGGAGGAAGATGGTTAATAGGAGTTGAGTTGGTGGATATAATGATATTAGTGAAAACAAGTTAGTTGTGTAGTGCTAAGTTAGCTATGAAACAGCGTATGAGTCTATGCACGTGGAGGTGGTCAATCAGGGGGACAGTACAGGTGAGGTGGCACAAGCGGTGAACACACAGAGATGTAATGACACATGTAGTGTGAGAACTATTATGACTAATGAGGATGGTATTAGTTATAGAATTAGATTTCTCTTAGGGTATGTTAAGGGGATATATACACGTGAACATAATCAACAATAGCTACTATACAAAACAGCTCTCGGAGCGGTAAAACATGGTAGACACGGGACAGGATTATGGACAGACAGTGACACACTTGTGGATTGTGGACACATATACATATGTCTTGACACATGATCTGGGTTGATCAGTACGAGAGTCTCTGATAACAACTAGGCTGTCTGTAGTGAGAGGTTGTGTTCTCTACTTGTCTCTGTTATAGATCAATGATCTTCTCATCACTCCATTATATTGATGTGTGGTAGAGAGAGAGTATTACTGGCTGAGGAGTGAGGTCTTTTAGATTTTTATTTTGTTTTTTATATGTATAAGAAATGGGGAAAGTATTTGAATTGTAAAATTTTTGTGATTTTGTTTTTTTGGGTTATGTGGGGGTTGAGAAGATGGGGGTTAGTAAGAAAGTGTTTGAGGGATAGGTTTGGTTAAGGATAGGTGGTTGGATAATGTTGGGAGTGGGGATGGATGAAGATGATGATGTTGGGTTGTTTTTGGGTGATTTTTGGATGTGTTTAGAATTTGGGGGTAATGTTTTTAGATGGGATGAAAGATTTTTTTGAATGTTTTATTGGATAGGGGTGTAGTGTTTTGTGTGGGGTGAGGGAGGGATGTTTGTGAGTGTATGTTTGTGGGGGGATACTAGGAGGATACTCTCTGTTGTCTTACAAATGATGCGAGAGATTGTCAGGAGTGGGTATATTAATATAGTCAGTGTGATAACAGGTGCATGTAATTTAGAGATAACACTCATGTCAGTATAGTATCTATCTCATATATTAAGTATTATAAGTGACTCTATGTGTCTCATGGACACATTGAGAAAGATGTGGACAATGTACAATTGGAAGGAGGTCTCTACACTGGAGAGAGCATGTAGAGTGTGATCAACACGCATATACTGGTAGTGTGTGGAGGTTAATGTCATCTACACATATGGATGTAGTGTATGATTGTAGATTGAGTGTTTAAGTGGTGAGGTGATGGGAGTAATGGAGAGGTGAGGAGTTATCACTTAGGTATGTTTGTTGATCCTCTCTTTCATGTGATGGTGTAGAGAGATGTGTCGTGTGCGAAGATGATCTTGTGGTGAGAGTGTGTATTATGAGGCATTTAGAGAGAGGGTTATGAACAGGTTAGGCACTACATGTGAGTGGATGTGTCAGACAGTGGATGTGCTCTAGTATACATATCTCTCACAGTAAGTGTAGGTGATGGAGATAATAGAGGTAGGTAGTTTGGGGTGTGATAGAGGATGAGACTAGATTTAGACACAACACAGTTATTATCACATCTTGACATGTCATTTACACATAATGTATCTATAGGACATCTGTGACACACATTGGACAACAGTACGACAGGACTCTGGGTCAGGACACACGAAATAGTGGACACCTTGGTGCTTGACTGTATTAGAGGATAGTGAGGTAGTTGGGGTGTGTGAGTGGAGTATCTATCTGGGTGTGTGAGATGGAGAGAAAATGGTTCATATAGAAGTACTAGTTCAGACACAACATGGTACATGACATTATAAGTGACGAGACATTGTTCAGGTGTGGGTCACATACATTATTCAATCTACATTATCTCTTTTCTACTATATCTATCTCTCTCTATCTTTTATCATGTGAGTGAGCTGAGTGTGAAAAATGTTTGAGGATGGTTTGTTTTGTGTTTGTGTTGTTTTTAATAGATGAAGAAGTTTGTATTGGTTGGTGTATAATTGTTTTGGGTTTATGGAAAGGATTTAAGATATTATTTGTATTTTTAATAATTGTGAATTTATTGAATTTATTAGGGTTTGTGTTTTTTTGTGTTTTAAAAAATTTAAAAATAGTGAGCTATTTGATTAAAACACAAGGAATCATAATTGAGAGAGCAAAACATGCATTTGGGAAGTCGTCATTTATTATAGAATTTCTTAGGCACCCATTACAAGTTTGCGAACACCCAGAAGGTGCCAAACCTTAAAGGAGTTGTCTCACTACAGGATTTCAGCCTACCTCAGTGTGTCTGGCAGCCATGATGATTTTGAATTCAGGGGCGTGCTTCTGTCTGCCTCTTCTCCCTCCCCTCTTCCCCCCTTCTTCCCCGCCTCCCCTTCCCAGCACACAGACTAGCTCACCTCCTCCGACGACGGCAGTAACTTCTATATAGCAGGGGTAGGGGTTTGCTGTACAAGTTAACCCTGTGTGTGCCTGCCTAGATATTGCTGCTCACTGCTTGATTCAGCGCACTGTGCTGCTGGTGGCCAACTCTTGCTGCTTCCTCTCCACAAGAGCAGGAGACAGCAGGGAAGGGCTGTGATCTTATAGTGTGGAGAGGTCTGAAGCTGTGGTATGCTAATTAGCAGAGCAGGGTGGGATTGGTTTCCTATTAACCTCCTGCTTTAGCACCACAAATCTCCACGGACATTCCAGCAACAAAAACAAGATACACTGTCCTCCTCATCAAACAGACACAGGGCAGCGTGAAGTGTGTTTACTAAATCACAAAGTGTCCCACTAATACAGCAGAGTCAAGGAGGGAGATGCGAACCGTTCACATGCCCCCTGATCTTTCTATTAGTATAGTCAGAGCTCCACAGAACACATAGTTGTTTATGAAGGCCCGGAAAAAGACATACGTCCATCCAGTACAAGCCCATTTATTGAAGTATTGCAAATAGTTTTAAAGTGTTGATCCAGAGGAAGGTCAAAAACCCCCATGAGGGTAGAAGCCAACTGACACTCATGTTAGGGAAAAAATTCGCTTCCGACTCCAATCTGGCAAACGGAATAAATCCCTGGATCAATGCCCCCTCCTATAATCCTAGTTCACTATAACTTAGTATATATATTACATCTAGAAATGTATCACCAGGGCCCCATCTTTTCTGAAACCTAGTCACTATAACTTGTTCTATATTACATCTAAGAAATGTTCCAGCCCTGGTTCTTACGGAATCCTAGTCACCTATAATGTGTTATGGTTATCACTCTCATCCAGAAATGCATCCAAGCCCTTCTTGAACTCCTGTTTAGTGAATGTCACCATAGACAATTTCCTCTGGCAGAAGTCGCACGATCCCGACCACTTTAAGAACAGTAAAGAATCCTTTCTATGTTTGTAGAAACTTTCTTTCCTCAAGACGTAGGAGGATGCCCCTTTTGTTCTAGTACAGTTTCTGGGTTATAAATAAATCTTTTACGAGAACTCTATAGTATTGCCTTAATAAATTAAAACATATTTATATAAGTCCCTACCGAATTCGTCTTATTCTCTGAAACAAAATAACCCTAACCTTGCAAATCTTTCTGGATATTGCATTAGCCACCTCAGGCCTTTAATTATTTTTGTTGCCGCCTTGTGTACCTGTTTCAAGCTCTACAATGTCTTTCCATGTGCACTATGCCCCAAACTGTAAACACAATGATTCCATGTGTGGTGTCTAACCAGATGACTTGTATAGTGGGAGAAATAATGTTCCATCTGTGCATCTATGCCCCCTTTTAAAACAGCCCATGATCCTATTAGCCTTTGGCAGCTGCTGCCCGACACTGGCTGCTACAGTTAAGTTTTACTGTCCACATAGATTCGCCCAATGTCCTTCTCCATTCACTTTTACCCAGTGTTTTTTTTTTTCCATTTAAACATGTAATCATTTGGGAAATGGATTTCGTCCATCCCCATGTGCATAAACTTGCATTTATCAGTGTTAAACCCAACTGACTGCCAATTGTCTCTGGCCCAGGTCTCCAACCTATCCAGATCCCTTTGTAATAACACATTATCCTACCCATTGTGTGGATTCCTTTACTGAGCATAGTATCATCTGCCAAGATCGATAACTAACTGTGCAATTCCCTGTTAATGACCATTATTGAAAATATTAAAGAGATAGGGCCCAATACTGAGGCCCTGTGGGACCCTGCCACTAGTAACCAGGGATCCAGTCTGAGTATGGCACCATTAATTACAAACAGCTGATGTTTTCTATCAGTTGAGCCAGTTGCTTAATATCACTTGCACACATTTTCCCCCAGTCCAAGCCATTCTCATATTTACTTACCAAACCTTTTAGATGAAACAGTATCAAAAAGCTTTAGAAAAAACCAATATAAGACATTCCAGTGGCTCACCGCCGATCAGTCCAGGAACTAACTCCTCATAGAAGCTGGTGAGTTTAGTGTGACAGGACCGATCCTTCATAAACCCATAGATGGAACGGCGTTTATACATTTATTGTTCAGGGAGATACTCTCGGATAGCATCCTCTTAGAAAACCTTGCAAACAATTTTTACCCACAGACAGAGGTTAAGCTTACGGCCTATAGTTTCCAATGATCACTTTTTGACCCCTTTTTGAATATTGGCACCCCCAAATTGCTATGGCGCCAATCCATTTGGACATAACCCAGTTATTACACAGGTCCATAAAATTTAAAGAATAGGGGCCTATCTAACACATTACTTAACTCCCTTAGGACACGACGGTTTATACCGTCAGGGCCTGGGGATTTGTCCTATTTATAATTCTTCCAAGGCGGATGTCCTGCACTTCTTCCCTGGGTTATGACAAGAAACAATTAAGTTGGAATTACACCTCCGTCCCTTTGCTCTTGCAACAGAACGCTCATCCCCTCCTCGGTAAAATACAGTGGAGAAAGAAACTGTTTAAAATGTTTGGAGCTTTTTGTCTCATCGCGCCTCTATAGTCTCCCTCCCTCTTACTATTTAAAGGCCAACATTTTCTTTTTTAATCTTTGTTACTATTTATATAGTTTTAAAAAAAAAATTTGGGGTTAGTTATTACTTTCTATTGCATTACGTCATTCTGACCTCCAGCTTTGCTGTCCTTATCGTTATATTTACACACTTTATTTTCTTCCATATATCTTCTTAGATCTTCTTATCGCCTATTCACTGCCCTCCTGATTTTTTAGTACTGAAATTGCTTTCTGGTTTTTTTGCCTCGGTTTACATCACTGTTGATCACATTGGGTTTTTTGCGTTTCTAATTTATTTTTTTACCATAAGTGGTATTGTACCTCTCACAGTGGTCTCCTAAGATGTTTTTCAAAAGATCTCCGCCTCCCCATTTATTATTTTGTCTGCTATTTTTAAACAAAAAACCCCTTGTTCCCAGTCAAGTACAGTTTATTGCCTTCTCTAAGCAGGGTACAAATGGAGCCTTCCTCAAATTCAGTGTTTTTGTGGCTCCATGACAAAAAGCTCTATTGAAAGATAAATGTAAGTTTATTATATTATGTGTCACTATTCCCTATGGTGCCCGCCTCACCTGGAACCTTTTTTGACACTGTCAGTCTATTAGTCCAATATTAGAGTTCTAGAAAGTGGCTTTTCCTCTAGTCAGGGGGGGGGTTTCCTTACACCATGTTGGGAAAGGTAATTATTCTTTAAGTTATAGACAAAAAACCTGTTCCTTTTGTGAGAGCTACAGGTTTCATATTCCCAGTTTATGTAATTCTGATTAGATGCTTCATCTATTGCCCTGAGGATCATATCTTCTAGTGGGTTCTGTTATATTTGGAGGCCTAATAGCAGACTCCTATTAGTAATTAATTATTACTGTTTACTACCCCCTAAAGTATATTTACTCCATAATGAGCTCCACCTGTTCACGATACACTACTCTTACCTATATCAATTCCCGCAGAGTAGGCTCATACAGATTTTACATATGAGACAACACCTCCTCCCCCATTTTCCGGTGTTAACGGTCACTTCTAAAAAAGACTTAACCCTGCAAGTAAACCGCCCGGGTATGTAGCTCTCGTCCAGCCATGTCTCCAGTTATCCCACATGTCGAAATTTTTCTTCTGCAATTAATACTCTAATGTTCATTTATTTTTGTTTAGTCAGTACTCCTGGCATTGTACAGCATGCAATTTAGAGATTTTCCAGTTTTTAATTCCTTTCCTCCCTGTTCTTTTTAACTATTTCATACCTTCCCTCCACACCACCTCCCTGATTTATTCTTAATTCCCACTCTCTACTTCACTATCTTGCACACCTAAATATGTGTAGTTTTCCCATCCCCCCCCATCCCCTAATTTGAAAATATCCTCCAACATCCTAGCCATTTTTTCCCCCAATACAGCTGCAACCCTCCCCCCCCCCCCCCATTTAGGTGCAGGCCTCCGGACCCTAGCAATAGAGCCTGTAGCCAAGACAGAAATGTCAGCCCAGTTCTCTCCAAATAACCCAAATCCCTCTTTCCTACACCAATTTTTGAGCCACTTATTCACCTCTCTAATCACCTCTCCTTCCTCTCGTGGTTTGGCCCGTGGAATCAGGTAAAATTTCTGAAAATAATTACCCTGGAGGTCCTTGCCTTGAGCTTTTGTCCTAAGTCCCTGGAAATCAAATTTTAAGGACACTCCACCTACCTCTAACTTGTTCATTGGTGCCCAATGTGGACCATGACAGCTTGGGATTCTCACCAGCCCCACCCAGCAATGTCAGCCCGATCCGCGATATGTCGAACCCGGTCCCAGGTAAAAAACATAACTGTACGACCGATCCTTGTCATTGTGGTCAGAATTGCCCTGTACTGTGCCCTTATAATGGAGTCCCCCCAACTACAATACCCAATCTTACTGGAGCAGACAGTGGGTAGTGTCTTGTCTGCCAGCAATGCTAATTTTCTGACCGACAACCCCTCACGTCCGCCAATCTACTTGTCAAATTTGTTGGGGTGTGCCAGTTCAGGACTGATCCTCCCTAACACTCTACCCTCTACCTCCTTCTTTCCTTACTGTTACCCAGCTAGCTGCCTCATGTTCCTGCACCTCCATGCTACCAACCCTCACCCAGCATCAACACCATGCGAGTATTGCTCAGTGAGCTGTAAACTCCTTCCAAGTTGGCAATGTGATCTCAGTGTTTGCCACTTGCTCATTTAAATACCAGGAAACCGGGTCTCTAAATTGCAGTGTCACACATCATGCACAGCCGTATGCCCCTCGAAAAACTGTTGCTCAAGGATGGCATACATTGTACAGGTTTTGCACAGGACAGCATTGTCCAAACATGGAACTCATGGGGATGTTACCGGGAAACAAAAAAAAAAAAAAAATAAAAAAATAATAACAAATAAGAATTAATCCTGTATAATATTTCCCTTTTCTAAATAGCCCCAAATTTAAAAGTCCCCCCAATAATCAAGTCCACACAACTTAAGCAAAAAGACACTTAAAACAAAACAGACAAAAAAAACAAAAAAATACCACTTCGCGAGACGCTCAGAATACTTCGCTTATATTACCATCTTATCATATAACCCTTTGTCCACAGCAACACTCCTCATCCATGATTATCAGTACACACTTTACTGCTGTAACATCCTACAGACACAGATCAGCCTACCTGCTGCTCTCCCTCAATCTGAGTACGAAGTGAGCAGGAGGGAGCAGGCACACACATTGATAATCCATGCCGCACAGCTAACAGACACAGATGCCAGAGTAGAGCCCTCTCTCCCTCTCCCCCTACAGAATCATCACAAGTGCCGCTCATACTGTGCAGGAGGGGCTCTGTGCTCATACCTGTATGTGAGAAGCTGATTATTCAACAGCACTGGCAGGCCAGTAGAGAGTAAAAAATCCACAGTTTCAGTGGCTATAGTGATGTGATGAAGCTATGCACACCTACTACCATGGATAGACTCAAAATCAGTAGGACACTTTGTGAATGAACACTATATATGCAAAGCTAGCCCTTTTTTTTTAAAGATCTTTTAATTTAAAAGCCCAATCAGTTAAGGCGAGGACCAACCCCTTTAATTAAAACCCCTAAAAAAGACCTAATTTTGGAAACTACACCCCTTAAGGAATATATCCAGGGGTGCAATGAGTACATTGAACCCACAGATGTTTCCCAAATTTTTTAAGCATTTAGCCGTGACAAAGAAAAATCTAATTTTTTTACCTATAATATGCAGTTTCATAATGCAGTTTCAGATCATCAGATGAACAAAAGCTTTTAAGGGGATTGTCTCACTAATGCAGATCATAGTTGAAAATGTGGGACTCAAAAAAATCTAAGGATGTACGTCTTGTTACTATTGGCAAAGTGCACGGTTTTAGAGAACGGGCCTGGTTTACAACATGTGGCTTAGCAACGGGTGGTTTTGAGTTTACTGCTTCAGGGAAGCATTCCTTGTCCTGGCCCATGTTGGTGCACATCAAAGGGCAATGCAGTTATAGAAGGTGCGTGCAGGGATGTGGTGTTATTTGGCAGGCAAGGCTGAGAAGCAGTGAGAGGACATGCTGGGGGTTGTGTTATAGTATCCTCTTCACTGCTTCTCCTCCTTGCCTTGCCAATACACACATCCCTGCCCCTCCTCTTAACTGCCTTTCCTTGTCATGTGGTCACTACCTGGGCAGGACATAAATTTCGATTCCCCAAACCCAGAAACAAACACCGTTGCTAGAGCACATTTAAACCAGCCCGTTCTCTAAAACCGTAGCACTTAGCCAATATAACCAAGGACGTACATCCTTAGATTTTTGGTCCCCACATTTTCAACTATAATCTTCGTAGTGAGACAACCCCGTTAATTTTTAAAATAAATCCTGGAAAAAAAGCACCCAGAAATGTGTTACAAAAGTACACCAAAAACCTATATATGGGTGGACACGGCGGGTTGGGCGCCTGGCAGGGTGTACATGGCTTTTGGAATGCAGATTTTAGTGGATGCCCAGTCACATTTGAAAGCCCCCGAAGTACCAGAACAGGTGAAACCTTCCAGAAGTGATGCCATTATGGATTCAAACAACCCTCCAGCGTAAATTCCATTAGGTGAGAGTTGTGCATTTAGAGGACCTACAGATGTTCCACGGTTCTCTTGGAAATAAAAAAAAAATTAAAAAAATTAAAAAAAAACAGCAATTCCCCCCTTGTTTTTTGGTTTTTATTTTTATAGCATTTGCCATGCAGTAAAAAGGACATGGAAAATTAACTATGCTGGTCAGTACAATACTACTTTTACACAACAGAAGTACTTTTGTAAAAAATTGTGTTTTTATTTGGTCATATTCTGACAAACATAACTTTTTTATTTTTCGGTATATGGAGCCGATTGCGGGCTTGTTTTTAGCGGGATGAATTTACATTTTCATTGGGACCATTTTGGGGTTCATATAAAAAATACTTTTTTAGCAACGATTTTGGGAGGTAGGATGAACAAAATACAGCAAGGTTGATACGATTACAGCGATACCACATTTAAAGTTTATCATCTTTCACAGCTTTTACACAATAAAAACACAGATTTAACCCCTTCCCGACATTGGACGTACCCAGACGGTAAGGTGTTCCCGCAAATGGACGTATGGGTACGTTCAGAACTGCAAAAATTACCACGTCTATAAGAAATACAGACCTTTAAATATTGAAAGGCATAGGATATGGTTTACTTTGATATGAAGGCATTTCATTTGTGGGAATATACTGTATATTGGTTTCTTTTTTTTTCCAAAATGTTTTTATTAAGTTTTTCAATTCTAAACCAAACATTCCAACAAGGAATCTGGGAGGGGAGGGGACGGACGAGGGATACGGGTGGGAGAGGAGGCGGAGGGAGGAATAGAGGCAGGGATAGGGGGGTGAGTTTGCCTACAGTCCATATTGGTTATAAGTCATAGAAAAGCACGGAACAAACAGAATCCAGATATGAGTAGTTAGGTCACATTACCAGCACCAGTGCTGGGGATAAGTCCTCAGGTGATGATCCTAGCTAGAAGCAATGACATTTATAGCAAGAATTGTCCATCTTATTTTAGGATCCAAGGACAGTGTTCAAAGAGATAATTCTAGGAAAGAGTAAAGCTCTCAGTCAAGGAGGAACTTAGTCCAAATAGGTAGTTATAGATCTCCATACATGGATATATTGTTGTTGCTTGTTTCACAGGTTATTATAGCATTGTTTGCAATTTCTTTGTTGGTTGCTGTGTTTTTCCTAGAGTGTGTTTGTAAAGGTGCTAAATGCTTTGGATGGTATAATGTTTTCCCTGTTGTTGATTTACCCCTATTGTTGATTTTGTAACCTTGTGTTGGGCATTATTTTAATGTGATTTTTACCCATTTTATTCTGGATAATATATAATCTTTTTACAAAAATATTTAAGTTGGTGTGCTTTCTTTGCGGACCATCCCCTTAGTATTTACTGTAGGTGAGAATATTGTTGTTGTTCAAGGTTATTATTCTTAAATATTAATAACTAGTATTTCTTACATGTCTATAGATGTGGTGATTCAGGTAAAATGGCTGCTGTATCTGACAGTAGAACATTCCCCCCTCCCCCTCCCGATTCTTACGGTGCAGTGATGCCCCCACGCATTAGCAATCACCTGTTCAAATTTTAATAGCCAATCGCAGCCATTTACAATTAAAATCCCTGACATGGCAGATAAGTTAGGAATCGAATTTATTGCTTAAATATGTCGGCAATTTTTTTTTTTACTTATTAAGATCACAGATCCTACATTCCATATTCGTTTCCTCCTTGCCGTTTTTAGAATTCCCGATTGTAGATGTTTGCAATGTCGGCCCATCTATATAATGATTGGTAGTGGGAAGACATTCTTGCTTGCACTGCTGTTAAAGCAGTCAGAGAGATACTCTACAGCAGCTTCATGCCCATAGGATTCTTAAGACAGTTTCTGTCCCATAGATGTCTTAATTACATGTTTCTATGCGCTGTTGCTGAGGAGAAAGTTGGATGACCCGTTTCAAGTGAAAAAAAACACTTGGGAGAGAGATGTAGGACACATAACGGATGACCAGTGGGCTGTAGCCTTAGAGACCCCTAAGCTGGTGTCCCCAAAGTACGGAGAGTACAAAGTAACCCAACTATATATACTACACCGAGCGTACTATACCACCACTAGATTATATAAATTCAAGCCAGAGATTCCTGATGTCTGTTCAAAATGTTTTTCGGTGCTGGGCACCTTTTTTCACCTATTGTGGGCTTGCCCTAAAATCCAGGGTTTCTGGCAACAAATCCTCAGGTTTTTAAATGATAAAATGGGCTGCCCTGTACCAGATGACCTAAGACCATATTTATTATACTTGGACCCTGAAAAATCTGCATCCTCGGTGATACGTACTTGCCTCACTGAACTTTTGTTTATTGCTAGGAAAACTATCGCTCAATACTGGCTATACTCTTATACCCCCTCGGTCCAGGATTGGATAAATTCTGTAAATGCTACTCTCCCATTTAAAAAAGTATATTTACTTGCATCGCGGGTGCCCTGATAAATTTGTTAAGATTTGGCAGGACTGGATTAACTCCACACATACCGCCTTGGCAATTCCCTGTGTAACTTAATGTGCCCAATGTTTTTTTTCCCTTTGCGTTTGTAGGTAGCCACGGGCTGTGCTCCCAACTCATCCACGGCAGGGAAGCTGGTCTTACCCTGGGATTGTCCTTCTGTAGCCTCTATAATCTACCGTCGGGTTATATCACTATGTATGAGTTACCCACTAAGATAATGAGGAATGCACACTCACACAGTCTAGTTTTCTAATTTTAGTTTTATTTTATGGTTGGTTTGTTATGCCAGTCAAGTTTACTCTTTATCCTGTTATAAGTCTATGCTGTGAAATTGTGACTATTTTACATTCTGCAGAGTCATTGTACATATTCCTTGCTATGGACATGCTATTGTGACATATTTTAGTATCAAACTTTACTCTTTGCATTTTTTTTCTATAGGTTTCTTTGTACAAATGATGCAACTCTTGTTTATCTTTCAATAAACTTGATTTTGTTTAAAAAAAAATATCCACACTTTAAGGTCTCTTTGAAAAGATCATTGGATGATCATGTGCATTATGAGGTATTAACTACAAATTTGTCAGAGAGGTTGTTGAAAATCCTACTATACTGGTGTGCCATTATGTGGTGAAAGTAGTCGAGTATCTTTTGGCGCATAATTATTTTATTTCCACTTTCGAGGTGGTTCAATGTGAGCTTGTTTTTCTTTTTTGTATCTCTTTTTGTTTTTGTTATAATGTAAAAGATCTTGCATTTGTTACTCGAGTGGTCACTGGGTTTTACTTCCAGTGACCTTTACCTATACGACAAAAAACATCGCTCTCTTAGGACAAACCCGATGAAGTGTTTGTAACATGAAATGTGTTGTTTGTTTGAAATAAAAAACCTGTTTTATCCATGTAATGAGACCTGCGCTTTGACTCTGGAACACGCTGATCTGATTAACAGTTCTGATCAGATCATTGGAGACCTATCGGTGATCCACTAATTTCTTTGTCTTCTGATAACTAACTCACTCCATGTGGAACGCGGAGTGGAGGACATGAGAAGTCAGCAACTGTCAGAAGCTGAACCGTCGACTAAGGACCAGGGGCGAGTTGTGCCGACCTGATGCACAACTTTAAGAGGCGAGCATACTGTGAATATATTTTGCTTCATTATGTTAAAAGGAAAACAAAAACGTATTGCACTAGCGATCGCTCGTCTTCTTTCTTTTTTGCTTGTTTCATATGAATTATATTACACATACGAACATCAGCATAATAGTATTACTTACGTAGATGTTACTTTAATAGAGGGGATTGATTCTAATGTTTCAAAAATACCATATAGGAAATTAATGACGAGGAATACAACATTGCTAGCCAATTCATGTCAACCTAAACAAGTTATCGGAAACATTCGCTTTGGCGAACTTGTCCGTATGAGGACAAACTGTACTTATAACAACAAATAAATACAAGTAGAACAGGACACGTGATTGAATCACCTAGATACTCGGACAGTACTTTATCATCCGCTAAAAAAAAAACACAATAAAATTGAGATACAAAAGTTGTTGATAACAATAGTAGACTTGATAAAAAGAATTCTATATCCACCAAAAATATTTTCTTTTCCACGTATAGCCCCCAATTTAATCAAATTACCTCTAGAGTAAAAAAAAAAAATCTAGCATTATAACATGTATCCAGAAATACGCAACAATTGTTACAAACAGATCTACAATTTATCTCTAAAAGAGCGTCAACCATAGGATTGTATTTATGACCTGGCTTATTTGACAGTACTTTGGCCAATAAAAAAATCATGGCTAAATTTCAAAGGTTTCTACAAGTGTGGACACAAAAATGCACTGCTTGTCAGTATGTTAAACATACTGATCAATTTACTTCTTTCACAAATGGCAAGAGTTTTCAGGTGAAAATCTATATTAATTGCAAAAGTAAATATGTGATATATATGATAAACTGTAATATTTGTAAGATCCAGTATGTAGAATGCACTACATGTCCCCTGAATATATGCATCTGCAGACACCAGACAGTTGCCATTAGATCTGAAGCTGTAAAATCAGCAGCAGTGTTCCATCATTTTCTAGAAATACATGCAGGTGACATTAGTGGTCTTTCATTTACAGGAATAGAAAAGGTTACTAAGTCTAAGATAGGGTGAGCGGACTTACAATACGCTTGGTCAAGAAAAAGTATGACCACATATGAGTTATTGCCACACTCCGGGGAAATTGGGCAACAAGTTTTGGGGTTCTTTTTGTCTTGCATTCCTTGTGAAAATGAAATGTTTTGGACTAATTGTGCATTTCTTTGGATAAATTGTAATTTTTCAGTTTACAAACCAATCTTATAAAATTTTGTTTAAAGCCTGTGGGGCCAAACTGCATAACCTATAGATGAATTTATTGAAGGATGTAGTTTCCAAAATGTAGTCACTTTTGGGGTATTTCCTCTGTTCTGGTAATGAGAGGGCTCTGCTAATGCAACATAAGGTCCGCCAACCATTCCAGCATATACTGCACTCCAAAATCCAAACAGCAGTCCTTTAATTCTGACAAACACCTGTGGGGTTAATATGCTCACTACACCCCTCGATGAGTTCCTTTGCGGGTATAGCTTCTATGATAATGTTTTTAGTACCTTCAGGTATCAGTAAACCTGATGTGGTGCCTACAAAATATTGTAATAAAACGGTACCTCCAAAATCCAGTAGGTGCTCCTTCTATTTTGAGGCCTGTGGTTGAATCAAATAACATACTAGGGCTACATTTGATATATTTATAAAAACAGGAAAGGAAACGGTTAATGAGTTGTGATTCTCTGTTAACATATACTTAATTCCATACAACACTGAACTAAAGTAGAAAGTCTTAGAGATTTTCAAAGTGCTGTTTTAAATACCTTGAACAGTCTTAAATTATAGGCCCCTCAATTCCACAACTCAACTGAAATGGTCTTTAAAAATTTGGAATTTTCTCAAAAATTTTAAACATTGCTATCAAACTTGTAAACCTCTTAACTTCCTATAAAGTTTAGTTATAATAGTTATACATTTCTGTGTGGTAGAACTGTCTTGTACCAACTTTTTGAACTTTAAAATGGAAAATTTTTTAAAAAATTTTAAAACCCATTTTGATATTCTCACAAAAAAAAAGGGTTGTATGGACTAAATTTTTTAAACTTAAACACAGTGTGTCACAAAAAAAATTTTCTAAAACTAAAAAATAGCTGCGCAGAAAAAGGGGAAAAAACATGTTTTGAATCGTCATAACTTTTTTATTTTTCTACAGGATGAGTTGACGTTCTTATTAGTACTATTATGTGGGGGTGGAGGAATTACTTTTTCATCGCCTTTAAATAAGTTTTCTTTGGAGGCCGGATGAAATTAAATATTGCAATTCTGGTAGCGGTCTTTATATATATATTTTTTTTTTACAGCACACACCTTACATTTTAAATGACATGTTCGTTTTCTCTGTGGTGTGATACGATTACAGTGATGTACAATTTATATTTTTTTATGTTGTAGCACATCAAAAAAAAAAAAAAAAAAAGGATTTTTATTGTATATAAAAATGTTTATGAATCATATTCCGACAAACCCCAAAATTTTTTTTTTCCTTTAAAAAGGGTGGATATTTGTGTTTGTTTTACTTATTTTCTTTTTTTGTTTTATCTTAAAGGGGTTTTGCCACCAAGTAATGTTGACGTGGAAACCCCCAAATGGGGATTTTTTCCCTTTTCTAAATATAGCGATTACAAAAAAAAAAAAACTCAGAGCTACAGCATTTTTTCAAACCCCCTTTTACCTCAAAGCTTCCCTAGACCGACCCAGGAGTGACAGGGGCTTTGGGGAAACACTTCTTATTGATGAAGGGAAAAGGAATGAGCTTTTAGGAACGGTAGAAAGTGCGTCTGGCTGTGTCTGCTGTATTGAGAAACCCCTCTTTTCTGTTATTATTTCACTTAAGTTTTGAGACGCTCCTTTGGTTCCTCACTTCTCACCACCCCCCTCCCTCTCTCCTCTACAGTTCATGATCGCATGATTTTTTTTATATCCCCGCTCCCCCGCTGATAAGGCTAGGTAACGGATCTTGGCAAATCCCCTTTAAACTATTTTACAGCTGTTTCCATATTCCAATCCTGCAGGTGCTGCCTGTGAGCCCATATGATCTCCTGGATGTATGGGTACATTCAATTGCGCAAACACCTTCCTACATTAGACGTACCCATATGTCCAATGTCGGGAAGGGGTTAATCACAAAAAAAAATTAGGAAATAGCAGCAACACCATAACTCAGTAAAGGATCATTAAGATTGGTAGAACATAAAAATTAACAAACCTGGTCTTTTCGTAGTTTGAGTTAACACCTGCAAATGACTGACTTCTAGTAATTGAAGACAATGAGACCCTTGAAGATTGCACGGAGAGGGACATGGTGGAATGGGCCTTGTGTGCGCTCCCTAAAAGAAAGAAAATAAAAGTAAAAATAACCGTTTTTACAACAATATTAATATGGAAGAGATACTACAGTTTGGGTCATCATACATTTTAGACAAACGGCAGTTGAAGCTTCCAGCAGGATCAAGCAACCATCTTAATTTAGTATGTGGATGTGTCAACTCTCTTCAGATGTAGGAAGAGCTGTATTGAGTATGTTGGATTTCAGCATGCCCAATCTGTGTTCTCAAGGAAGAGAAGCCATTGCCAGAAGCTTCTGGCTGAGGCTTATTTACTTTCCCCCCATCAAGGACACATGCATTCTTGGTGGAGCCCAACATGTATACAAGAAACACAAGAGAGGGCTACATACCATATTAAAAGTAAAATTTTATTAAAGGGGTTTTGCCAAGATCTAATGTTGACGTGGGATCCTCCAAAATGGATATGTAAAGGGGTTGTATCATTTAATTAAATGGGACAGTGAAAAAAAGCAACTTTGCAATTGGATGTCATTAGCAAAGCTGTCTTGTTTTCACTGTCTCCCTTATCTTCTGTTTCTGTAAACACAGTTCCCCAGTGCCGGTCGGATTCCTCCTCTTTTTCCTTTTTTCATTTCATTGGTGCCGGCTTTAACTAAATTTACTTCGTCTGGCCCCCGGTCGATTCAGGGAGCGAGCATTCTGCCTCTCTCACTCAAAGTAAGGGACCAGCACAATTTCCTCTGCACAGCCAGCAGAGACACAGAGGCATGAACCTGCTTCCTACAATCAGAAAACAGCAGAATTGTGCTTTCGGTGCCTAATGCAAAACATGGGACAGGCATTAGGCAGCCTCTCTCACTCAAAGTAAGGGACCGACAGAAATTTCACTCTGCACAGCCATAAGAAACCAACACAATAATACTGCAGGGCTTCTATAATCAGAAAACAGCAGAATTGTGCCTCGATGTCTAAATGCTCCTGTGTGTAAACATAGCAGGGAGAAACTGTGCGCTCAGCAGGGAGTTTGTAGACGACTGGAGTCAACTGTAACAAACCTCCAGCTGTGAGAGGAGAAGAGATCAGTGCTCTGAGTTCATAGAAGATTGTTCATAGAAGATTGTCTAGACTGAATGCAAGCCTGTGGTATGTAAACAGCTCTTCCAAAATAAGACTGCATTGGGAGAACAACACAGTGACATGTGGAATCAGGAGGGTGGGGGGGGGGGGAGGGAAATCGGGAGCGAGCATGTATAGTGAAGAGGGGGATTACATAATCCCCCATCAGTTAAGAAACACCCAGCTGGGAAGTGAAGAAACGTCGCTGAATTTGTAGAGCTGAGAAGCTGAGAGCACAATGAAACACACGAACTGAAGAAGCGATACATCCCCTTTAATCACTTTTCTAAATAGGTCATCAAAAAAAGTGAAGCCTGAGATCTACAGCCTGACTTACATGTCCTTGGCTTCCTGACAGTTTACTTTAGACACCAGGAGCTGATCTGGCCGGGACTTGCGTGTTTGCACTTCTTATCTGATGGCAGGGAACATGAACTAGCTTTGCAGGGACTGGGGGAAAAATTCTGTGTCTTTTTGTATAGAGAATCCCCTGTTGCAATGTAATTTATATTTAGTAAACTTTAAGAGCTTCCGGCTCTGTTTAGCCCCCCTCCCTCTCACCCTGCAGCGTTTGTGAAGGAAATTTAAAAAAATGCCCGCTGAGCCCTTTTCTTCTCTCCTGAGCACAGAAGAGGGAGAAATAAAAAAGGCATATAGCTTGTGCACAATACCAGTTCTGCTCTGTGGATTAGCAAAACAATGTTTGCTCATGTACAGAGACTGAATATCAGGAGCGTGCATGGGAGGTGGAGTGATGACATCACAGAGGAGGTACTTGTTTTTTTAAACACAGAATCACAACGTCCCTTTTTCAAGCCTCAAGAGGGGAGTATCAGCCTGTTAGGTAAGAAACTCACTTCTTGGCAAAACCCCTTTAAAGGACAAAAAATAATAAAAATAATAAAAGGACTGGGTGGACTACAATACACAGAAAGATTGGCAAGATTAGGGTTATTTAGTTTAGAGAAAAGAAGGCTTCGGGGGGACATAATAAATATGTTTAAATACATCAAAGGTCAATATAGAGATCTCTCCCAAGATTTATTTATACACAGGGCTGTATCTAGAACAAGGGGGCATCCTTTACGTCTTGAGGAACAAAAGTTTCTACATAAACATAGAAAGGGATTCTTTACTGTAAGAGCAGTGAGACTATGGAATTCTCTGCCAGAGGGACTGGTCATGGTGAATTCAATAACCGAGTTCAAAAAGGGTTTGGATGCATTTCTGGAGCGTAATAATATAACAAGTTATAGTGACTAGGATTCAGGAGAGGGGTCATTGATCCAGGGATTTTTCTGATTGCCAGATTGGAGTCAGGAAGGAATTTTTCCCTAAAATGAGGACAATTGGCTTCTACCTCATTGGGGGTTTTTGCCTTCCTCTGGATCAACACCTTAGCACAACAGGCTGAACAAGATGGACGACTTGTCTTTTTTTAGCCTTACAAACTATGAAACTATGAAAAATATTAATAAAAAAATAACACAAGAAAATAGAAAAGACAATGTCAACAAAACAAATGGTGCAACATGTGGATAAGGTATACAAAAAGCTGGGCTCCCTCCAATTTAAAAGGCATTATATAGTATCAAAAGTTTCTTTAGAATAAAGTATTACAAAAGCCATCAGTAAAAAAGGAGGGGATATATTATATAGTCAAGAAACCCCATATAGATCTATTCGTACCCATAGTAAAGCATGCTCCCCAGGAGTGACACCAAACGCCCTAACGCACGTTTCACAACTGCTTCATCAGGGGGTGACACACCCTTATAAATTAGAGGGAGCCAAGCTTTTTGTATACCTTATCCACATGCTGTTGCACCATTTGTTTTGTTGACATAGTCTTTTCTTTTTTCTTATGTTATTTTTTGATTAATATTTTTGTCCTTAATAAAATTTTACTTTTAATATGGTATGTAGCCCTCTCTGTTGTGTTTCTTGTATTGTATATTTTTGAGTGGTAACCATATATCTTGATTTATGATTTTTGGAGGTGTTGTGTACCCTCACAATAACACCTAGCCAATGCAGTCCCTACGAGCTATTTTTTCTTTGCTAATGTATATATGTATGCAGGCCACAGCTAAAACAGCTGTTGGCCAAGCGAGTGTACAAATAACTACCATATAAGGTACATAAGCAGCTTTAGAGGGAATGTATTGCCAGTATCTAAAGCCAAATACATATTCTTTTCTTCTTAGTGGTTTTTATTTTTTCATGGTAGCTTTTTTACTTCCGTTTTCTGTATAACATGGGAGCAGCTATCTTTCCTGAGCTGATTTTAAAGGGGGGTTTTCTCATTTCAAAGATCATAGTTCAACAGGTGGGGATGAAAAATCTAAGCTTGTAGGCCCTTGGTTACCATAAGCAAAGTGCTATGGTTTAAGAGAATGGGCCGTTTGTTTAATTCTTGGAAGTGAGAGAAGGCTTGGGTCGGGTTACGCCCAGGTCCTGCCCCTAGCCGTATTTGGGAACGCGCATCAGAAGGAGTAGCAGGGGAGAGGCTGTATATGGGAGGGAGCAGGGACATGTGTGCACGGACATGAGTTACGCCCAGGTTCTGCCCCCGATCGTATTCGGGAACATGCGTGAGACGGAGTAGTTGAGGACGGGAGCGCGCAGGTACATGTGTGAACGGGGATAAGAGAGAGATAGAGAGAATGAATATATATGAGTCGAGGTGTGTGGTGTTTGCTGCGCTCACTGACAGCAATCAGTCGACGTGTGCGGTGCGGGGTTTGCTGCGTTCACTGACAGCAATCAGTCGACGTATGTGGTGTGGGGTTTGCTGCGTTCATTGACAGCAATCAGTCGACGTGTGCGGCTCGGGGTTTGCTGCGTTCATCGATAGCGAATAGTGGTCCTGCAGCAGAGAGAGAGAGAGATCTTGTGCAGTCCCATGTAAACACAAAAAGATAAAGTGTATAGATTTGTTCGGCAGATCTGTAGAGGTCAGAGGTGTAATAATCTGCAGGATATATCTCTCCCCTCCCCCTTGTTCACACAGAATGAATTCTCACATGCACACTTTGGGGCGTGTCTGCAGAGAGAGAAGATACTCCCTGCTGGGAGAGGAAACATGCCCCTCCATTTCATAAGCTCTCCTTAGCAACCAGTATAAACGGCAGCCAAATGATGAAACCCCTTTAACAGCACGTAAAGATACGCTATACTGCAGCTTCGTGGACAGAGGAGCCTGTAAACAGGAACAGACCCATTGACTTCTATATGAGAGTTTTCTAGACACGCTTTGTGTCCATGGAAAAAAGTCACTGTGAAGGGAGGGTGAGATGTAGAGCTCAAAATCTATGTTCTATGAATATCTATGGTTTGATTTCTTTGCCTGATTGAATGGGTTGTTACCAACATCTGGTGAAAACTGCACGTCAATAGCACCTTTACAAATATATTTATTTTTTTATATTTCTATAGATCGATAAAGAAATAAAGACAGATCTGTAGATTACAATTATATAGGTAATGCAGAAGGGTGTACCACAGTGTCTAAGACAGGAAGTGATAGCAGCAATAACATGGCAGCTACAGAACCCTTCATTAAGCTTCCAGCTGCCACAGCAACAGATTGGCACCCCACAATCGCTGCAGTGTATAAAGGGTTAAAAAGTGGGGATTAGAGACGGCTTTGGTCCCTGCTGTTAGTGGCAGGTGTCACCTGTAATTAACAGCCAGCACTCGCCGTGTATGGAGTGGGTGAAGCCCACTCAATACATGCTTATCGATATTATGACATAAGTTTACGTCAAATGTTTGTAAGGGGTTAATAAAACCTTGATCTATTTATACTGTTCTAAAATTTTAATGGTTTTCTTTTTTTATTATGCTTATTCCAATATAACAAGAGAACCACAAATAAAGCAATATATTTGCCACGCCATTTGCATTTCCATAACCTGGTTCTATTCAACAGTGGTTTGAGAACGTCCACAGGTTTAAAATATTGTTGACTTGAGGTTATAACTTCTTATCTAAATTGTTAATAACCAGTGGAATAAACAGTCCACCTACTCCAACCTATCATCCAAGTAAAGGGGTTGGTCTCTTACTATTCCTCTAATCTATTATTAAAAAGGGGACATTACCAGTTTTTTTTACATAAAAACGGTAATTAAAATTTTTCATGCAAACATTTCATGAACTAATACATAATTGTATGAACTAAATATGGTGTCAGTCATGTGACCCACCATACATTTGTCATATGACCACTTGTGTAGTCCAAGTATCTAAGAATGCCATTATACAGAAACTGTCAGCTCTTCATCTTTTCATGCCGAATGAAGCAGATCTTAAGTTCTTTCGGTCTCCTTTGTTTTAAATTTTTTTTTTTTTAAGGTTTTTCACACGGCTTATTCCGACGGATTTGTGCGCCGTATTGGGCACAAATCCGCCTTTGAATAAGGGGCGGGACGGGCCGGGGCGCGGGGGGGCGCCGCTCCCGGGCCCCTAGACAATGCTTGTTTTCGGGGCTCCCGCCCAAATAATGTGAGTCACTTTTCCCCCCCCGCGGCGGATTCGCCCACGGGGGGGAAACGACGGTTTTCCCCTGTTCTCAAAAGAGAAGATGGATTACCGTAATTGGCAGGTGGTTGGCGCCGTACTGAAGCGCAAATCCCGGGGGGGGGTACGGGGGCCAATTCCCCCGGAGAAAAAAAGCTGTGAAGGGCCTAAAAAATAGTTAATTTTTTTCAATACAAAACATTAGAGACAAACAACAGAGTGATACAGGTAAATATACATATACAAGTTTTCCTATTCAGCTAGACCGAAAAGACTTTATTTTAAATCCTCACATTTTAAACCCCTTTCGACACTTGGCTTAATTTAGCGAAAACGGAAAGGGTTCCTGCAAATTGTCATATAGTTATGGCATGCCGATCACGGATGCTCAAAAAAGAAAAACCTGGATAATCCTGTGCTAACAGCAAAAACTGGAGTTTACTCCAGTTCTGGCCACTTTATCCCTTAAATTGCAATTGCGTATTCCAGGGATTAACAAAGTAAAGGGGCTCCTTCTGGCTCCAGCAGCACCCCTTCCTGCTAGGACGTACAGAATTTTTCCAAAATGAGAAAGGGGTTTAATTCTTCTCTGAAAAACCGAAAGGGGCCTCGTTCACACCCTTATTTTGGCCCCGGGTTTGGCGCCGTACTGCGCGCCGGATTTGCGCTTCATTGGGCGCCAAATCTGGCGATTCTTAAAACCCGAATCCACTGCCTCTAGAGAACGTGGATTCCGTCCCCTCCCCCCACTGGGCAACCCGCCGGGGGGGGAGAAATGACATCCATTATTAGGCTGGGGTACGCGCATAAATAATGCATTCTAGGGGCCGAGGACAGCGCCCCCGCCCGTCGGCCCCCCCCCCGTCCCGCCCCAACCCCGGGTTTGTGAGCGCAATATGGCTCACAAATCCTCGGGGAATAACCGGTGAACACGGCCTAAGGGGTGAAGAAACCCCCTTTCGTGCAAAAAAAAGACTACCCCATTACCTTTCCGGGATTGCCGTACCATAAATTTTTTAGACAAAAAACACGCCTAGGTTTTAGAGGAGAAAAATAGGGGAAAAAAATTTAAAGCAAAAGGTTTAGGGTTAAGTTTAGTTTTTATTGTTACCATTTTGGGAAACAGGAATTTTTTCTCTTCTAAGCCCCAGGTGGGGAAAAGGGTTATATTTAAATAATTTAAATTTTTCGACTGGCAATACAAATTATGTGTAACTTTATTTTATTTTTGTAAAACAGGGAAAGGGAGGTGATTCAAACCTTTTTTTTTTTTAACTTTAATACTTAGTCCCCCTAGGGTACTTGACCACTATCTCTTATCCTATATACAGCAGTAAAGCATTAACCGCCGGCTCCATCCCTGCTGTTAACGCTGGCTGCCGGCTACACAGATCAGCCACCAACCGCAGCTGTACAACACTATCGGACCAGCAGGAGACTGGAGTGCAGTGATGCTGTGGGAAGCCAGCGGCAGCGTTTAACACCTTAAACCCCACCACCAGCTTCCCGTAGCATCGCTCATCTCCAGCATCCCGTGCAGCTTGAAAGAGTGCTTTCGAACTATAGGTCGCACCCATATTTTCCCCCCAAATTTGGGGTGAAAAAAGTGTGTCATAGTCCAAAAAATACGGTATATCCTTGTGGTTCAGTCTAACCTTATCTATGTCTTTACAGAAAGCTATAGAGTAATCATTACCTACTATTTGTAATTAGACTATATCATGATATAAGCAACACCAACTGTAAAAGAAAGATTAGTTTACCCTGCAATTCATGATTTTTCATTTTGCAACAAAAGAACAACAACATCTGGCATAGAACTGCCAAAATAACAATAAAAAACAAACAAACTGCAAAGTAGAGCAATACCCCATATTCAGTTGTAAACTTCTGTGGTGCTTTGTGAAGCTCCATTTGGCTTCTGGAGAGCAGATTTTTCTGAAGAGTTGATGGGTACCATGTCGCATTTCCAAAGTCCCCAAACACTAATACAGTGAAACATTCCAGAAGTCATGACATTTTAGCATCACACCTCTCTGGGAATTCATTTAGGGTTGGAGTTTGCATTTCGGCCCCGAAAATTTTCTTTAAATCTTTTGAAATCTTCATACTATAAGAACCGAAACTTATTTTTCTCTACACAGAGCTATAAAGGCTTTTTTTTTTTTGCGGCACGGGTTGACATTTTCATCAGTACCATTTTGGGGTCTAATTGCTTTTTATTCCAGATTTTGGGAAAAGGGATGAAAAAAATCCGCCAATCCTGGTAGTGTTTCCATATTTTTATTTTTTACAGCACTCACCATGCGGTATAATTATCATATGAAATTTACCCTGCAGGTCAATACAATGACTGCAAAAATCGAAATTTCTCTGTGTTTTTACACAAGAGACTTATTTTTAATAATAAAAAATATATAACTTTTTGATCACATTTTAATAATACCAAACATGTTTTTCATCACTATATTTTGGTAGTCGTAATATCTGTATTTTTTATGTTGACGGAGCTATGTACCAGCTTGTTTATATCAGGATAAGTTGCCGTTTTCATTATTACCAGTTTGACATTCATATGACTTTTTCATCACTTTCATTCTATCTTTTGTGCAGGGGAATCAACAAAAAAAACTTAATTCGTCATTGTTTTTAATTTTTTTTCTATGTTTATTATGCAGGTTAAATAACAACAGTTTTATAGCCCAGGTCATTAGGGACACAGCGATACCTACTAGGTTTACTTTTTTTTTTTTTTTTTTTTTAATTAGGAAAATTTTTATTATTTTTCAAATTATTATTATTTTTAGGTTTACTTTTTTTAAAAAAAATGTTTTTAGAAATAAATAAAATAAACTTGTCCAAATATGGGATTAGACTCCATGATCAATTAACTGCTGTTATAATACATTGCAGTACATGGCTATACTGCAATGTATTATGCCAACTGTTTATCAGTCGGTCAGGCTGATTTCGCATACAGCTCGAAACTCTTTATTAGGTCTCCAGCTAATGCACCCCCACAGCACCCCACAATTGCAAAGTGTGGTGCCGATGGAGGACTGAAAGAGCTCTCTTCTTCTGTCAAACCCTTTAAATGTCTGGTCGCAGCATCTAAAAAGAGAGTTAAGTGGCCGGGATCAATGTAAACTCTGATCCCGGCAATTATTACAGGTCCCCACCCAGACTCCCACAGCTACCATCAGTACAGGTACTGTTTCTAAGCTCACACAATCCCCATGCTAAAAATTTCTAGCAATTTGAGGGAACCCATACTCATGCTTGATGTAAACAAATGTCATATGACATAAATTTGGTATCGCAAAAACCACTGACCAGCAAAATATAATTATGTCACTTACACCACACTATGAAAAAAATTACTTAGCTTGCGGCTCATTTAAATGTAATGGCAGTAGTTAAAACACGTATCCGAACCACACATAACCTGCACAACGGAGCTCCTTCTATTCCCTTCAATCCACGTATTATAGATAGTGACAGGTAAATATTATGCAGACAAAGTTTCATTTATTAAAATCTCTGCAGCACAACATTCAATATGTTACAAACTTGTTACTTGCATTTTTAACATCAATAGTCCATAGTGGCCTGTATTTCTCTTAGGGGCGGTTCACACGGCTTATTCAAGACGTAATTGCGGGATGGATTTCGCCTGCAATTACGGCTTGAATAAGGGGCGAGGGCGCTGCCCGCCGGCCCCATAGACTTTCATTATCCACGGCTCATTTTCCGCCGGGATAATGAACATGTCAATTTCTACCTGCCTGGTGGATCCGCCGAGCGGGGAGGAGAGACGGAATGGCTGGCACGTATTCCAGCCGTATTGCAGCGCAGTACGGCACGCAATACGGCTGCAATCTGTTCCCGAAATAAGCCGTGTGAACGTCCCTATACAATGAGAATTCAACGTGCAACAGCATAGCTCAACATCTCCATCTTGGAGTAAGTGAAACAGACAGGCGAAAGGGGAAGGAATTCACCCGAAATGTCGCGCGCGTTTGCGCTTTTAGCCCGCCTGTCTGTTCCACTTACTCCAAGATGGAGATGTTGAGCTATGCTGTTGCACGTTTAGGCCCCCGATATAAGGTGGGAGCGGGGTCCAACTTATCTTACAAAGAGCATCCCAATGAATATATAGACTTAAAGGGGATGCTTCGCTTCATCAGTTCGTCTGTTCTCTTGTAGCTTCATTTTCTCAGCTCATCAAATCCTGGGGTGTTTCTTCCCCTCCCAGCTGGGTGTTTCTTAACTGAAGGGGGACGTCATCATCTCCCCCCCCCCCCTTCACTGGTCATGCTCGCTCCCGAGTCAATGTGCTTGTTTGAGATCAGTGGGAGGGGATCCCTGCTCTTCCCACACCTCTGAGTCCACATGTCCCTGTGTCATTCCTCTCCCTAAGCAGTCTTATTTTGTAAGAGCTGTTTGTTTACTTACCAAAGCCCTGCATTCAGTCTAGACAGTCCTCTATGAACTCAGAGCACTGATCTCTTCTCCTCTCACAGCTGGGGGTTTGCTACAGTTGAATCCAGTCTTCTATGAACTCATCCAGAGCAGCACAGATCTGTCTCCTTTCTATGTTTACAAGCAGCAGCATTAAGGCACTGGGTACAATTCTGCTCTTTTCTGATTGTAGAAGCAGCTGCAGTGTTACTGCTGCTGGCTGTGCAGAGTGAAATGTTGCCGGCCCCTTATTCTGAGTGAGAGGCGCAGGAATGCACGCTCCTATGAATACGACCGGGGGCCAGACAGATTGTAAATTAGTAGAGCCGTCAGCCAATGAAATGAAAGAAGGTGGAAACCGACCGGCACTGGGGAACAGCATTTACACAAAACGAAGATAAGGGAGACAGTGAAAACAAGACAGCTTTGCAAATGACATCTAATTGCAAAGATGCTTGTTTTCACTGTCCCCTTATTCTGAAGACCATTTTATGTAAGGATACAACCCCTTTAACTGTGTTCACCCATATGGATTAAACAATATATTTACCTATACTTGTTTTTTTAGGAGTGTTTTTTTATGAGAGTATATTCTGGACACTCATCAGATAGTTTTCTTATCCATTCCGCATAATAACAGCAATTTTTCAGTGGTCCTTTAAGGGTAAGTTCACACGGCTTATTTTGGGACGCATTTCACCACGTATTTCAAGCGTACTGCGCTCTAATACGAGCGAAATGCGCCCCAATCATTACGGTAATCCACAGTTCTCATAGAGAACTATGGATTACGCCTCCTCTACCCGCTCGTACAATATGATCGTACTGTACGAGCGGGGAGAAAATTGACATGTCATTTATTCACGGCGCTTACACGCCACGAGTAATGACAGTCTATGGGCCTATGGGCTGCCCCCCCAGAGTCTTCCCCTTCCCCCCCCCCCCGTGCCGCAGGAGGACGCGTGAGCTCCCGAACACCCGGCGTAATTTCCGGGGCGTACTGTACGCCCCGCAATTAAGCCGTGAACAGAGCCTTAGAAACCATTGGTCTCTGCAGTCTGTATTAGGGTGTCGTATTAGATAATCTTATAAACATGGGAACCTTGTATATATGTTATACACGCCATAACTCTTGTTGATTACATATGGATACAAGCTCATTTTACATAACTATAATGTCTGTCCCAATTATCTATAAGAAGATAACATAACAGGGAACCCATTAAATAGATTCACTATTCACATACCTCCTTTGATATATATTGTTTTTGCAGTTAGTATCGCGCTAATGGAATGTTTTTGTGCACTTAGTGTAGCTATTTGCAGTATGACTCTTTTGCTCAGATATTATCTACTGCTATAAGATGTGCAATAGTGATACTACTGTCGCTACAAAAAAAATTTCTGTGGACTATGTTCCACTACCAAGTTGTTTTTTTCTATGCACTGTCCTGAATTATATTATATACTGTATCTAAATATCACAAGTGAGTGGCTGCATTCTCTTTAATGCTGGAAAACCTAGTTTGATGTATCTGCACATGGTTCGACATGAGTTGGCATTAGTGTTCTATTGTACATTACTTAAGCAAGAGTCAATGTGCACAAGCGCGGGTAGAAGCGCAAGTACGTGCAGGCACAGTGTACAATTTGGGACTCCATACTGATCACTCACATTCTGAGTGACCCGCTTTATGTGCGCTCTTTATTTGAGCTATGCAGAACATATTGTAGTAGGCGATTGCTCTTACAAGTTTTTTTGGTGAGACAAAGAGCGAAGTTACTGGGAGTGTTAAATTTATTTCTAAAAATGTAAAGGAATGTTGCACCTTCACATAATTAAAAACAGACACTTTAAAACCTTACACGTTTCGTGCCGAAAAACCATGCTTTTGGGGTTTAATAAAAAAGAAAAAAGATTGTATTTTAAGGGGTTTTTCTAAATACTTGGATAAACACAATATCAATCACAAACACTGAGGTATCAATTCTTCCGGTAAGGAGGATCCTCTTTTGGATAATAAGAATGTCAATCAAAGTGATCCCATATCTTATCTCCCACGGGATAGATCGTCTATTTGGATAACAGAAATGTCAGAGCGGAGAGCACTTCATTCTCCCGATAGCGGACTTTTTTTTTAGAAAACACATATTCCATCAATGTTAGATAATTAATCTTAAAACATACATCTTAAATAGGTTAAAAGAACTCTATAAAACTTTAAACAGATATCTAAAACTCTAGCCGTCATAAAGAATAGATGTGTGGACGAGGGTACATAATGTAAAAGTTTGATTGGACAAGAACATCCTTTGAATGGACCAATCTCTAAGTGTTATATGTATGGCGGGAATTATAAATAGCGCTCGGTACATCGCGCCAAAGTATATGTTCAAATGTAAAGTTAAAATGAACATATAAAGCATATGCATCTATTTGAATAAAGAAATAGATTAATGGATTATAGTGGGGTGCAATGCACTATGTTTTGCCCGGAGGACTGTCCTCAAAGTCAAGAATAATGCAAAAGACGCATAAAAGATTTCCTATTAAGTTATGATTAGTTTAAAAAGATTCCCAAAAATTTTTTGATTGGATAGAAAAAAAATTTTTTGGGGGAAAAACGACAGAAAAGGAGCGACGGCTTATGAGAAATAACATAGGGAAAAAAAAATATGTTTAAAATCCCAATCCCTAAAAACCAAAACTGGCATTAATAAATTAGCTCGACTATGTCATTTAAGCCGTTTGGATAGATGGTTTTGAGGCAGTACATCTAAAACATTTCACGTTTTTGTAATTGTTGAAATTTATTGAAATTGAAATTTATTCGGACAATCAGTCATTCATTCTGTCTATTCTGTCAATCATTTTTGTCTATTGGAGTAATAGTGAGTTTCGAGAAATCCTCTTGATGTACCTCTTTGAAGTGGCGGCTCGTTTTTTTAAAAAATCCCCTTTTGACACTACCTCTGTGCCCATTTAAACATGTAGTGGGCAGGTAGTTCGTCCTACATATTGGATTTTACATGTGCAATCTATTACATAGATGACAAATTGACTTTTACATGTCAGATGGTGTTTGATTGCAAATGTATCCTTTGTTGTATTTGATGTAATGTATTGTGTTGTAGCAATACTCTTACAACATAAACACCCTGGAGAGTTATACTATGTTCATACGGTTATTTCACGCCGTAATCGCGGGACGGATGTCGCCCGCAATTATGCCGTGTGTACGGGGGCCGGCTTTCATTATCCTTGGCGCGGATCCCGCCGTTATAATGTGCATGTCACTTTCTCCCTGCTCGCCTTATTTCGCGAGCGGGGGGAGGAGATGGAATCGATAGTTTCTTTTATAGAATGGGGATTACTGAATGACAGGGACGGTTTTCAGCCGTATTTGCAAGCAGTACGGTGCGCAATACGGACTGAAATCCGTCCCAAAATCAGCTGTGTGAACATAGCCTTACAGGGAAAACTACCCATGTTGGGCACTTGGATATTTCCACTAGAGTTTGGATTTTTGATCAAGCTTGGTGCTATAATCCCTTATATATTAGGGACTCTCCTATAAATGAGGTTTGGTCTATCTGGGACTATAGGTTCAAGAAAGGGGTCCTTTTTAATTAGATGCCAGTGTTTATGAAGTACATTTTTAATTTTTTGTTGAGATGTGTTAAATTCAGTGATTAAAAGAAAATTTGGTATGGGAAGTTTCCCCCATGTCTTTCTGTTTTTCTTTTTTTACCATAAGGCAATCTTTTTGTTTTAAAGAATTTGTTTTAATAAAAGCATCTGTCAATTTTTCAAAAAATCTTTTCTCCAGAAGGAGAGCCTGCTTATGAAATATCGCATCATCTGAACAATTCTATCGAATTCTCCTAAATTGGCCGTATGGAATGTTTAGAAGCCAAGGTCTATGGTGGGCACTGGCAAAGTTTATATAACTGTTGGTATCAACGGATTTAAAAAAGGTGGAGGTGGCGAGTTCCCCATTTTTGTTTGAAATTTTAAGATCCAAAAATTAAATTTCTTTTTGACTAATGTGCGCTGTAAAAGAGATCCCCCAGGTATTGTCATTGATATGGGTTATAAACTGAGCTACATCTTCTTGAGGACCTTTCCAAAAAATTGATAGTCACCAAATTATGTTTTATTTAAAAATATCGCTGTAGTTTAGTGTATAAAATTTTTTTTTTTTTTCAAAAAGCCCCATAAAGAGGTTGGCAAACGCCGAGGCTACTCGTGTGCCCATCGCCATGCCTCTAGTTATATGGTAGATAGCGCTGTTGTAATAAAAAAAGTTATTTTCTAAAATGAATTTTAAACCGGTTAACAAGTAATTTTTATATAGTTCAGAAAAAAAGATTACTGGATTAAATTGTTTCCTACATTTCAATCCTAAATCATGTTGTATATTTGTGTATAGTGCGGTCATCAAGAGAGTAGATATAATTATTAAGACTAATTCAGTTTAACAAAAAAAATAAAATGGCCTAAAATTTTGGGTTAATTTTGGTTTTTTTTGGGTCACATAGGGCTGTAGATGGAGATCCAGAAAATGGGACAGATTACTGGTAGGGGAGTTAATCCACGAGATCATCGGACGACCTGGTGGAGAAGAGATAAATTTGTGCATTTTCGGGAGATAGTAAAAAAAAAGGTGAATTCATCACACATCTATTCTTTATGACGGCTAGCACTTTAGATAACGGTTTAAATTTTAATAGAGTTCTTTTAACCTATTTAAGATGCATGTTTAAGATTAGTTATCCAACAATGATGGAATGTGTTTTTTAAAAAAAAAAAAGCCCGGGGTTCGGGAAGGCGCTTCCGCACTGATTGACATTTCTTTTATCCATATAGACTATCTATGGTAGATAAGACACGGGATTACTTTCATTGACATTCTTATTATCCAACAGTGGATCCTCCTTACCGGAAGAATTGATACCTCATGGTTTGTATTGACGTTGTGTATAATTATGTGAAGGTGCAACATTCCTTTACATTTTTAGAAATAAATTTAACACTCCCAATAACTTTGGAGTCGTTTCACAGTTTCCTCATACGGCCCACGTCCTTTTTTTCAAAGTTGGGCTTTCTTCTATTCCCTTTTTTTGGGGTGGGGGTGGTTTTCCGGGTGGGCCCCTTTTTAAAAGGGGGGCCCTTTTTTTTAAAAAAAAAAGGCACATTATTTTGGTATTTGGTTAAAAATACTTACAACTTCACTATTGGGGCGCCCCTCCCCCCCTTTTTTCTTTTTCCTTTTTTAAAAACACCGGGTTTTGTTTCTCCCCGAATTTTTTTTTGGAAAAAAAAAAATTTAAAATTTTAAAAAAAAAAAAAATTTTTAAAAAAAAAAAATTTTTTCTTAAAAAAAAAAAATTTTAAAAATTTTTTTTTTAAGAAAAAAAGGGGAAAAATTTAAAAAGAAATTTAATTTTAAAAATTTTTAAAAAAATAAAAAGAAAAAAAAATTTTTGTAAAAAAAAAAAAAAAAAAGGAAAAAAAATTTAAACACCCCCTTAACCCAACCCCCCTTGGGGCCCAAAACCCAAACCCCCAAACTTCCCAAACCCCCTTCCCGGAAAACCTTTTTGGGGGTTTTCTTTTTTTTTTCCCCCCCCCCCCCCAACCCCTTTTTCCCAAAAATTTTTTTTTTCCCCCCCCCAAAAATTTTTTTTGGGTTTTTTCCCCCCCCCCCTCCCCTTTTTTTCCCCCCCCCCCAAACTTTCAAATTTTTTAAAAAAAAAACCCCCCTTCCCACCCCAAAACCGGGCCCCAAACCCCCCCAAACCCCCTCCCACCCAGCCCCCCCCCCCCAAAACCCCCCCCTTGCCCCTCCCCCCCTTGGGAAAAAAACCCCCCCATCTTTTTTTTTCAACCCAAACCCCAAAACCCCCCCCCCCAAAAAAAACGACCCAAAAACCCCCCCCCCCCCAACATTCCCCCCCCCCCCCCCTTACCTTCCAAAAAAAAAAACCCAATTCCCCCCTTTTAGGGGGTTTAACCCCACAACAACGGGGAAACCAAAACAAACAAAAACCTCCTCCCTACCGGGGGGCCACAAAAAAAAACCCCCAAAACCCCCCCCCCCAACCCCCCCCCCCAAAAAAACCTAAACTTCCCCCCCCCTTTTTAAACACAAAAAAGAAATTTTAAATACAAAACCCCAACCCCCCAACCCCCCCCCCCCCCCTTCCCCCAAAAAAATTTTTTCCCACCCCCCCAAAAAAAAGGGGGGGGCCCCCTTTTTTTAAAAACCATTTTTTTCTTTTTTTTTTTTGGAAACCCCCCCCAAAACCCCCCAAAAACTCCCCCCCCCAAAACCCTTTGCCCCCAAACCAAATTTAACCCTTTTTTCTCCACAAAAAAAGGGCCCTTTTTTTTAAAAACCCCCCCCTACCCCCCCCCCCCCCCCCCCCCCCCCATAAGACACCCCCCCCCAACCAAAAGAGGCAAACAACCCCCCCCCAAAAACCCCCCCCCTTTTTTTTCCCCCCAAAATTTCCCCACTTTTTTTTTAAAAAACCCCTTAAACCCCCCCCTCCCCCACCCCCAAACCCCAAAAACCTAAACCCCCCCCACCCCCCCCCCTTCCACCCCTCCCAAAAAACCCCAAACCCCCCCCAAAAAAAACCCCCCCCCACACCCCCCCCCCTCTCCAAAAAACTTTCAAAACCCCCAAATTACCCCCCCCCCAAAAATCCTTCTTTTAAAAAAACCCCCCCACCCCCCAAACTTTTTCCCCCCCCCGCCAATTTTTTTTTTTTCCCCCACAAAACACCAAACCCCGACCCCACCAACTTTGCACCCCAACCCCCCCCCCAAAAACCCCCCCTTTTTTTTTTTCCCCACCCCCCCCCAATTTCCCCCAACCCCCCCCATTTTTAAAGACCCCCCCAAAAGCAACTACCCCCCCCCCTTTCCCCCCCCAAAAACCCCCCTCTTTTTTTTCCCCAAATTTAACCAAACTCTCATAAAAGGGAAACAAGGCCCCCAAAAAAACCCCCTTTTCCCCCCCCGAAACAACCCCAAAAACCAAAAACCGGGCCCCAAAAAAGGGAACCCTTTTCACCAAAAAATCCCCCCAAAAACCCTTTTTTTTTCAAAAAAAAGGCACAAACCCCCCAAAAACCCAACCCCAACCGGGAAACTTTCAACCTTTTATCCCCCCATCCCCTTAAAAAAATCCGAAGGGACCCCAAAATTCCCCCAACAAAACAAAAACCCCCCCACCCCCTTTCCGGGGCCCCAAAAAAAACCCCCCCTCCCCCCCATTTTTCCCCCCCCACCCCAACCCCCCCACCCCCCCCCCCTCCCTCCCCCCCCCCCCACCCGCCCCCACCCCCCCCCCCCCCCCCCTCCCCCTACCCCCCCCCCCTCCCCCCCCCCAACCCCCCCCCCAACCTTTCCACCCCACCCCCCTCTTTTGGTTTTTAAAGGCCCTCATTTTCCATTTGTTAATCATAGTTTGACCACTGCTAACTGACCATATCAATTCCTTGGATATCTTTTTGTATCCCTTTCCTATTTTATACAGTTCAACTACCTTTTCCCATAGATCCGTTGACCATTCTTTTGCTTTCCCCATGACTCTCAATCCAGAAACGTCAGTGGCTGGATGAAAGATGCAAGAGTCTATCTGGATCCCAGAAACTAACTCCGCTTTTATGCACACACTGATTACAAGCAAACAGGTCACAGGTGAGGATGTTACCTTTAGTAGCCATTCAAACGCATTTGTGTAAACTTCTTTTCATGTTATCAGGCCAAAATCCCCGGGGTTTATGTAAACTTTTGATCAGGGTCATTTGGGTGTTTTTGGTTGTCATTATGATTAAAAAAGAGAACACAGTAGTTTGACAATAAATGGCTTCACCCAACCACTCAACACGAGTGTAAGGGCTTGTTCACACGGCGTTTTGGATCCTCTTTACGGATCCGTTTTTGGCACTTGAAAAGCGCATCCGGAAAGCGGATCCGCAAAACGTAGCATTCATTGGATACTTTATTTGGATGCGTTTTGAATGCTTTTTCAGTTGCGTTTTATGCATCCGCTTTCCGGATGCGGTTTCAGAAGCAAGGGAGGAGGGGGAGGAGGAGTGTCTCTCTCTCTCTCTCTCTCTCTCTTTCATTGTCTCGCCCCAGCCGCTCACCTCCTCCACTGTCGCCGCCGCCGGACACCTCCGCTCCCGCCGCCGCTCACCAGCGCTCCCGCTACCGCCGCTCACCTGCGCTCCCGCTACCGCCGCTCACCTGCGCTCCCGCTACCGCCGTACACCTATCCAGCGATCCCCGTCCAGCCTTCCAGTGCGCTTTTCGCATCCGCTTTCAGGATGCAAAGCGCAGCTGTTACGTACCCGTGGAGCGCTTTTGGACAAGTGCCAAAAGCGGACTCCATTATCTTCAATGGGCTTTCACTTGCGTAAACCGCAATAAAAATTGACAAGTCAATTCTTAAAGCGGATGCGAAAAGCGCAGTGCAGAAGAGCTCTCAAAAGCGCATCGCTGTTCCCACGGGAGATCAGCCATTCAACTCAATGGCTTTTGCCATTCAACTCAATGTTAATCACTCTCACGCAAGAAAAACAATATCGGGCACCAAGGGGTTCAAACTTCCTTATCTATGCGCTTATATTCCTTCAAGCCACAACAACATGGATCACTTTCAATGAAAAAGACCTCCTCAAAGTCCCTTGGTGGTGCTCAGCAATATGAAAGGTAAGCAGAGTCCATTAAGCAATAAGAAGAGTAAAGCGGCACTCACCAATTCCGGGTTTTCAATGCTTTATTGCACAATCATATTACTGCGGCATAGGACGAACCAGACGGGTGGTATGAAAACGCCAACAATTGTTTCGCGCGATCCCGCGCTTCCTCTGGGCATGTTAATCACACTGACAATTGTTAGATCCGTTTTGCGGATCCGTGAAACGGATCCGTAAAACGGATCACAAAAAGGCCGTGTGAACAAGCCCTAAAAAAAAGTTTTTGTGTTATCATTCATATTCTCTGAAAAAAGGCCAAGAAAGCAAGAATTCTGCCGGGGCGTGTAAACATTTGAGCACAACTTTTTTAAAATTACATATAATAGCCACATTGTATGTCAATTGGTAAAAACAAACTGTTAGTGTCTCTTTAAGATCTGCTTGACACAGTTTTAGTGATATGAACTTTATATAAGTGGATTACTGGACTCACATCTGCTACCCTGGTATTCTACACAAGTGAAAACAGGTGGCTTTTTTTCATTTGTCCTGAAGACTGAGCATTACACCATTATCTTGTGACATCTAATTATCAGCATTTACAGGGCTACAAAAAATAAATTAAAAAGTTCTTAGTTCCCTGTAAGGCTATGTCTCCACTGCACACATTTCCAGTGGCTTTTAGCATTTTTCGTTTTCTAAAGCGGTTGAAAAAAACTACAGAAAATAGATCCCATAGACTTTAGTAAAAATGTTCTGTAGTCTCAACAGAACGTATTTTTTCTGTTTGTTTTTGCTGCTGGTCATTTTTTGTAAAAAAAAAAAAAAAAAACAGAGCAGGGCAGAAAATTTACTATTGAGGTCTATGTAAACCAGATGCTTTTTGATGCTTTTTTTTTTTGCAGAAAAAAGTGCCAAAAACGCACAAAGTTAGGTCTGTTTTTGAGCAGTTTTTGACATGCACTGGACAAAAAAACCCTCAGGTTTAGGCCGTGTTCACACGGCTTATTCCCGACGGATTTGTGCGCTCACAAATCCGTCGTGAATAAAGGGCGGGACGGGGGCGGAGCGCGGCGGGGGCGCCGCTACCCGGCCCCATAGACAATGCATTATCTACGGCGCGTACGCACCGTAAATAATGTGCATGTCCCTTTCTCCCCCCGCGGCGGATTCGCCGAGCGGGGAGGAGCGACGGAATCCACTGTTTTCTATGAGAGCAGTGGGTTACCGTTAATGACTCCGACGGATAGGCGCCGTACTGCAGCGCAAATCCGGCGCCCAGTACGGCGCCAATCCGCGGCAAAATAAGCCGTGTGAACGAGGCCTTATGATCAGTTTCAGGATTTGTCGAATGCCATCGATCTAGCCTAATTGTACAGCACAATTGTAATAATGAATTCTGAACTTTCAACATAATTTAACAAAACAAAAAGGAGTACAGTATCTCAAAACCCAACATCTAGATGACCCATGTTGAAAATATAACTGTCAAACGCTATATAATTTGACATTAGTCCTGTTTTGTTTTTTTTTAATTTAACTGGTTGCTGGCTGTTCGTTGACTTTAAACATCAGGGCAGTGGAATTAACTCTGCATCGACCTTCTGGAACATTCATGCAGAAAATCACAGCTGCATACTAATTAGGCAGCTGCACGAGTGGAGAACAAGCTATCAGCGATAGCTGTACGCTCCACTGAGAAGACCAAAATAGTTTATTAGGCCGTATTTCGCCCCGCAATTACGCCATGTGTACGGGCAGCCCACCGACCCCATAGACATTCATTATTCCGGCGCGAATATGCCATGAATAATTGATATGTCACTTCTCTCCCCGTTCGCCGTATTGAGCGAGCGGGGAGAGGAGACAATCCATAGTTCTATATGAGAACTGTGGATTACCGTAATGACTGGGACGTATCTCGCCCCGTATTTCGCGCCGGATACGGGGCGAGATACGTCCCAAAATAAGCCGTGTGAATATGGCCTTACAGTCCCTGTAATCCAGATCACTGTATATACAATGAGAGCGGTTGGCTTACTTCCTCCCCTGGAGGCTCAGTAGTTACAGATGCTGTTGGGTCTTATCATACCCAGATCAGCTCTGTACTAAGTACAGGAGGTTGTTTCCCCCTGTATTTCCCCTGTGACTGGGGGTAATTTGCTAGTCCTAGTTACAGGGGAAATCTGGGGGTGGGTGTGGAGTGATTTTTTTACCTTTTGGGGGGCTGTAGTGCAAAAATGTTCATGTCCATCTGGAATCCATATTGGTAGGGCCCCTTTTAGCTTGCATTAGATAGTATTGTCTGTAAGTTTCCCAGCACCTGAGGTTCATTATCACATGGCTCTCTTATCAATGTTTAGGGAGAACGAGTTATATTATCACTTAGCTACATAGCTTTCTCATTGATGTTTAGTGAGAACAACTCATGTTTATACTACTGCCTAGCAATGTTTAGGGAGAAATGATGGTACCAGGATCTTTTGGCATGTTTCTTGTGGATTACAAACACACTAATTGATTACTAACTTTCCAAACAGTTTAGATAAGTGCAAAAAGCTTGCTGGTAATAAAGGCGGATAGACTGGCTATAGCCCAGGCTCGGACTGAGGGCCCCGGAGGCAGTGCTGTCGCTCCTCAGGGCCCGTCCGCGCATCCGGTCCCTGGACGCCCAGGACCTGCATCCCGAGCGCCCAGAGACCAGGCCCGGGAGTCGGGGACTAATGTCCCCGACTCCCGGGGCTGCGCGGTGTCAGCGGAGCACAGCGCCACTAGCGCTGCACTCCGCTGATCTCCCTGGCAGGCTGAAGGCATTAGGCCTTCAGCCTGCCGGGCGCCGGCCCCTACTGCTGACGTAGGCGGCGCGGTGACGTCACTTCACCGCGCCGCCTATGCAGGGCGACAGGAGCCGGCGGGGAGATCGGAGCGGCCTGGAGCCAGAGCGGCCAGGAGCGGGAGCCGGAGCGGGCGCAAGGTAAGTGGCTGTTTGTTTGTTGTTTTGTTTTTTTAATTACCTAAAGGGGCCCTGGCTTATGAAAGGGGGCCCTGACTGTCTAAGGGGGCTATAGCTACAGAAAGGGGGCCCTGGCTACAGAAAGGGGGCCCTGGCTACAGAAAGGGGGCCCTGACTGTCTAAAGGGGCCCTGACTGTCTAAAGGGGCCCTGACTGTCTAAGGGGGCGCTGGCTACAGAAAGGGGGCCCTGGCTACAGAAAGGGGCCCTGGCTACAAAAGGGGGGCCCTGCTGTTAAAGGGGCCCTATGTCAAAAGGGGGCCCCCATGTAAAAGGGGGGCGCTGGTACAGAAAGGGGGCCCTGGCTAAAAAAAGGGGGCCCCCTGGCTACAGAAAGGGCCCCTGGCACAGAAAGGGGCCCTGTCAAAGGGGGGGCCCGGGCTCAAAAAGGGGGCCCTGGTACAAAAAGGGGGGCCCTGACGTTAAGGGGGCCCTGGTACAAAAACCGGACGGAGGGGGGGATAATTCCCCGACCCCGGGGCTGCGCGGTGCAGCGGGCACAGCGCACTAGCCTGCACCCCGCGACTCCCTGGCAGCCTCGGGCGCGGCCCCTACTGCTGACGTAGGGGCGCGTGAGTCACTTCCCGCGCCGCCTTGAGGGCGACAGGGAGCGGGGGAGATCGGAGCGGCCTGGAGCCAGAGCGGCCAGGAGGGGGGACCGGGGGCGGGCGCAAGGTAAGGGCTGGTTGTTTGTTGTTTTTTTTTTTTAATACCTAAAGGGGCCGGGCTAATGAAAGGGGGCCCCCGATGTCTAAGGGGGCTATGGCTACAAAAAGGGGGCCCCTGGCACGAAAGGGGGGCCCTGACTACAAAAAGGGGGCCCTGGCTACAAAAAGGGGGCCCTGACGCTAAGGGGCCCTGGTTTTGAAAGGGGGCCCGGTAAAAAAAAAGGGGGCCCGACTGTTAAGGGGGCCCGGCTACAGAAAGGGGCCCTGTCAAAGGGGGGCCCCCTGGCTACAGAAAGGGGGGGCCCTGGCTACGAAAGGGGCCTGACTACAAAAAGGGGCCCGGCTTTTAAAGGGGCCCTAGCTAGAAAGGGGGCCCTGGCTCGAAGGGGCCCTGCTTTTTAAAAGGGGGCCCCCACTGTCTGGGGGGCCCCTGACTGTTTTAAGGGGGCCCGCGTAAAAGGGGGGCCCTGGCTACAGAAAGGGGGCTCTGGCTACAGAAAGGGGGCCCTGGCTGTCTAAGGGGGCCATGGCTGTCTAAGGCGGCCCTGGCTAATGAAAGGGGGCCCTGGAAATTAAAAGGAGGCCCTAACTACTGTTCTAGCTAAAGGAGGCCCCTAACGCCTGTATACTACCTAAAGGAGACCCTAACTGCCTGTATACCCCTGGGAGGCCGTAAAACCCCAGATACTACTTAAAGGGAACCCCAAACGCTGATACTCCTAAAGGAGGCCTTCCCCTGTATACTCCAAAAGGGGCCCTAATGCTTGCAGCCAAATTTAAAGGGGACCCTTATCCTACAGTTACCAAAGAAGGAAAATCACCTACCAACACCCTTTAATTGGGACTCACCAAAACCTCCCAAACAACCTACCAACGGGGACTCACCAACCCCTACCTACAGCCTACCTAACTGGGGCCCACCAACCTAACTGTACCCTATCAACTTGCCTAATGGGGCCTACTTACTACCGGGGGCTATTTCCTACCCACCCTGGCTAGGTACCCCCAACCTCCCGGGGGCTGGCTACCCAAACTTACCAGGGGGGGTCTACCTACCTAAAATGGCCCTATCTAGTTCCGGGGGCCTTTCCCATTTCCTACGTCCCTGGTTATAAATTGAGAGGACAGCCCCCTATTTGTAGCATTATCTCCCGGGGGTGTTGTACTCTCAAAACCCTGCAACCCCTTGGGTACTGGTCTCTAGTTTGGCTCTTACCCTTCTCCCACCCCTGGGAAGTTTTTACCGAGGTAGGGAAAAGGTAAAAGATGATGGAAAATTGAGGGTACGAATTTGTGGTAAATTTTTGCAGGATGGTTGTGGCCCCGGGGCAATCCATGGGGGTGTGGACGGAAGCAAAAAAAGGGAATAAGAACGACTCAGAGAGAAAGAAGACTCCAGATAGAGCAACTCCTAGCCCCATACAGGGGGTTTTTTTGCTTCTATATTGGATCATGCTGTATTCACTGTAAAGTGATGTGACTGGTGGTGCTGACCTTTATGTGGTCTCTATATGGGGGGTTGTGGATTTCCGGCTGGTGTTTACCTTATTGCTCTCTATATGGTGGTGTTGTAGGTTATTCCTGAGCTGGTGTTGACCCCCTTTGTGGTCTTTAAAATTTGTGGTGTTAGGGTCAACACCAGCTCAGGGATAACCTACATGTGGTCCCTATATGGCGGGGTTGTAGGTTATGCCTGGCTGGTGTCTGACCCCTTTTTTGGTCTCTTTATGGTGGTATTGTCTGACCCCTATTTTTCTCTATATGGTGGTGTGGTGGTTTACCTGAGCTGTGTCTTTTCTATTTGGGCTCTTTAAAAGGTCAAATTTTAGGTTTTAAACCCGGCTGGGTTTTTTCCCTTTTTACTCTTTTTTTTGTGGTTCCCCCTTTTATAATTTTTTGGTTTTTGGGGGTGTGGGTAATTCCCGGCTGGTGTCTGCCCGGGTTTGGGCTCTAATGGTGGTGTTGTGGGTTTAACCTGAGGGGTTTTGGCCTCTATGTGGTCTTATATGGGGGGGTTTTAGGTTGTCCCGAGCTGGGCTGACCACTTTGGTTCCTATATGGGGGTGTTGTGGTTGTACCTAGCTTGCTGACCTCTAGTGGGCTCTTATGATGGTTTTTTTGTAGGGGTTTTCCTGAGGGGTGTCTGACCTCTATGTGGTTCTATTGGCGGTGTTGTAGGTTATCCTGGCTGGTGTCTGACCCTATTGGGCTCTATATGGGGGTGTTGTAGGGTTTTATCGGCAGGGGATATTTTCCAGCGTGATATGTCCCCCGGGTTGTAAGAACGAGGGAAACCCCGACCCTGTGATCGGGTTTCACTTTTCCCTTTTTTGCTGGGGATTTTTGAGAAGGGCTGAGGTGCGTGCCAGGAAAAATGGAGGGGGATATTGATGTGGGGCAATGGGGGGTAGGATGGGCTAATTTGCCCGTTTAGATTGTTTTGATGACAATGGTGATACTTTGCTATTGTACTACACGATACAGTTCTGTTTTACACACTGTATTATGTGGTAAAATGGGCGCATTTATGTCCGAGGGGCCGGTAATATTTTCATGTACAGTAGGGTGGGCCCCCCAAGATCAACTCCCCTGTGGGCCCCAGACCCCCCAGTCCGACACTGCTATAGCCTGATGTAGTTCGTTCACCGAGAACGGGTTTTCCGGTGACAGGAGTCTGTCCTGTGAGATATTCGTGGAAGCGTGTTGTTCCACAAAGTCCTTCAGCAGGGACAAATCCCCTTGATGCTGGGGAATGTTATACAAGCTACGGAAGCAATTAAGTATTTCAGGCGTTAAATGCGTGATAGCTCCTGTATTATTTTTGATAGATGGGATATATAAGGACGCCTTCCTGTCCCTAAGAGCCCTTGCCAACATTCTGCCCGGCTTGTTGCTCCACATATAGTAAGATCCAGCGCAAATTTGCTTATTTTTTAATCAAAAAGTTGGAGGATCTCGTGCTTAGTGTGTAACAAATCACACAGGTCTGCCTCAGCTAATGAGGACTTATGGCCAGTCTCTAATAAGGCTAGTTTAGCAAGAAGGGATTGAATATTAGCAGCTGCCTCTCTTTTAAGTCTGGCTCCATGCTTAATAATGACCCCCCGCACCACACATTTAAGAGACTCCCATTTTAACTGGCAAGAGGTTGGATCTGTTTCGTGGTCCTTTATAAAGTTTTTAATCGTTTGGGTCAGTTCCGCGACACAGACCGGGTCATTAAGGAGGGATTAAATTAAAGATTTTTCTGGCCTGGTTCGGTAGTCTAAGCTCACAATGCACTGACGCTGATCCGAGAGCAAAATGCTGCCAATATTCGCTCCCTCAACCTGGGGCAGGAGGCCATGCTGGAGAAAAATGTAATCTATGCGGCTATAGCTCCTGTGTGGGTGGGAATAGAAGGAGCAGTCTCGCGCACTTGGATTCAGGAGGCAACAAACATTGCACAATTGCTGATAATGCAGCAGTCTCCGTATTTTATTCAGTTTACTAAGGGGGACAAAGGAGTGCCCTGACGTAGTATCCAATTCTGGGTGAAGGGCAAGATTAAAATCACCACATAATATAATCCTACCCTGGGCAAAGACGGTCAGTTCGTCCGAACTGCAGTAAAGAAAGAGAGATATCCTCTATTCGGGGCATAGATGTTTGCTATGGTGTACACCCGGGCCCCAATTACATTTTACAAAGTCCCTTTTGTGCAAATTTTGCGTCCTTTTTATGTTTTAGTATTTTAGTCGATAAAATTTTTTTTTTGGGAAAAGGAGGCCACTTTCCCTTTTGGTTTTTTAAAACTATAAAAACCCCCTAAAAGGATAGTATTTATTTTCCCATAAAGACTCCAAAAAGTCCCATGAGGACATTTTTTTTCTTGTGGGAAGGAACATAGGTTTTTTGTTTGTGCATAGAATAGAGTAACCCCGGGCCCCCTTTTTCGGGGAATTTTTAAATCCCTTTAAAATTAAGGGAAGACCCCCTTGGGGCCCTCACCATGTTAAAAATTTTTTAAAATCGTGAAATTTCCCCCCGTGGGCGCCCCAAAAGAATTCTCCCCCCCCCGGGTCGGTCCGACATGTCCTAAAAAACAAAAAAAATAACAAAAGAACTTGGAAAACAAGAAAACCCTAAACCAGCCTATAGGTTGGAATATAGGCAAGTAAAACAACCTAGAAATCGCAGTTCTCCTTGCTGCACTAAACGAGCACATAGTGCCCGCTGTATTCACCTATTGGGGGATATCAGAACCCTCTAACACAAATGTGGTGAGGTCTGTCAAGGCTATGAAACAAAAAACAGCGAAGCGACTTCAGGTCTAATCGTCGGGCCTGAAGAAAACTATGTCTGAAACTAGTAATAAAAAAATTTTTAAAAAGAGCCAGTGTGGGAAAAAGTCAAGGGTAAAAAAATTTTTGAGATGGGCCAGAAGAATTTTCCCCCCAAACTTTGGTAAAAATTTTAAATTTAGGGCCCCCACTTAAAATTTCTGGAAAAGGGGGGGAAAAACCCCCTTCAAGGGGGGTTTTAATAGTTATTAACATAGGTTTTAAAAACGTACCCATTTTCTATATACAGAAAAAAATGAGGTAAAAAAGAAAAAAACTATACCCAAAAATATTTAAGGGGGTTTGCACTTTTAGGGAAGGGTCATTTAGTTTTGGGAATGGAGCCTTTTTTTGTAAACAGAGTTTTAGCCAGCCTAGGGGCCAGGGTTTTGATTTCCTTTTGGAAAGGGAATTTTTCCTTTAGGAATCCAAAGGGGGTTTTATTTTGCCCGGGCCCGCTGGGGAAACCCGCGGCCCCCTTACCCCCGCCCATGGTTTAAAAAAAGGTTTTGCGTTTTCCCAGTCAGGTAGAGTGATGGTAGGTAATTTCAGGGCTGTGAGGAAACTCGTTAGGTCAGCTGGAGACCAGAATGTAACGGACCCTTCCTCTGTTCTCACATTTTAGGGCCCAAAAAGGTAAACCCCCTTTATAAAAGGGGTCGATTTCACTTGTAAAGTGCTAGCCGAGGTTTTTTTGCTGCCCTTTTAAAAGCAAGGGAAAGACGAAATTAAAACCCCGGGAAAAAAGGGCAATCCTGGAACCCTCAAACACGATATTTGGTGCAAGTTCCCCACTTTCCCCAGATTCAAGGGACCCGGCCCCCCCACCCTACATTGTTTTCCTTCGGGTTTTTGTTCTCTAAAAAATTTTCCCGGGGCTCCAAAGTGCACGGGTGGGTAGACCTTTTTTTTTAATTTTTTTTTAAGAGAAATTTTGGGAGCTCCCCCCACTGTAGCCCGAAAAAAGTTTTTCCCGGGAACCCCTTTTAGGTTTCCCGAGCCCCAACCCGACCCGATGTTTTTTGTTGGGAAAAAGGATTAGGAGTGCTTGCAGCTCCCGGATGACCCTGTAAGGTTTTGGTTTGCTTGATCTCCCAGCAATGGGAGAGGGTAATGCTGGTTCCATGATGGAAATGAAGCACTTTTTAGGGCAATATAGGGCCCCCCCCTCCCAGGGGGGGGAGGAAAGGGGGGAAAAGGGAGGGTTTGCTTTCCCCAAAACCGGCCAGTCCCCGTTTAAAAAGAAAAGGGGGGTGGGGTTTGGCAGGCGGGCGAAACCCGGGGGAGTTATTGGATGTGGGTCACTCAAAAAAATTTTTTCCCCGGGGGGGGGTTTAGGACAGAAATTTTTGTGTAAACCCCAAAGTTTTTCCCCCGCAGGGCGTTTTGGACCTTATTTTTAGGCCGGGTGGGGAAAGGATAAGGGGCCTTATCCTGGAAAGGGGGGTTTGGGGAGGGCCTAGGTGGGGCTGCTTCCTCAGAGCCCGATCTGGCCCTCTCCTCGCCATCTCCACCAATATCCACTCCCTCAAGTCTGGGCTCTGCCTCATCCTGGGGTTTCAGGTGCTCAGGGGTCTGAGGAACCTCAGTTCCCTTTAATTTTAGCCCCTCCCCCGGAAACCCCCAAGGGTCGTCTTTCCTCCTCGCGGCCTGCCCCGGTTTGTGCGCTGGGTGGGGAAACTGTGTTCGTTAAAGCCTCCCCCTCCGGGCTGCTCCCCGGGCCCCAGCCAAATCTTGGGTCTCTAAAAAATTGGGGGGACCGCAATTTCCCCCCCGTGCGGCCGGGGGCCGGTCTCGGCTCGAGCCGAGGTCCCGCTTTCCTTTCTTAAAAGGGGGGGAGGGTGCCCCAAAACGAAAACGTGGCCACCCGGGAAAGGGTGGGGCCCACTCCGGAGAGGAGAGCACCGACTCGCTTGCCCAAAAAAAGGGGCGGAAAGGGGGGCCAAAAAAATAATTTTTGAAACGTCCCCGGTTTCCGGGGGGAGGGGGGGGGGTTTCTGCAACCTCCCGGGGGTCCCCTTCCCCCCTGGGGCCCCATTCTGCTTTGGGCACTCCCTGCGTCCATCCCCTGGCATGCCAAGCCACACCCCCCCAAGCCCAAAAATTTTTCATTGGGATAAAAACAGGGGGGTTTTGCCTAAATTTTTTTTTTCCCCCTTTTTTTTTTTTTTTCACCTTTCCACTTAAAGGAATCTGGCGCCAATTTTTTTTTTTACTTATTTAAAACCCAAACCCCGATCCTTTTTCTTTCATCCCAAAATCGTTTTTTTTTCCCGATTGTAGATTTCCCCCAATTCGCCGTCTATATTGATTTTGGAAAAAATTCTTGCTTGCACTGCTTTTTAAAAAAGCAATTTAGAGAAAATACCTTTACCCGCAACTTCAGGGACATTGGAAAAATTTAAAACAGATTCTGTCCCAAAAGGGCTTTAAAACTTGATAGGAGAGCCCTTTACACTGTGAAGGGAGGGGGGATGTGACCATTTTCCTTTGGGGACTGTTGGATTCTGTGTTTTCTGGGACCCCAAATTTGGGGTCTCCCCCTTTTAGCTTGACCCTGCTTTAAAAAATGGAAAAATAAAAAAAACCCCCTGCTGAAAACTCTGGGAAAAGAAACAGAAGTGGCAAAACCCATTTTTTTAGGGTTAGTGGGCCCAAAGTGAAAATGCGGGCCCTTTTGATTAAGGGAGAAGCTAAGTAGAGGGGGAAAAAGGGGGAAAACAAAAACCCCCCAAGGGCCCTTTTGTTCGTGTCTTTCCCCCTTAAGGAGAAACTTCCCCTTTTGAGCTAAACCCCAATTTCCCCCCCACACAGCCAGCCCGTTTTCTTCTTACTCCCGCAACTGAAGAGGGACAAAAAAACCCCCAAAAAAAACCCGGTTTTCTGTAGATGAGAGAAACTTTTTGTTTTAAAAAATCAAAAATTTTTGGGTTTCCCCAAGACTCGGTTGGGGGAAAAGCAAATTGAGGATTTTTTACACAAACGGGGGGCGCTGTGGGTTTTCGCCCCTTTCCCCCTTTTTTTTTTTAAAGCCTTGTGATATTGGGATGCTAAGTTGAGGGGGAAAAGGGGGAAAACAAAAACCTACAAGCCGTTCGTTCGGTGCTCCCTTAAAAGGGGAGATCTTCCCTTCCTTGAACTGCAGGACCTTTTTGGAATTATTAAAAAAAAAACTGAAAGTGATATGGAAAATTTAAAAAAAAAAAAAAACCAAAAAACCTAAAAAAAAAAAAATTTGTGTAAAAAAAAATGTGAGTTAAACAATAAGTATTTTTGATGCCAACCCCCAAAAAAACCCTTTTTCAAAGTTCAAGCTAATTTGGGATAGCTGACAAAAGGGTCCAAAAAAGGGACTGGTGCACAAAGAAATAGGGGCCCCCACGATTTCAATAACTGCAAGGGGGTTTCCCTTTAAAAAAAAATTATACCCTTTACCCTCCCAAAAAAATTTAGAAAAACCCGGGGAGAAATTCCGGGGGCGGAAACTACCGAGAGGAAACCCGCAACTTAGCAAGCTTTCCCGCCTTCCCCCGGCCCCCCAAAAAATTTCTGTTTTTGGGGGAAATTTTTAATTTCCCCCTTCTGCTACCAGCAGCCTCTTAAACCAAAGCCTGGTGGGCCAGGGGGGGGAACCAAAATCCCCGGGAGGTTGAGGGGACAAGTTTTACCCCGCAGCCCGGAAAACCCGGGGTGGGTCGGTGAGAGTGGAAAAGGCCCAGGGGGAACCAGAAGCCCGCGGCAGCGCAACGTGGAGACCCTACTTACCCCCTTGCGGGGAGGAAAGCCCGGGGCCGGGGTTTGGGGTTTTGGGGGACGGCGACCCGGAGGAGTTTGAACCTGATGCGGGGCGAGGCGGGGGGGAATCCCTGCCGGCTAAAACCGAACTCGGGTCGAGGGCAGCTGGCTAAAAGGGGGAGGGGGGGGGAGGGTTTCCCAGGGGAAGCGCCAGTCCGGGGAAAGGGAGCCCGGGGGGAAACCCGCGAGCGCTGCCCGGGGGTCGCGGCGTTTTGGCAGGGGACCGAAGGGGGGGGGTGCGACGGATCCCTGAGTTGCACACTTAAAGGGTGAGCGGGGGGGCCCGGGGAAGAAAACCGGGGGAACGGCTGAAATCCACGATGGGGGGAAAGGAGGGGGGGGCTGAGGCGGATGGGAAGGTCGGAGGTGACTGTCCTGCAGTTGGAGGATCGGCCCCTTTGCATCGACACTTAGGTGGGGGCGGGGGGGGGAGGTGGGGGGGAGGGAGGCCCCTGAGAGTGGAGCTTCGGGGGTTTCCTCGTGGGGGGGGGATCATCGGCCATTTTGGGCCACGGTGTGGTCCCGGGCCCTCCCGGGGCTTACAGGAGACTTTGGGGAGGGGGGGACTGTCGGGCACCCCATTTGTTTTCCCATGACCCTTGGAAAATTCCTTCGAAACTGCCTCAAAATAAGGGGCAACTATAGCCTAAAATTACAGAGGGATCTCGGGGGGAAAATGCTTTTGCCCAAAGGGGTTCGGCCCATTGCCCTCCACTTTGGGGGTAAGGGCAGCGGGAAATATTTCACTGGGGGAAAGGGGGGACATTTTAAGCTGCAGAAACCCTTGCATATGCCTAATTTACTATAACCATAAAATTTTTTGGTGATCTTTTAAGTCAAAATTTTCCCAATTTTTTTAAAAAAAAAGGTATCTGCCTTTTTGGCCCACTAGGGGGGGCCAAAGCTTTTTTTCCCTGAAAAAGTTGATAAAGTGCCCTCTTCAAATTTCTCTTTTCCTTGCTGAGTCACTGTGCCCTTTGGGCAAAACACCAAAAGGGATGCTAGGGATGTTTTTTTTATTTGGGGATATGTAATACTCAAAAATTAATCCCTACTTTCCCTATACTTTTTTTCATTTATTAAACTTTTCTTCTCCTCACCCCCTCTGTAACGGGGGGAAATGGACAAATCCCTATAAAAAACCCCAACCAAAAAAAAAAACCCCGCGGCAACACGCGTCTGAAATGGGCTGGGGCAACTCCTCCAAAAACTGCCAGGGTCCTAGGTACTTTCAAAAGGAGCCCCAAAAACCCCAAAAAAAAAATTAACCCACCTACTATGCCCTCAAGGGCACTCCCTCTGGAAAGTTGCAGAGGACACCCGGCCTCTCCGGACCCCTTTTTCGGAGACATGGCTGCTTATGATTCTGCCTCCCCAAATCGAGCCCCCGACAGGGCCCCCGGGGGTAACGAGCCACTTACTTTATCCGCTATAGCTCAAGGGGGTTTCCCAAAAAATCCTGATCCCTAGAGGGATAAAAGATTGGGGTTTTATATGCTTCAATAAAATTCCCCGCGTAACAATGAGTACACTAAGGGAAAGAAAATAGTGGAGTTTGAAAAAAAGGTGGCTTCTTGTGAAGTTACCACCTCTAATGTGGGGGAAATTTCGCAAACCCAAGTTAGGGAAACGAAGCGGCATTAAGAGCCCGGGAAACGAAGATCTGGAAAAACCGCAGTAGAAAAACAATCCCCGGTTTGTGGGTTATCCCAAAGTCCTTTACGGGGGATGGCCTAATAATTTTCCCTAAAAAGGAAAATTCCGGGGGCCTTTGGGAGAATGGATTTTTTTCCCAACAAACAAATATTTCTTTAAAAAGGGCCCCGGTTTTAGGCCCGAAGAGGCGGGAAAGGGGGACGAATGCGAGACCGGCGCCCAAGTAATAAAAAACCCCCTTAAATTTTGGGGCCCAATTAAGGGAAAAAGTTTTGGGGGCATATAGAAACGGGACCCCCTCTTTGGTAGGGGGTTAACAAAACCCTACTTTTTTCCAGGATTTCTCTCCCATCGTGACCCAGAAAAGGAAGCTGTTTTCCCCAGTGTGGGGCCCTTCATGAGAAGCAATAAAAATTCCCAGCCTTTTAAACCTCCCAAAGCTGAGGGTCAGAGGGGGGGGTGGGGCAGCTATTTTTGAGGATCCGGGCCCAAACCCAGGCCCCAAATTTCCCATATTGAGGAATTTTTAATGGAGACTCCCGCTCCCACAAGAGAAACAGGGAAATAATGGCTTTAGAGCCCTTTTTTTATTTTTTGCAGCGATGCAGCTGCCGAATCAGGTTTAAAGTTTTCTTGTTCGGGGGGTTTAGTTTTTGGGTCCAAATGTTCATGTCAAATTTTTTTTATGTTGAAAATTTTATATTTGTACCCGGGTCTGCTCTCCGGGCTCCCCCCTCAGGTGTGGCAAATGACAATCTGAGGTGCACCCCGCCCCCTCCCCTGGGGCGGTTGGGGACACTACAAATTGCCCGGAATTACAACTTACAAGGGGAAATGGATAGAGTAACCCTGAAAGAGTAAGTATAGAAAGGGGGGCTTTTCCCAAAGGGGACAATCAAACTACTTACTTGGAATGTTGGGGGGACTAACACCCCAAATTTAAAAAAAAAAAGTGAGTGTACATTTAAAAAACCGCTTCAAAAAATGATATCATTTTCTTTCAGGAAACCCAAATTGGAAAAAAAAAAACAAGGTGGGTTTGGGGTAGCCCCTGGGGTGGAATCATGTCATATTGGGCCCAAATTTTTCTTCTAAAATTTAAGGGGGGTAGTTTTTTTATTTTGTAAAGGGCTGGATTATGTGGTTTTTGGAGGAGGTTAAAGACGTCGGGGGCCCGATAATCCCTTTTCTAAAGGGTACAACCACAGGGTGTTTCGTACACGCTGATCAATATAACGCCCCTAAAAAAAAGCTAACACCCCAAAATTTTTTTGGCCCAAAATTTAATTCCCCTTTTTATCAGCAAGGGCGGTACCAAAATATCCGGGGGGGGGTTTTTAAAAGCATTCAGGTCCCTTACTGGACAGGGGCGGCGCCACTCGCCACTACCCCAACCGCTAGAGCAAATGACTTATGGGTAAAAATGCACTCTGTGATCCCCGGCGTACATTGAAAAGGGGGCGAAGGAGTTTTGTTCACCCCCTCCCTTCATAAAAGCTTCACTAGGATTGAAATTAAATTTCTCATCTCTCTAGGAATTTTGGGGAAACGGGAGTGGACTTTAACAGTTTTATACCATAGCCGTTTCGGGAAAATGCTCCATCACCCTTCTGATCTCACTTTCCCAAAAACCCCAAAATTAGGAGCAGGGTTTTTGGGGGTTTTCCCCCCCCGGGCTACCTGTTTTCAATCTGAGGATTTTAAATCCTTCCCGCAAAGGGGCATTGTACTAATTACGTTGACGATAACCTAGCACACATAGACGAATCTTTCCTTTTTCGGGCTGCTGCCAAAGGGGGGGGGTTATAGGGGCCCCCATAATTAATTTTTGTGGCGGGGGGAAAAGACGGGGGGGGGCAAAAGAAAAATTTAAAAACTGGGCAACCTTGCTGATGAGACAAAAGGGAATGGCGAAAAAACTCCATCTGCGAAAAGCAAAATAAACAACAAAGAAAACAAAACGGTTCTGGAAAATTTTTGTGCAAAGGGCAAGCCCAAAATTTGGGTATTAAAAAACAACCAAATAGGTATTTCAGAAGGGGCGAACAGAGATAGCCGGATGTTAGCCAAAGGCTGGTAAGAACCCCAAAAAGGGAGTCCCCAAACCGGTTCTGGGGCCCCAGGGGTTTTCCCGGGTCGCCGCACGTAGAAAAACCAGAGGAGATTTAAGAATATTTACTGAGTTCTTCGAGGAAACTCATAGGCAACCCCCGACTGACATGGATCGATTGAGTCTTTCCCAGACACGGGGGTTCCCTTTCCGGGCCTTGATGAAGAGCCCCAGGCTTTTTGATACCCAATCACTGAAGAAAAATGAGGACGGGCCTTGGGAAACTTCGGCCCATTGGGAAATCGCCAGGGGCCGGATGGGTTTTGGTAACGAATACTAAACTTTTTTTGCATTGAAATTACACCAATTTTTGGGCTTTGCCTTTTATAATGGGGGTTTAAAACAGGATCGGAGGGGGGATGGAGTTATTTTTTCGGAGTCCTTTCATAAACTTTAAATTCCTTAAACCCGGGGAAAAGGAAAAAACTTTGGTTTAAAAAAATTTCCCTCCCATTTTGCTTTTGCTCAATTTGTGACTATAAATTATTAAAATAAGATTTTAGCGACTTTGAAATCCAGGCCTTTTTTCCCTCATAAATGTTTTGCCCAGAGGGGCTTTGTGCAAAGGGGGGCCAGGCAAATAAAAATATTCGGGGCGGGAGTGGGGGCGACGGGGAGGGCTACGGAACCTTTCCCCGGAAAACTTTTTATGTTTGGAGTTTTTGGGTGCTAAGAAGGCCGTTTTGATTTGGGTTTCTTGGGCCCTTTTTTGGTTTCCCCCTCTGGGTAGGAGGAACTTTGGGCCCAAAGTTTCTGAATTTTTCTTTCCTTTTTAACAAGAGGGGGCATCTACTAAACCCTTTTTGTTAATGGGTTACTCCCCGCTCCCTTAAAGATATGTTTTAAAAGGTACCAGGCAGGGGGTGCCCACTATCACCATTGCTTTTTTTTGATCTAAACAATAGACCCATTATATATTGTCTAAAGCCTTTAATTTTCGTGCAGGTGGGGATGGGAGGACTCCCCCGATTTTGGATGTATTTTCGTTTGCTGATGACGTGCTGGTGGTCTTTAAAATTTCCCCGGGAGCTTTTACGCAGATCTTGCAGACTTTTTGCGGGAGGTTGGGGGTCCCCTTTTGGGGGGACCATATCAACTTTGACAAAAAAAATTTCATTTTTAAATTAAAGGGCCGGCCCAAACCCACATGGGTCCACTATAAACCATTTAATTTGGGTTTCATGAAAAAAAAGCCCCTACTTGGGAATAACGATAACAAGGCTTCCCTCCAGTTTTTTAAAAAAAGAATTTAAAAATCACCCCCCTTAAAAGGGTTCGATGGGGGCAAGATTTTTCATAAAAAGACCCAAAAATGGAAAAAAGGACCCAGCGATGAAGGGAATGAGGGGGCTTTAATTTTTTCAATGCGATCCAACCCGTCAGGGGGGGCAAAGGGGGGCAAAAAACCCACGCGTTGGGCTTCGTGTAAACCCTTTTATCACGGTCACAATTTTTGTACATCAATGCTCCCTTTAAGTAAGTGGGAAAGGGGGGACATAAGGGGTTGTTTTTTTCTCCTACATACTTTATTTCCTTAACCCCTCACAAACATGTTAGAAAAACTAAAAACTATCAAAAATATATCAACCACTCGGGTTATATGTTAAAAAAGAACACAAGGTATGGATATAGGTTACATACCAAAATAAAGTTTGCCACATATCAATATATACAGGTTAATGTTTCTATAGTTTAACCCTTGGGCGCTTGGTATAAACTCGAATATCCAGAGGGGTTGTTTACGTTCTTGGCGTTGCCAATCACCCATTTTGGGGGTTTTTATTTCTATGCCCCATGTAAAATTCTATCGAGTGCATGTATTCTAAAAATGTTTGGGTGCCCTGAAGAGATATTGGCCCCTTTTTAAAGTTATATGATGCTTGTTATGCAGTTTTTTAAAACTACGATGCTGCTGCAAATTTATTTTGTACAAGGGTAAGTAAAGATAAAAAAAAATGATGAGATCACAATTTGAATTTCCTTATGTCATATTGTCTTTATCTTTTTTTAATTTTAAAATATCCGTTTAATGTTATTTAAAAATTTTCATCTTTTTTGTTAACGGGGGAAACCCTTTTAAGGGAAAACCAAAAATCCTTTGGGTTTGAATACCGAAAAAAAGTTGGTGAAATTTTGCCCCATGTTTTGTTTCGTTTGGCCCCTAGGTGTATTCTTCATTAGTAATTCAGTAGTATTATTGTCGCAGGATGTGAGTTTTTATGAAAATCTTTTTAAGGAATTAACTTGGATAAGTAGTGGAGCATACGGTGCCATATTTATTTTTGCTGGTTCTTTTATTAATCTCAACAAAGACTCCTTGTTTTTTTCCTTGATTTTATTTTTGCCTGTTGAATTTGTTTCTTATTTTCCCCCTAACCGTAACTATTTTCTATGATGTCTTTGCTCTTTATAAAATTTTATTGTTTCATGCCCCACGTGACGGTAATTTTCCCCTGGGGATAGAGTCAATAGTTTGAGGGTGAAACTGTTTTTGACGCAAAATTGTGTTGCCATGGTTTGGTTTCCCATAAAAGTGGGGACAACCTATTGTTAACCGGACACCCGTAAGTAATTGTCAAGAAATGGTATACTTGTAATTTTACTGTGTAGGGAAATTCAATTTAAAGTCATTTTTGTTAAGTACGGACAAAAATTTGGTATGGAGCCACCCCCGACCCCAAACAAAAGAGGGTCTATGTAGCGCCCTTTCAAAAGCACCACAAAAGGGGTTTTCACTTATAGATATTGTGTCCCCCCAGGGCCCTAAAGAATTCGCCCTAGATGGGGATGCAGCAGCCCCCTGGGCACTCCCCCAAGTTGTAGATAAAAATAATTTAAATTCGAAATAAATTTTGGGGAAAAAAAATTTAAAAATCTAGTATGGGGAAAATTTGAAGCCTTCCTGATATTTTTTGTTTACGTAAATGATATTGTATAGCCATTTATCATTGTGGGATTAGAATAAAAGGTATCAATCAAGGTTACCCTCGGGACTTGGGGGCCCTTTAAATTTTTGGAATTTTAACACGTAGTGCTGTTTTAAATAGAATTTTAAAAAAGATAGGTTAAAAAGTTTCAAAAATTTAAATCTCCCAGGTACGATGTAGCCTTTTGTATAGCTTTTTTAGTAACCCCAAAAGGTAAGGTTTGGTTAAAATTTTTTCGAAAAAACATATACAGGGGAAGGCTTTAAATTTAACTAGAGTGTATTTTTTATTGCGCAATTTTTCGAATTTGTGGTATTTTTTCTACAAATTTTTGGGAGGCCCAGGGGGGCCCCCTTTCCTTATAATTTTTTTATGGTGGTGGGAAAAATCCCTATATTATAATGTGGTTACCTTTTAGTTCTTATTGGTTGGGGGCTACATAGGAAATCTTGCTTGTTTGGGGTCGGGATGTGGCGTCCATACCAGAATTTGTCCTGTACCTTAACAATAATGACATTAACTTGAATTTTACCTACACAGTAGAAATTACAAGTATACCATTTCTTGACATATTACTTACTGGTGATCCGGATAACAATAGAGTTGTCACCACTTTATATAGGAAACCAACCAGTGGCAACACAATTTTGCGTGCAAACAGTTGTCACCCTCAACATACTATTGACTCTATCCCCACTGGGGAGTATTACCGTGCACGTAGGGCATGTACAGATAGAAATGATTATCAAGAGCAAATTGACATCATAGACAATAGATTACGGGTTAGAGGATACAGTAAGAAACAAATGTCACAGGCGAAAAATAAAATCAAGGATAAAACACAGGAGTCTTTGTTGAGATATAATAAAAGTACCAGCAAAAATAAATATGGCACCGTATGCTCCACTACTTATAGCCAGGAGTTCAATTCCATTAAAAAGATATTCTATAAAAACATACACATCCTGCGACAGGATGATATACTAGCTGAATTACTAGATGAAGGAATACACCTAGTGGCCAAACGAAACAAAACCATAGGGACAGAAATTTCACCAAGCATTTTTTCGGGTATTCAAACCAAGGATAGTTGGCTTTCCTTGAAAGGTTTCTTCCCGTGTAACAAAAAAAGATGTAACATTTGTAAATACACAATTAAACAGGATACCTTTAAAATTAATAAAAAGATGAATAGACAATATGACATAAGGAAATTCATTAATTGTGATACTCATCATGTTATTTATGCGATTTACTGTACCCTTTGTGACAAAATATATGTTGGCAGCAGCATCCGTAGATTTAAAACTCGCATAACAGAGCATTTATATAACATTAAAAAGGGCCAGATATCTCATTCAGGTGCAGCCAAACATTTTTTAGAGATACATGCAGGCTCGATAGATAGTTTACGATGTTGGGGCATAGAGAAGGTAGATAACCCCAAGAATGGGACTGATTGGCAACGCCAAGTACGTAAACGAGAGGCATTCTGGATATTCGAGCTTGATACCAGAGCGCCCAACGGGTTAAACTATAGAAACGATCTAACCTGTATATATTGATATGTGGCCACCATTATCTTGGTATGTAACCTATATCCATACCTTGTGTATATTTGTTAACATATAACCCAGAGTGTGATTGATATATTGATATGTTTTTATGTTTTCTAACATGTTTGTGATGTATAAGGAAATGACGTATGTATGGAGTAAACACACCCCTTATGTCTCCCTTCACTTACTTAAATGAGCATTGATGTACAAACATATGTGACCGTGATCAAGGGCTACACGAGAGCCCGAAACGCGTCGGTTTTTGTCCCCCCTGCACCCCCTGACTGATGGATCTGCATTGATAAAATAAAGCACCTCATTCACTTCATCGCTGGGTCCTATTTTCCATTTTTGGAGTCTTTTCTTGCATCGAGGCTTTTGACTGAGAGCCAGGACGCCGTGCGCTAATGAAGAGTGCAACACAGCTGGTTGCATGAAGATCCTGCCTGTGACTTCTGGTGAGCTTGAGCCTATTTTTGCCTTTGGCATATGTTGATGTATTATTAGCAAGATTGCATACATGGAGGCAACTCCCGCTGTCATATGTAGGCAGGGGAAATCTTATCAAGTTGGTAGAGTTCCCCAAACTATTGTACCTCCTACATTCTTGCCACTTTATATTAGACGCAAGGACGAGATACGCATGAATATGCTCTTTCGTCGCTTCATCTGGGGGGGTAAAAGACCTCGGATCCGTTAGTAATTTGCAGCAGCCAAGGACAACGGAGGTATTAATTCCCAAAAAATTAGAGCATAATTGTGGCTGCGCTGATCCGCCCGGCAGTGGTTTGGCTGCAGGGTACATCAACGTACACGGATTTCCAAGACAGAGCAATCTTTTGTAGGGAAGACCGGCTGGCAAATTTTTTACATTTGCCTTTATGTCAAGTCCGGAACTAATCAGATCTAATCCCCTGGTATTTTCAACATGGCGGGGATGGCAAAAATTGAGGTGTTACCGAGATTCCATCCACATGCCTCATTGTTCCGCACGTTTATAGGCAACCCGGATTTCCAACATGGGGTCCCACACAAAGATTTTTACATGTGGGAGAAAGGTGAGATAGTGTCAGTTCAGGATTTGGTAGATACCAAAACACATAGGATTCTATGCTTGGAGGAACTGAGGTCTAAATTTCCGGAGGCGGGGGTCTCCTTTTTCCCTTACTTAAGTGCCCGTAGCTATGTTTTAACACTGCTTCCATATCTTACGCAGAACGAATGGGACCCAACACTGCGCAAACTGTTGCTCAGGAGCACGGCGGAAAGGGGCTTGACCTCTCGTTATTATAAAACCCCGCTTGATTTCTCGGAATCAACAATGGCGCTGGCAAAGTGGGTGAGAGACGATCCTAGTCTGGAGGTCCACACCTTACTTAAGTCATTGGTCAATAGCCGCAAATTCTTGGCCTCAAGTAGATATTGGGAGATGTCTCTTCAGTTATTCACAGGGCTTATATTACCCAGTCAGAGGTCATCGCATGGGTATTTTTGAGAGTAGTAGCTGTTTTAGATGTGGGGACCTGGAGGCGGACATGTTCCACTGTATATGGAGCTGTCCAGTGATACAGGTTTTTTGGGCACGGGTGATGCTATTTACAAGAACGCATTTGACGACTTATGTCCCCAGCAATCCCCTATGGGCCATATTTGGGCATATAGACACACAGTTGACTCCATGTGAACCGGGAAGTAGAAAATTATTATATATGATTTCAGCGGCAGGGGTAAAAACCATTTTGAACACATGGATACACGACTCTCCACCCCCTTTCAGGATGTTTTTAGATAAATTGTCCTATATATTGAAAATGGACTGGGTAGAGGCTTCTGGTAAAAAAGAGACACACGTTGAAAGATTCTTTCAAGTCTGGGGCAGCTTTATTCCCTTACTTCCGCAGAGAATACAGGGGGCTATTAGGGAATGCTTTACTTATACCGCATGGTTTCAGGAACAGGTATTAATGGGAGAGCCACCAATTTAAAGGGGTTATGACCTGACGCACCACAATGATGGGTAAATCTAGTTCTGCCTTTGGCCTGCTTTTGGATGCCCAAGAATTCAGTTCTGCGCAGTGAATTAAGATGTTGGTGGTAGAAAATGGCAACCGCGTTGGCAGACCATCTTACTGACATCAGAGGTGGGGGTGGGCTTGGAGAACGGAGCGCTTATTTGTTGATGTATGTGGTTTTGATGTATGTTTTATTTTTGCCTGGGCTTACTAATATATGTAACCTTTATGTGTTTTGCGGGCTCAGGTCCTTTCCTTACGGTACTTGCTAAGAGATAAGGAATGATATGGTCTGTAGCCTGAGCCAGTATAATATCAGTATAATCCTGACCTAACATATCGTAAGTTTAATTGCAGTCGCAAAGCTTGTCTAGTGGTTAGGCAATTGGGCAATGGCATGAATCTTGCTGTTTGGAACTGGCATGAGTTCGCAAATCGAAGGCTCGGGTTGGTGTGTTTGTTCAACCTTGATTTTATTTTATGTACTTAAAATTGGTAATGATAGTATATAGATCTGGAAGCTTTGATCTTCTAAAGTTCATTACTCCCCTTACAAACTGTATTTTATACTCCACAATTGTTACACTTCGCATTACCTATTATTTGAAAGTTGTGTGTTGGGGGGGGGGGGGGAAGGAGAAAAAGAAAAGAGTGCATTCCGGAATGTACTCGTACAGATCTGTCACTTAGCTGAATCTTCTGTGAGTCATTGTAATCCTGTGACTTTATCTTGTTTGTTACATGTCTTCACTGTATGTTTTGGAGTGCTTAATAAACAGATTTCAAAGAAAGCCAGGATAATTCAACCCCAGAGGCTCAATTTTCTCACACCTCCCCCTTTATGATGTAGCAAGTGAAATGGACCAAACCCACCTCATTTAGTAAGTCCATCTACATGTAATATGGTCCGGATAAGATGGCCCTTCTTCCCCTATAACTTGGACCATTGTCCAATGCTCTGCTCAATGGCTTTCCGGTGCACTGTGGAACATCGTCGATCACACACAATACTTCTATATAAAACAAATAAGAAAACCAATATTACATTTTTGACCCCAGGCTCATTTCCCTCACATCTCCCCACGTTATGATGTGACATGTAAAGTTGACTTACAGGCCATTTCACTAGCCTATCTACATGACAAGTATTTTGAATATGATATCCTCTCTCTCCCACAACCAGGACCTTATCCAATGCCATGGTCTATGGCTTTCTGGTGTCCTGTAAAAGTCAAACTTTGGGGCACCATGACCATAATGGGGTCAGTGGAATGTATTCCCTTTTTTACTTTTGGACTATCATAAATTATGTGCCAAAATACATGCAATGCGCCGCTACTATTACACATTAACGTTACATCAACTCTGCAATTGGTATCAAGAGGTTTACATACTACATGCCCTGGTAAAAACTCTTGGCAGAGAGTATCCCATAGTTTAGGCTTGGATTCAACAATCAAACATAACTGGCTGGAGGTAGAGGGTATTATTCTCGTCCACCCACAGATAGATCCACCCACCTGATGGTTATTTACAGTTTTCTACCTATACAAAGTAAAAGTCAAAATTAAACACCTTTTAAAAAAAAACAGGGCTATATACCACATCTATCCTGGGTAAAACTTGGAACATATAACAAAAAACACCTATCAAATAAAGTTCTAAAAACTACAAGAAAAAGTTAATAAACTTTATTGAAAAATTGCCAGAGAACAACAAATACAAACATTTATAAAAGACAATTAAAAAGATGACAATGAAACTACACAAATAGTATGCCCTACTGCCAAACATCTACATAAAGTACAAATATAAAAGGTGGGTAACCCCATATTGGTAACTATAAATATACCGTTAAAGCCATATGGCAACAATGAATAGTCCGGACGAAGCGCACTGCGAAACGCGCATTGGGGTGCGTGTCCTACATACCTCCATCGGCCCAGTTTGGGTTGCTTATTCCTCCACAACGTCTCTTATTCAAGGTCAGGTATATACTATCTATACATATACACACACACACACACACACACACGTATAGCATGCTATAATTTATTCATGGAATAATAAGACATCCCCTGAAAATAAGACGTAGCACATCTTTAGGAGCAAAAAATTAATATAAGACGCTGTCTTATTTTCGGGGAAACAGGGTATTATACAGATTTACAAAATTCGTACAGATGAAAAATGACATACGTGCATCAACTTCAACCAAAGGTGAGGAAAAATGTGGACGAAGGGATTGAGATGTGAATTCCGAAGTCTTCATTAATAGGGGAAACGAAGCTTAAAAAAAAACTCCCTAAGGGTATGTTCACACGATGTACTGTACACTGACCCCATTGACATTCATTACTTGGGGCGCGTATTCGCCGCAAATAATTATCATGTCACTTATCTCCCCGTGCGTACAATACGATCGCATTGTACGAGCGGGAAGAGGAGGCGCAAGCCATAGTTCTCTACGAGAGAACTATGGATTACCGTATGGTTCTATAAGAACTATGGATTACCGTAATTTCGGCACGCATCTTGCCCGTGTTAGAGCACAAATTGGCCAAAATTACACCGTGTGAACATAGCCTAAGGCAAGCACAAATCTGCCCTAAGGAAGATTTCATTTCTGACCCCAAAGTTGCCATCAGATTGAGTCCAAATATTTTATATGGCTACATACAAATTAATATTATTAGTAGTGAGTGGTTACTTAATTCTTTCTTGAAACCTTCAACTGTTTGTGACCTACTCGTCAGAAAGGCTATTGCACAGATTCACTGTTTTCATGATGAAGAAGGCTTTTCTCCTCTAGGGATTGAATACTTTTTTCTCCAGATGAAGGGAATGTCCCCTTGTCTTTTGAGAGGGTTTTACATGAAATAGCTTTTCCCCATACTTTTTGTAGGGGCAATTTATATAAATTAATCAGGTCTCCCCGGATTGTCTTCTCAAGACTAAATAATTTTAATTCTTTTACCCTCTCCTCGTAATGATGAATCACAACCTTTCCAACACATGCTTATATTATACACCAATTCAGTACTTACATGGCTTTGAGGAACCCGTATGTTAAACATCTCCATAAAATTACCCCATTTTAAAAACTGCACTCCTCATAGTACTTGAAACAGCACTTTTAAAGTTTATTAACCCTTTTTAGTCATTTCAAAGCAATACAAAAGCTAAAACATTTCAGTTTTTTGCAGATTTTGAGTTTTTATCCTTAGGTTTCTGGAACACACTTAACAGAAAACTGCATCTCAATTTTCATTCCCCCGATTATGAAATGAAAGAGCACTCAGCAGATTTTTGGGTTATCATTCTTTGCTTTATCATAAATATATATAAATTATATTTATATATATATAATATATTATATATATATATATATATATAATGATATATATTCCATCCAAACATACATAACACATATTATATAATATATATAATATTTTATATATATATATATTATTATATATATATTTGTCCGTGGAATTATTGTAGAAGCAGAACAAAACGGATGGAAAAACATGCACAGTAAATAAGCAAAGAAAACTCCTGCTCATCTGTGCGCTTACTAACATTGGTGTAGCTCACTAGCAAGTTAGTAGATCCGACACTGGCTTCCACCACTGTGAACACCTCCAGCCCAGAAGGTAGACTGGAGGTACAGCCTACCTGCTGACCTTATATACAGCCGGGAAATCCCGGAGTGGAACCATGGGGAGTAAGCACCCACCCTGCTCTATGCTTACTCCCAATGAAAGGCAGACCCAGGAATGGCTGGTAGCCATACTAACTGACAGATTACACATAGGTCACATAGGTCGACAGTTTGTACAGTCATGGCCAAAAGGGTTTTTAGGAATGATTTCAAATGTTAATTTTTACAAAGTCTACTGCATCAGGTTTTATAATGGCAATTTGCATATACTCCAGAATGTTATAAAGAGTGATCAGCTTAAACAGCAATAATTGCAAAGTCAATAGTTGCCTAGAAAATTAACTTTTTCCCCCAAAACACATTTCAACTCATTGCAGGCCTGCCTTAAAAGGACCAGCTAACATCGTTTCAGTGATTGCTCCATTAACACAGGTGTGGGTGTTGATGAGGACAGGGCTGGAGATCAATCTGTCATGATTAAGTAAGAATCACCCCCACTGGACACTTTAAAAGGAGGCTGGTGCTTGGCATCATTGTTTCTCTTCTGTTAACCATGGTGATCTCTAAAGAAACACGTGCAGTCATCATTGCACTGCACAAAACTGGCCTAACAGGGAAGAGTATCGCAGCTAGAAAGATTGCACCTCAGTCAACAACCTATCGCATCATCCAGGACTTCAAGGAGAGAGGCTCCATTGTTGCCAAAAAGGCTCCCGGGCGCCCAAGAAAGACCACCAAGCGCCAGGACCGTCTCTAAAAGTGTTTCAGCTTCGGAAAACGGGCTACCAGCGTGCGAGTGCTCAGGAAAAAGGGAGGCAGGTTGATTTTTTGACCACTGTAGGGGAGAAAATTAAAGGAGCAAGGGCCTGGTGTCAGGGGGAAAAAAGCCCTTCTCTCCCGAAAAAAATCAGGGACAGATGATATTCTCCAAAGGTACAGGGAGGGATGTGAGGGCTGGGGGTTTTAAAGTCATTTTCTCAGATGAATCCCCCCCGAAGTTTGGAAATCTGGAAAACGCTTGTTGGGAAGCAAGGTGAGGAACCCCCATCTTTTCTATGCCCAACTGTAAAGATCCAGAAACCCTTTTTGTGTGGGGGTTGCTTCCAGCCAAGGGGCGGTCTTAACAGTTTTCTAAAAACACCCATGAATAAAGAAGGACCAGAATGTCCCCAAGGAAATTTTCCCCAAAGCCAGAGCGTTTTTGGGGTTTACAATGCCCCTTTTAGCATATGGAGCACCCTTTCCTAAAACAAAGGTGTAATAAATGGTCAGGGAAAAAAAACATAGAGATTTTGGGGCCAGGGTGGAAATCCCCTCTTATCCCCTTGAGAATTGTGGGCAATCAAGGACCGGGGGACAAAAAAAAAACAAAAAAAATTTGCAAAATGAAGTTGATTGGGTGCAAAATGGACTGTTCGTCAGGGTTTGGTCCAAATTGTTGAAGATCCGGGAGAAATGCAGAGGTCCTGAAGAAGAAGGGGAACATCAAAAATTGCTTTCTGCATTAACTCTTTAACTGCATAAAATTTTGTTATTTAATATGATTGCACTTGTATTTTGTAGTGATTAAAACATCTGAAACCAACTAAAAACCGGGGCAAAGATATGTGAAAATATAAAATTTTTTTTCCAAAAAATTTGGCCATGACTGTTTGTCCCAAAACCATTTAACAAGGCCTTTCACTCCAAAGGCTCTTACTTGGGGCATGCGTCCCGGATGAATATTTCGAATGGTGGGTATAACCCCCATTGGACTCATGGGTTACATACCCCCCCCCTTTCTCTGACCCTTTGGGGGGGAGACTTTGTGCATGAATCAACTTTTTGTGAGGGGCGATGTTTTTCAGGAAATTTAAAGTCTTGAGCCCCAAAAACCCCCGGGTCATCCCTTTCATTTTTTCCCTTTTTTTTTGCCCTCCACTTTAGGGGGAAAGGGCCCTGACAACTTTTTAAAGGGTTACCTTACAGGTAGAGACAGTGATCGTAGCCACTTAATGGCAGGCATTCTCCTTACAATGGCTAGTTTTTCTCCCCCGCTGAAGTTTTTTGTGAGGTACACTAAGGGTGTTTTCTTTTTCCCCCCAATTTGCTGCGAAAGGACAGGCTAACCCTACCTCAGAAACATCTGCCCGGGGCCAAAAATTTCCTTCTGAAAGTTTGGGGCCCCGGGGTTTGGGTGTTGCAAGTACCTTTTTTAAAAATTTTTAAAGGGTTGTTCAGCCTCCTGGTTTACTTGACCTGTGGTTGGCCCTTTGGTGAGGGCCGTAGAGGGATGGTATGGAGCAAAGTTGGGCACGAACCTTTTAATACTGGAACCAAAAAAAGCCCCGACCTTTTCTTTGGGGACCGGTTGGGCCTTCCCCAAAAAGGTCCAATTTTCCATTTGGGGTTGATGATCCCTCCCAATGTCATAGCCCCGATAAACGAGCCCCCTCGAGCCCTTATGGGATTGTTGGGGGTTGGGGTTAACCCCGTGCCCCTTAGGGGTCTAAAATGGCTGTATCGGGGATGGTGGGATTCCCCAGTCGTACTAAAGACCCCCCACATTACCAAAAAGCGCCCATATTTTTATGGGGTGAGGATGATGCATCATCTTGGAAGTGGCCCGGAAGCCCCATGAGGCCAAAGGGGAAAGGGAAAATAGTGAAATGTATTGGGGTTTGGAAAAAAACCCTTTTCTCCCCGGGTTCCTTTGTGGGGGCACCTGCCAAAAACCCTTGGGTTAATCGTACAATTTACCTTGCAGGTCCAAGGCTTATAACCGGGGATGGGTAGCATCAAATTTGGATATCCATTGGCTTGGAAAAACATTGAGAACGCAAATCCCACGGTTTTGGGATGGGGCCCCCTAGGGGTGACCATCCCTTTGGGGTCTTTCTATGACCCCCGTCCACATTTTTCAACTTCCCGACAATCCCCTTTTCCCCGGGGCCCAGGGGCCCTATATGGCCCCAAAGTCTTTCTGGATGGGTTCTGTGACGTGTCATGTTTAAAAAAACCCCCGTCCGACCGGAGTTCTGAAAAAAATCTGCGTTTCCTTGTGGAACTCCCGTTTCCCCGCCCCTGTGCGTCGGACAATGAATACGGAAAGGTGTAAACTTCTGTTTGGGACAGCCCCAGCTCTTTACCCCCCATAAGCTTTTACGGTCCTTCCCGGGCTTGATTAAGTTGAAGGTAAATTTGATACAGTTTCCTTTTTTCCGGGTGGAAACCTTAAATTTAAATATGACCCTCCGTAATCTATAGGGGCCCTGCCCCTTTCCCGAAAAATTTTCTTTCGAGTATATACCCCGGGGCGCCTGGGTGGAAAACCCTTTACCCCCTTTCCGTCCCGTTATTACCCTAGCTGGGTTTTTCGCCCCGCTGCAGGTTTAAAGGTATGGGAAGAAAGCGCAGGATTGTCCCGCATTTCGCGATGTGCTCAATTAATCCTATGCGAGGTATTCTTGCCAAGGTTTCCCTTTGGGTATGTCCCGGGGCCCCGGGGATGTCTACATACAAGAGCTTGAGGGAGAAAATCCCGTGGATGCCGGCGGGGGCCTCCCCTTTCAGAGACATGAGGTGGGTAGGAGCGGGGCCCCCAAACTTCCCATCCTTAGTACCACCTTCTTTAGATGCTTTTAGGTTTTTTGAATTTTCCACCGACCTTGGTTTTTTGGGGGTGATACCCGAGGTCGGAATGTGTAATGTTTTTGTAGGGCGAAGAGTTCCTTGGTTACCTTAGAATGAAGGGGGTTCCCTGGTCTGTCGTATCTTGGGGTACCCCTGGGGTGAACATTTGGAATGTTCTTTAGTATCTTTGGAGGGTTTTCCAAAGGGATGGCCTCAGGATGCGAGTGGGTCACGAGGACACCAAGATCTGTGATGTCCCCGGGTGATTTGGGGGCGGGCCCCCAGGTCCATGCCCATCTCTCAAAGGGAACCTTATTTGGGGGGAATTTGGGGCTGAAAATGGGGCTAGACTTAACTTGAAATCTGGCATAATGGATATTTTTCAATTGCCCCGAAATTCCCGGCCAATAAAAATTACATCCCCTCTTCCCGGGTCTTCTACCCCCATGTGTTCCCCAAACATGGGAGTGGGGTTCTCCAAAGACCTGGCGGGGTGGGACCGGGCACACCAACTGCTAATTCGGTTGGGGGGCTTTTTTCCCCGGGACAAATATTGTTTTTGACCCAAAAAGAGGGTGGCCAAAATCTCGCGGGGTCTGGGGTTTCCCATCTATTCCTTCCCAATTTTCCCAAACGCTCCAAGTTTTGGGGCCCCAGTGCTCCCTGCAAAGTTCCTTGGATATGGGAAGGAGGGAACTTAGTGGGGATTTTTCCCCAGGGTCCCACCGCACAGACAAGGGGAAACCCCTCGGGCTCCTTTGGTCCCTGTGCAGACACATTTCCTTTACACATTTTTGGGACACCTTTTTTTTTCCCCATAAATCCAGAAAAAAGGGAAAACAAGCTATTCACATGTGGGGGGAGGCTGCAGCGGCCCCCCCCGTTTGTGGGCCCCCGGGGGGGTTTTTGGGTGAGACCGCGGTTGGGTCCCTGGTGCCCCCCTGTAACAGAACCCCTAATGGGCCCGGGGGTAGGTTGACCCCACCCCGGCCTGCACCGGGTTTTACCAAACTTCCGAGTCATGAGGGGTTGTACGGTATGCCCCTTTTTTTAATGGGCTACCCCCCGTTTCCCCGTTCTGTACGTGGTTATGAAGGCTTGCAAAAAAACAACGTACGCCCAAAACCACAGTCCTGGGTTCCCCCCAAAATAGGAAAAACGGCGGCGACGTGTCCGAGTCCTTTCACGCCAAGTGTGGGCCTCGGGCTTGGGGAAGCTGTCTCTTTTTGGGTGGGGGAAACCCTTCCCCCCTTTCACCCCCGCCCCTGATCCCCTCCCCCCGGACCTTTAGGGGTTTCCCTTTTGGGGCAGGGACAGTCTTCCCGTGTGTTGGTGGATCAGTCTTGGAGGAACTCCCCGGGGGCACTGTTCCCCAAAAGGAGACAAGTGTTAGGTTTTGTGGTGTGTACCCCCACCGCTGGATCAGGGTAGGGAAAGCAAAAGTGGTCAAGACGCCCCCTCCCTACCTGGACAGTGTAAAATTTTGGGCTGCAGCCCCTTTTGGGGAGGTGGAAAAGGCATACTCTGTGCCGGCTGGTTGGGTGGATCGAACTCCCCGGGTGCCTTCTGGGCCCCGGGCGCCCGAGTAACCCCCCCGTGGTAAGATTCCCCTTTCACCCGGTTCCTTTGGGGTCTTACCCCCGGTCGAGAAGCCTTTTGGGGTTTTCCGGGAAGAAAGGGGGCCCGGAGTCAGCCCCTGGTCCCCCGGGAGCCGCCTTCTCACGATCCCTTTAAAGGTGCCAAGAAAGCCTCCAGTCGTGTTTTGGGTCATTCTGCGCTGGGCTTGAAAACCGCTTTTGGGGATGAAGGGGCCCCCCGACCCCCCCGGCCTTGTATCAGGACTAGCGGAGTAGAGTCAGGTTTATGTTGCTGCTCTTTTAAAGGGTGCCTGGTGTGTCTCGATAACAGGCGGTTGGTCTCCGTTGACCCCGGTTCTCGTGGGGCCCTTTTGTGGCTTGCCGCCATTTGCTGGAGGTTGGTGTTTCCCGTATTAGTTGTTCCAGTCGCCATTTTTTAGGTTCTCTGGTTTTTGGTTGCTGTTTAATCACGACAATATTTGGGAACCCCTTTTTCGCTGCTGTCCTTTAAGAGAAAATTTTTAAAATGCCCACAGCTCCTCACCATATGTAAGTTGCACCCCCCTGGGATCACCCATGAGTCTTTCAGGCTGAACGAGGAGATGTCAGTACAAAGGCTCCTTTTTCCCGGGAATTATGTAGAAGCAGAACAAAAGGAGGGCAAAACATCACAGTAAATAAACAAAAGAAAAACCTGTCATCTGAGGCTACAACTTTTGGGGTGTTTTCCTCCTAGCCCCTTTAGTAGATCCGACACGGCTCCACCTGTGAACACTCCGGGCCAGAGGTAACGGAGGTCAGCGACCCCCCAGCCCCGCCTACCTGCTGCCCTTATTAAAACCGGGAAATCCCGAGTGGAACCATGGGGATGCACCCACCCGCTTTTGCTTCTCCAATGAATGGTGGAAATACTAATGACAGATAAAAACATAGGTCGCATTTTGTACTTCGATCCCTTTTTTAACAAGGGCCCTTTCACTCCCCCAAGGCTCCTTATTTTGGGTGGCATCGTCTTGGACCCCCCAGACATATAATAAATAAATAAAAAGTTTTGGAATACATAGTAATTTTAATTAAAAACAAAAACTCTTGTAATGACCCCATTTTAGAGCCTCAACCTAATAAATAATTAATCTAGATTGTAGAAATTTTTTTTTTGGGACCCTAAAAACATTTCATAAATTTTTTTTTAATTTGATTGAAAAAACCAAAAAAATTAACCCCTTACCGCATTTCCCGTACCCCCATAGGGAAATGGGGGTTTCCCGCAAATTCCCGTATGAGGCGGACGCGCAAGATCGCGGCTGGAACCAGTGATATTTACCGCGGCATATGCCGCTCCCCCCGGCCGGAGTGAGCCCGGCCGGGGGTTAAACCCCCCAATTCGCGACCGTGGTCGCGACTCGCGGGTGGGGAGCGAGTGAACTCCTGCTGCCCGCGATCTCCGGCGCAGAAACACGCTTCAGCCGGTACTGTCTCCTCCCCAGAAGCCCGGTGCGAATGAGAGCACCCGGGGGTTGTTGGTGCGTCCCGCCCCCCACAATCATTGGGGGCCAGGGTGACTGACATTGCCAGGAGCCATATCATTTAAAACTGTTGCTGATCTCCTTTGATAACATTAACAAATTTTTCATGAAATTCCCCCCGGGGGAAAAGGGGGGAAAAAGTGTAAAAAAGTAAAAAAAAAAAAAAAAAAGTGTAAACACAAACAAAGTAAAACACAAACACAAAAAATTAAAATAAAAAACGACACCCCCTTTTTTTTTTTCCCCTTTACAAATTCAATCACCCAAAAAACAAAAAATAAAAAAAGTACCCATATTTGGTATCGCCCCCGTGGTCAAACCCACCCTTAAATCGCCCTTTTAAAAAACCCCGTCGGTGAACGCCGAAAAAAAAAAAAAAAAACAAACAGTCACAAATTGCGATTTTTTATCCCGCAGCCCTAAAAATGGGAAAAGAGCATCAAAACTCTTCAACTCAAAGGGATGCCAATTAAAACATAAAGTTACCCGCAAAAAAAAGTCCTTACACAGTTGTATACGGAAAAAATTAAAATTTTGGGTAAAAATAGCGTGCATAAATATTTTTCACATAAAAACACTTTTTCAAAAAAAATTGTGTTTTCCCAAAAAAAAAATCATAAATTGGGTATCACCGTAACGTCTCAACCCAAGAGTAAAACAACTTGTCATGGACACTGCACGGTAAACGCATTAAGAAAAAAAAAAACATGTGGGAATTGCGTATTTTTTCCCCTGCCTTCCCAAAAAACGGATTTTAAAGCGTCATAAAGTCTTGCCCCCCAAAAAAATGTTACCATAAAAAGTCAATCACCCCGCAATCACCCATCAGCTCCTAAACAAAAAAAATAAAAAAAGTTATGGCCCGTCGGCGTGCAAAAAGTGTTTTTTCCTTTTTTTAAAAAGTTTTTTATTGTGAAAAAGCAGAAAAAATTTAAAAAAATTACAAATGTGGTTCGCTTAATTCGATCAACCTGCGAGTTAAAAATAGCAGTCATTTAACCGACAGGACCCCTGTAAAAAAAAAAATAAAAAACAACCAGATTCTGTATTTTGTACAAAACCTCACAAAAACCTTAAAAAAAAGGATCAAAAACATCAATGGCCCCCCATTGGTACTAAAAAAAAATTCCATTCTCTCCTAAAAAAAAGCCCATAATCCTCCGAAGCAAAAAAAATTAAGAAACTTTGGGTGTCGAAAGGACATCAAAAAAACGCAACTTTTATTTTGTAAAAGTAAAAAACATAAAAAAAAACTATAAAATTTATCCATTGTAATTGTACCAATCCCAAAAAAAAAGTTTATCTTGCTTTACCCCTAGGGGAATACGTAAAAAGAAGCCCAAAAAAAATGGCGGAACTGGGGGTTTTTTTCCCCCATTTTCCCGGTCCCAAAGCTAAAAAAAAAAATACGGAACACCTGTGCACCAAAAACCAACTACACCCTTAGATAATCCCGAGGGTGTTTTAATTAAAAAGGGGCAACTTCTGGGAAAGGTTTTACCTGTTCATACTTTGGGGCTTTGCGAGGAAGGCCCCACCAATCTGTTTCGCCAAAACCAAATGCCTCCCTCCCTTTTTCCCCCTCCATGCCCAAACGCATTTTACACCCACAGTGGGTATTGCGCTTGGAAGAAATTTCAACCCATTTTTGGGGCTTTTTTCCAAAATTCCCCTTTTAAAAATTAAAAATTTTCGCTAAAATTGCAGATTATTGGGGGAAAAAAAAATTTTTTTTTTATTTTCGAGCCCAACGCAAAAAAAATTTGTGAAACACCTGTGGGGTCGATTTACTCACTACACCTCTGGGAAATTCCATAAGGGTGTAGTTTTCCCCAAATGGGGTTTTTTAGGGGGGGTTTATTAAGTTTTGAACCTTAGGGGGGCAAAACCCGAAATGGCCCCCAAAAAAAAAATGGGGAAAGAAAAGAGACCCCAGAGTCCCCTGGTTTCCTCCTTTTCTGGCTTTGTGGTTAGCCAAATAATGCCCAGGGCCCATAGGGAATCCTGAAAACGGCAGAACTGGGAATCAATATTAAATTTTCATTTCCCCCGGGTCACATTTTCCGTATTCTTTTCAATTGGTAAAAATTAAAAAAACGTAAAAAAAAAAGTGAAATTTTAAATTTCCTTCCCTTTTTCTTAAACCTGTGAAACACCCAATGGGTTAATAACTCCTAAATGCTTTTGAAAAACTTTAAGGGTGTAGTTTTTAATGAGGTAGTATCTAAAATACGGTCAATCAAAGCACGTTAAAATGGACCGGTCCCTGAAAAATGTTATTGCAAATTTTCTTGAAAATTTTAAATTCTACTAAATTTTTTAAACCCCCAATTTTGTAAAAAAAAAAAGGAATTCAAAAAAAATTTGCCAAACTCAGCGACATATGGTAGATGCAGTTATAAAATATTTGAGTGGAATAAAACCCTCTGCTTACATCCAAAATTTTTGAATTTAAAATTTGGGAAAAAATTTTTCCATTTTTTCATGAAAATTTGATATTTTTCACAAATAAACCAAGCATTTTTTGGACCAAAATTTCTTACTATCTTAAAGCACAATGTGTCACGAGAAAACAATCTCTGAATCACATGGAGACGTGAAAGTGTCTAAAAGTTATTCTCACATAAAGTGACACATGACAGATTTCAAAAATGGGGCTCTGTCAGAGAGGCCAAAACTGGCTCCGGCGGTAAAGGGTTAAAGGGATTTTATTATTCCACACACTGATGGTATTAATGTAAGATAGGCGAAAGCCTTTATCTTAAAACTTCCCATGTAGAATGTAGAAGTGGCCACACTTGCGCAGTTGCTCTCCATTTATTTCAATGGGAATTCAAAGTACAGCTAAGTGGTTATTCTTGGCTCTATTTGGAACTCCTGCTGAATCAAATAGAGAGTAACCGTGCAAGGGCAGCCACTTTTCTAATCTGAACCAGGAGTTCCGGCGGCCTGCTCTTAAGACAGGCGACCACACCTATCTCCAATTGATGGCATATCATATCAATATATGAAATGATAAACTACTTTTTCAATATTGTAGTTTTAGCTCAAAACTTTTCTTTTTTAACCCCTTACCGACATATGACATATAAGTACGTCATAGTGCCGGGAAGTTGCCGGGTGTTAGCTGCTTAGACACCATGGCAAAGATGGCCGTTGCATCTATATCAATAAGAAAGAGTGCAGCGCACCATTCCTCACTTGGAACGGGGAGCCTGTGGCAAAATCACTGGCTCCTGATCAGTTAACATGGCAGCTGAAAGTCTTGTGAAGGCTTCCATAGCCGCCAAACAATAAGCAGTAAAACCGCCATCTTTGTACACCTTAATGCATTGTATTACAATGCATTAGGCTGTATAAACAATCACATCCCCTAGTGGCAAAGTACCCTAGGTGGACTCAAAGTTAAAGTAAAAAAATAAATAAAATTATATTATAATATATTTATATTATAAGTTCAAATCACCCCCTTTTGCCTTTTTCCAAATTAAAAAAATAAAGTAATAAAAAAAGTTGCACATATTTGGTATCGCCGCATCAGAAAAAGTCCTATCTATTAAAATATAACAATTTATCCCGTACGCTGCACACTGTAGAAGAAAAACAAAAAATCCAAATGCCAAAATTGTGTTTTGTGTCATTTCAGGTCCCCTAAAAAATTTAATAAAATTGATCAAAAAAGCTGCATGTATTCTAAACTGCTAGTAATAAAAAGACATTCCCCTGCAAAAATGCACCTTTACAAAAACCTAGGTGTTAGTACAAAAAAGTTATTGGCCGCAGAAAATGGTGCCACCGCGCAAATTTAAAAAATTGAAAATGTTTGAAATTTTTGACGGTCCCAAAACATAATGAAAAACATACATGTTTGATATTACCAGATTCGTATTAACCTGTAGAATACAGATAATAAATCTGTAAAAGCAAAACACCCGGAAACATGGCGCACGTAAATTTTTTTCCCCACAGTCCTAGCAGGGGATCCCGCTACAAAAAGACCCCCTTTGTTCATTTCACATTTCTGACAAACTTCGGGGAAAAAAGGCCTAAAACAACGCATTTATGAGAGTGGAAGCTGATAAAAAGGCTTACATAGACAAGGGGACCAATTTCCCATAGGAATTTGGAATTACTACACATTACACCCATGGATCGGTTCCATATTTGAGAAAGAGATGCACACCCTCGTGCTTCTCCTTTCTTTCTCAGATCCATGAAACAGATACTAGAAACCTGGCCGTCAAGCCATGTTTGGAATCTGAAGGTAGTTAGGGCCCAGCCGGGCCTGATGTGATCTGGGAGAAGTAATGACCTATCTTAAGTAATTATGTTTTACAAACCCCCCAGAGGGCCAGGGCATCAAACCACCCAGGGGCATGATGGGGAATATCCCTTGGGGTTTAAGGGGTGCTGCCCAAAAGCCCCCCTTGTTTTGTCTGGCATATTTGGGAAGGAAAACCCCGGACACTTGCCACATGCCCCCATGAGGCCACACAGCATGAGGCTTAAAACACCAGGTAACTGACCTTGTCTGTATGTACTGCTGTAACCCACAACTATGTTTTTGACTCTGAAATTGTATATTCTGTACCCCCCGTTATGGGAGTTCTTGTCTTCTGCACCCTTAAGGCAATTAAAAATTCAAACTTAATATTGGGCTGCTCTTTTCTCTCAATCCACACATCCATGTTCTTAGTTTTACATTATATACATTACATACATTGTTGATCACCACCTCCTCCGCATGCTCAGTGCCATTGGTATCCAGGACACCGCTCTCTCTTGGTTCTCATCCTACCTCTCTGACCACTCCTTCAGTGTCTCATTTTCCGGTTCTACCTCCTCTCCCTCTTGCTGTTGGGGTTCCTCAGGGATCAGTTCTAGGTCCTCTCCTTTTTTCACTCTACACATCCCCCATTGGACAAACCATCAGCAGATTTAGCTTTCAGTATCATCTCTATGCTGATGACACCCAATTATACACCTCCTCCCGAGACATCACTCCTGCTCTGCTACAAAACACCAGTGACTGTCTGTCCACTGTCTCTGACATCATGCTCTCTCTCTATCTCAAACTAAATCTCATTAAAACTGAACTTTTAGTCATCTCCCCATCTACTAACCACCCCTATCCTGCTATTTCTCTCTCAGTGTGTGGCACCACCATAACTCCTAGGCAGCAGGCCCGCTGTCTTGGGGTTATACTATATTCTGATTTGTCCTTCACCCCATATATCCAATCCCTTGCCCGCTCCTGTCATCTGCACCTTAAGAACATCTCCAGAATCCTTCCTTTTCTCACTGTGGAAACACTCAAACTCTCATTGTGCTCTTATTCTTTCCATCTTGACTACTGTAATCTCCTACTTATTGGTCTCCCTCTCAGTAAACTCTCCCCTCTCCAATCTGTCCAGAATGCAGCAGCCAGGCTTGTCTTTCTTTCCAGCCGCTATACTGATGCCTCTACCCTGTGTCAGTCTCTGCACTGGTTGCCTATTCAGTACAATATACAACAAACTCATCACTCTCACCCCTAATGCTCTCCACAGCTCTGCACCCCCCAACATCTCCTCCCACATCTCTGTCTACCAACCTGCCCGCTCTCTCCGCTCTGCTACTGATCTAAGATTACACACCTCACTCATCCGAACCTCCCATGCCCGTCTCCAAGATTTTGCACGTATTGCACCAGTTTTTTGGAACATGTTACCCCCCATGTGATCAGGCACACTCACGACCCCCACAGTTTTAAGTGCGCTCTGAAAACTCATCTTTTTAGACAAACCTACCAAGATCCCTAATTGTGTCCCACATTCGTCACTTCCTGCACTTTGGCACCCACAGGCACTTATCTGTATATAGATATATGGTTGGGATGGCAGGTTCATCCACTTTTTCATGTATACTACCCCATATTTATGTCACATGGCTGGACCATTGTAAACCGAGCACTTGTCACCCTTTGTTTCACCCATACACCCGAATAGATTGTAAGCTCTTGCAAGCAGGGCCCTCACACCTCATGTCTCATTTGTCAGTAGCTTTTTTATAATGTAATGTCTGGTTTGTCTGTGCTTATATCCTATATATTGTAAAGTGCTGCGGAATATGTTGGCGCTATATAAAGATTATTATTATTATACGCTACCGGGGATGGTTTCTGGACGATATTATCCCGCTAACAGACCAGGTTTATATCTAAAGAGAAACTGGAGGCAGTTTACTGGTGCTGGTGAAAAGGGTCTCTAAGGCGGTCAGGGTTGTGGGAGAGTCTTGTGCCATGCTGATGGCTGCATGGGCTCTCACTCACTGTGCCTATGTGGACGGGGAGAAGGGGGAGGCAGAGTCTGTATCCAGCTGACCTTACGTACCCCTATGGGGTTTGGAACATCACGTATACGTCACATATGCGGTCATGTGTCAGGCCGCAGCCAGAGGGTCCTAGTATATCGACCTACAAACAGGGGCTGTTCATGACAGAAAAGATAAATGCAATGTCATCATCATAAAATAGAGAGCAGCGGCGATGATGGAAAGGAGCAGGTTTGAGAGTTTAACTATTTTTTCCATTTTAAGCTATACTGACCAGCAGATACTTTTTTAAACTAATGGTCAACCACCTTAAAGGGAACCTGTCACATAGGTTATGCCCCCCTTTATGCCCCCCTTTCTGAGGACAGCACAAACTGGTGACATACCTGCTGTTTCCAGCGCTGTGTCCCTTATTCTGTATGATGCTGTAGTTTTAGAGCATTTAATACACAAATCTTATTCATGAGGTGGTGCTAGCGCCGCCCACCAAGGCTAGACCCACCCACCTGGAAGTAATTCTCATGTTTCCACCTATTCAAAGTAACAGGTTTATTAGTTGAGGTGGGCGGGGCTTGAAAAAACTGACTGACTCTTTTCTGGCTGAAAACTGCAGATTTGAGCACTAAATACTCAAAAACTACAGCATCTTACAGAATAAGGGACACAGCGCTGGAAACAGCATGTCCGACACTAGCTTGTGCTGTCCTCAGCAAGGGGGGGCATAACCTATGTGACAGGTTCTCTTAAAACCAGGTATAACAGACAATATAAACTTTATGGAAAAGATAAATTCATACATTGTATTTTTAAAGCCCCCCTTTTAATACAAATCTGATATACCCTAACAGCCCCCTTACAGTCTACTAAACACTTTTTTGACCTGAATTGTCCTTAAGGAAACCCCCCCTCCAAGCAAGTGTTTCCAAAAAACTAAAACATTATTCATATTCAACATATACATATCATTTAAATATACCATATATATGAAAACTGAAAAAAAAAAAAAAAAAAAAAAAAAGATTTGTAATGGATGGGACGAAACAAAAATTTAAACTGCACCGTCAAATACTGTGCTGCTTGTATCCAGCATTCTCATATTTTAATGCCTACATGCACATAAACCCTAAATGTACACCAAACATCGAAAAACATCAGAACTGCAAATAAGCATCATGGAAAATAAGGCTATGTCTACACTTCAGTGGACAAAAAACGACCTGTAAACAAATTACTAAAAACGTTCATGAAACCAGTTTCTGTCCACTCCCCTGTAAAAAGCAGCTGAAAAACGGCCCCGTTTTTTCTTTTGGGTTTTTAAACCCTGTTTTTTAATGTATGCCTAAAAAAAGGCCATTAAAATAAAAACTCCCCCTAAAAAGGGGATATAAAGCACATCATTGCATTTCTATGTGATCTTGTAGTTGTTTTACGGATTTTGGCGCTAATAACGTTATCTCACGTTGGTCACCAAAAGTACTTTTTTTTTTTTTACGGATTTTGGCCCTACAGTCCATTTTGTAATGGATTTTGGTGCTAAGATCTGCATTTTTACGGATTTTGGCGCTAAAAGTTCTCGCTTTTGTCGCCAAAAATAAATTTTTTATTTTTTTTTACGGATTTTGGCCCTTAAATACGGTTTTTATGGATTTTGGCGCTAAAATAAGTATTTACGGATTTTGGCGCTAACACACTTATTTCGCTTTTGCCGCAAAAAATCTGTTTTTAAGGATTTTAGCCCCAAAATCCGTGAAAAAAAAACAAAAAACTTTAGTGCCAAAACCTTGAAAAATAATACTACAGCGCTAAAATCCTTAAAAAGAATATTTTAGCGCCAAAAAAGGTAAAAAAGCATTTTTAGCGACAAAAGCAAGATAACTCTAGAAGAGCCAAAAAATGTAAAAAAGTATTTTAGAGCAAAAACTCAAATAAAAACTTATTTTTTAGCGACAAAAAACGTAAAAAAAACGGATTCTTGCCCCAAAAAATACAAAAAAAAAAACATTTTTATGTCAAAAGGAGATAACTTTTTTAAAGCGCCAAAATCCGTTAAAAAATGGATTCTGGCACCAAAATCCGTAAAAAAAACGTATTTTTAGTGTCAGAAGCTAAATAACTATTAGTGCCAAAATCTGTAAAAAAAATAAATAAAAAGGATTTTAGGGCAAAAATCCGTTAAAGTATTTTTAGCGAAAAAATATGAATTACGCAAAAATGGTTAGCGACCAAAGAAAGCATTTATTACAACGGTAAAACAAGGAAACAGACACTTAAGCAAATTTGATAAGGTATAACCTTTGTTACCCCCCTATGGGGTGGGTCGGGGTCCCCGGGGGGGTTTCATTGAAAAATCGCATCAAAAAACACGCCAAAAGACAAGCGCCCTTTCCTGGGGCTCCTGTAGTAAATTTTCTGCCCGGCTTGGCTTTTTTTAGAACATGTTGCAAAAGCGCCCAGTAAAAAAAAGAGCAAAAAAAGTCAGTGTAGACAGCAGGACAAAGAAGTCTATGGGAGTGATTTCGGTCTTTTTTTTTCCCGCGTTTTTTAAAACGAAAAACCCCTGAAAAAAAGGGTTTTTTTTGTGTAGTGTAACAAAGCTAAGGAAAACCAGTGCCCCGATTTTTCAAGGTGAACATTGACTACAAAGCTGCATGTCTTAGATATGCTATAGTGGAGCGAATCACTGCCAAAACGAACCAGGAGCTACCAGATGGTTTCTAAATCAACAGTTCAGCAAAGCCTACTGTGTATGGGGCCCTGACATAGACACTGCACCTCTTATAACAAAGTTGTGTTGGCAGAAGATGGCTGATAATCATCTATCATCAAAAACTTAGGTGTTGTCTTTTCAGCAGGAAGTAGCTCATGCTCATTAGGACACACATAGAAGTTCATCCTATTCGTGATGACAAAATTTATGAAGCCATAGAGGTGACAGAAATTAGGATGGGGGTTGTGGTTAGATAACAGTGACTCTCACCCTCCCTCATGTCCCCTGGGGAAATTTTACAGGGTTTGGGGGTTCATTAAAAAATTGGTGGGTTTTTCCTCCTAGTTTCCCCCAGGGCACACTCAGCATGATGTTAGTCTCACTGCCCTGGTAGTGTTTGAGGTGTCCATGGTGTCAGTACAGTAATAAGAGAGAGGAGGCAGTTTGGAGGTTTCTTTTACTCTAGGCTAGATTGTAAACCTGAGGACATACTCTTTCAGGTACATGCAAATCACAGTCCAACTTTCAAAGAGCTTGCAGGAAGGATGGGCCCAAGTTCTAGGTAACCAGATTTGTACAACTACTCCATATGAGCTTACTTGCTCGCCCCCGTGACGGAACCTACTGTCAGATAGTGGTTTTACTAGGCAAAAAGGGGACGCCATATCAAAAAGACTATGAATAGTGTCCACTTACTTCCTTCTCATGTACTTCCATTTTAGTTGAGGACTCCAATCCACATGCTGACAGGTCTCCCCTATCTTTCTGTTTCTGGTCTACTTGTCTTCTAACTAGACCCAGGGCAGGGAGTTAAAAAAGCTGTCTCTGGAGTAAAGATCAGTGTAGGGATGAACTTCTTGGTTGCAGGACCTATTGAGCAGGAACAACGTACATAGTTTCATAGTTAATACGGTTGAAAAAAAAAAAAGATAAATTTCCAACGTGTTCGACCAAGGGTGGGGAAAATGTGGATGAAGGGAAGGGGATAGGAAGTTTTTTTAAACTTAGTTTCCCCTACAGACTTTGGAAACCAAAAGACAAAACCCAAAAATTTGTCCTAAAGGAAGATTTCATTCCTGACCCCAGAGTTGCCATCAGACTGGATCCAGATACAGGCAGTCGCCGGGTTACGTATGAGATAGGGACTGTAGGTTCGTTCTTAAAAAGGGGGGATGCTTTTCCTTAGTTGGCTGTTCACACTGCTCCAGTTCTCAAATCTGGAAATGCAGGGGGGTTTTTTCCCCTCCCAGTGGGTGACATCACCCCCCCCCCCACTGTGATCGGCTCCCGAGGACCCCCCCCCCCCCTTTTGGTTTCCCCTGTCCTTGTCTTTCCCTACATTTATTTTGAAGAGCTGTATACATACCACAGGCTGCATTCAAATCTAGACGAGCAACTGAAATCTTCTCCCCTCACACGGAGATGGTTACGCTTTCTATGAAAATCACAGATCTCCCTTTTTAAGCAGGGGGGAGTTAGGCACCGGGACAAAACTGTTTTTTGTTTTTCATTGTGAATCGTTTAAGTCTGTTTCTGCTGGGGGGGGAGAGAGAAAATGCTGCGGCCCTAACTCTGAGCAGGCGGGATCGCACAAATTGTGCTATTTCCTGATTGTTAATTA